>CAMTDV010000023.1:51471408-52071408 GCA_947069175.1 Scalesia atractyloides
GCCTGTGGTTCCTGAACAACCACCTGTTAGTGTTTCTGGAACACCTGTGAGTGATGCATTCATTGAGTTTCTAACCAATCCAAGGGTTGTCGAATATATGTCTGCTGCTAAGATAGGAGAAGGATCAAGTAGTGCTCCTTTAGAGGCAGACGTGCTTCAGGAAGCAGCTTTATTACAGCAAGCGCTAAGAGATCATACTGCGACAGACAAAGTTACTCAAGAAAAGGTGCTAGTAGTCCAGATAATGAAGAGTTGTTTGGTAACGTTGATGTTGGAGCTCTGATGAAGAGAGTCACTGCTCTTGAAGAGGATAAGATCTTTAAAAACGTACATATTGCTAGTTTAGTGGAAGAGATAACCCACAAGAAACAGCAAATTCATGAACTTGAGACAAATCTAGGATCGCTTACAGCAATGTTTATGGATCTCAAGCAGAAATTAGAAGGAAAGTTTCCAAAGGAGTTTGCTGAGTCCCTCTCATGTGAGGAAGCATTGAACAAGTATCTTCAAGATCCTGTTCGTGTGTGAGTCAAAAGAGAAAACAGAAGGAGGTGATTATAAGGAATATGGATGCAGAAAAGAATTACGGATTTCAAGACATGCCTAATCGATATGTGGTAACTAATGGGAGAGATAGATTTGATCGATATGGAAATAGTTCTAGGATAAAGAGTTGGGCATAAATGATGAAAAAGGAATGTTCATGGTTACAAGAAAGAATGGAAAAGTTGAATATTACAATTCGTCAAGGTCATTCGAATCCTGGACTTCAGTTGATCTTCTTGAATCGAGTCAAGCTCCATATCATGATCAATGCAGAAATCCAAATTGAAAGATTGGATGGAATTTTTATAACAAGCTGCAACAAGTGTTGGTGAATTTCAGGGATATGATTTTCAACAAGTTCATAAAGAAGTGCTTGATCCAAAAACGAATGAACCTCTAAAGACAGTGATGTGGCCTCTGACCAAGCAAGCCAAGACTATTCCATTGCTAAAAGATCTTCCTGATGACAGTTTAAGTGAATTCAAATTCTAGATGTATGATCCTATCACTGGGCAAGCTGTGATAGTTGGTGAACACCAAGAGTATCGGATCAATGATGTTCGTGAGGTTTGGAGAAAAGGATATTCACTTGCTAGGAAGATCTCAAATTCAGAGTGACCCTCAATATGAAGTATGTGTTGTTTACAGGAGAGGTAGATCAAATTATTAACATGAAGTTGCGGTCAGGGATTAGAGGTAGAGTTGAGACGCAACTGTTTGGGCCGTATGTTGGTAAGAAGATATCAGAAGCTGACTTGAAGAAGAAGCAAAAAACGCAAGTAGAGCTTAATTTGCCAAGACAACATAAACCTAGGGGGATATTGTAAGGGCATGTACTTATAGGTTTACGTTTGTCTTGTATTTACTAGTTCTAGTTTGGTTTAGTGGTGTATGGGCTTGGTAATTTTACATGTATGTGCATAGGGGTTTGGGCTTGGCCCAATTGTATTAGGTCATCCTATGTATTATAAGTAGGATGCACCTAGGTCTTGTTTAGGTTGTTGATTGATTTTGCTTGTAACCAGACGATACTTAGAGACCGTATGCACTTTGATATTAAGACAATCGACTTTGATCTTCATTCTTCTACATCCTTCTTGTTTTTCCGCAACTTGAATAGGTGTTTGTGATATCTGATTGTAGTTTTCGGACTTACAATTGGTATCAGAGCTTGAAAGTAATTGTCTTTTAAATGAAACTTTTACTCGCATGATGGCCAAAAGCCAAGAAAAATGTGGTAAAAGAAAATGCGTTAGAAACCAATCAACAGATGCTGAAACATCTGTTGTTGAGCCCACTGCTCCTGGTGACCATGGTGCCCAACCTTGCACTATGGAACCCACACCAGACACTTCCATACAAACCACATCCATTTCCATCCCCAAATCCAAAAGAAAGGATCTCTAGAGGTTGACATGCCAGATATACATGTTGTAACACAAATGCAGCTAACATCTGTTCCTCACAACATATGCAAACATTTCCACCTATCCAAACTCCTCACTCATCCTCACAAAGGAGAGTGCTGTAAGCATTTGGGACACAAATCATGGGGAGATATTTCACTTGAATATCTCTACTCAAGCCCCTCTCCTAGGGCTGCTTCTCTTTTGACACCTTCACCCACTTCAGCATTGCCATAACCCTTACAAAAATTGCTTGATGCAATTGGTACATCTAACTTGCATATACCTAGTTCCTCTCATCAACAAATCATAGAGAGTTCACTTCAACAAGTGACTAGGGCAAGCTCGGGGATCATTGCTATCTCACAAGAAGAGGAGGCAACACCTCTTGTGTCCAAAGGGACACGGGTTAGTATTTCAAGTGGAGCAGCTCTCCTAGGGCTACTTCTCTTTACAGTCTCACAATTAGACAATGGATACATCATTAAGACCCCCTTCAAGGCAATAACTATTGAGACAATAGTCTCTTCACTAGTTGGAAGTCCCTCGTACTAAGAACAAGGGGCACTTGGTATAAAACCAAGTTTAACCACCTCAAGTGGGAATTCAGATGATCCTGTTAACTCACGATTTTTTAAAAGTGTTGAGTTATACGGTTGTGCAACGGTTCAGAACCAACTGAACCGAACCGAACCAGACCCATACCGGAATCGTTAAATACAAAATATAAGAACCAAACCGTATTTAAACAGTTCTGATTCGGTTCGGAACATGTTAAATGGTTCTCGTGTAAACGGTTCTACTCCAAACCAGTTGTCAGTTAAATTCTAAAAATAACAATTCGATACTACATAGTTATTGCATACTAAAATTCCTTACTAAAATTTTCGTGATTTAATGATATAACTCAAGGTTAAAGAAGAGTTTACATTGGGTATTCAAATAAAATTCCATAATCCTAAAGTACAATACTGAAATTATGAACATTAGTCTTAATGCTTTAACATTTACTAAGGTATCACATTATCACATATTTAGGAAAATTAAACAAGTATAACTTCAAGATATATAAAAGTTGTTTCCTTTCAAATTTGTAAAAATAAATTTTTGTGCCACAGGTACAATTCTAGCGGTTCTTATTAAGTTGAAAAGATCTTTAATTAAATAGGGTTTTAAATATTTATAATCCCAAACTGTTCTAACGGTTCTTCAACCGGAACCGTTGTTTTTAAGAACCGGACCCTATATACAAAAATACGATTCATGTTCAACCATACATACATCTTCAAAAGCAAGCTGCAGAAGAAAGATATTACATGCAAATAGAGCTAGTAACACAAATAGTGGATGCCAAGTACCAAGATACACATGTAGAAGTTAAAGCCATTAAGGACTTTATATATGAAAACACTGGTAAAGCTCTAACTCTCCCACGTATGAAGATGATGCCAAAAAGGGGAGGAAGATTGCATGAGGAAGCTCTCACCCATGGTCAAAAAGGCTGGTAAAAAGCCTAAAATTGTTGCACTCAACAGAGCAAGAAAAGAAGAAATTTCCAAAGAGGTTCAAATGCAAAAGAAAAGGGATACAAGGGAAGGAACATGAAGATAGCAGGAAATAATTTAAAAGAAAAAGATTCAAGATAACCAAGGTTCTTTAATAGAGGTTACTCAAAGCACTATTGCACATATCCAAATCAGTGTTACACCTCTCACCACTCAAACCTGTTCCCACCTCCACTACTTAAACCACTACTACACTGTCAAAACATCTGTTGTTACTGCAAAAGTGACAACAGAGGTTAGAACCACTCAAACACCACCATTCTACCAACACACAAGTCCCCCAAAGGACGTCTTAAAAGAAAACCAACATCACTACCCCCACATAACCACCATCAAAAACATCCACATCTCAAACTAGAACCAGGAGAAATAAATTCATTGTCCAAGATGATGATGAAGAAACTCCTTATGCATCTCCTATCAAAACCACAACTACCACTACTACACCACTTCTAATAATGCTATGCCAAAATAATGTGGGATCAATCTTTGTTCATTAATATTTGTTCTTCAAGTCAATTTAATCATTCAAGCTTATTATATTTAAAATCCACAAAATTTTAATATAAATCAATTACGAGTAGAATTCAACTAAAAATAATTCAAAAGTATGAAATATTCTATAAAATATGCATAATTTAGATTATATCAAATATCCCACACTTGAACCTTTTTCATCCCTGAAAAAGCTTTGAAATGGAATCAGAATCTAGACTAATGGTTTTAAAAGTTTTAGTTTACTTAACTAAAAGATATAAACATGTGTAAACTACGACTACCACTATTGCTATCCACATAAACCCAACCGCCAACTTATTAGGCCCATTCATGCTAGCATTTTGTTCAAGTAACAATCAATCTAAGGGTCTCACACTTAGAATCCACAAATCCATCTAATCTCATATCAAGCTTATAAAGCAAAAGAGTCAAACTTTACCACTTTATATAAAAACCCTTATGTATTTAGATTTAAAATTAAAATTTGATGGATGATGGATGAAGTTTATGAGCTTAGGTGTGTGTGTGTGTGTGTGTGTGTGTATATATCGGGTGTATCCACCAAGTCACCATCCCAAAGGGTAATACCATAAGCTTCACATTTTTTTCAAAGGGTATATATATCTAGCTCAATTGATGGAACTATGGATTTTTAAGGCACCACCAGATCCAGATTTATTTTCCCAAAAAAGAATAAGGTGTGCCATTTAGTTAAAAATACTTATGAGATTTTACACCTCTATACTATCAGCAGTCAACTTGTGTGTTTTTACATATGAGTTTTGGCATCGTTTAATTAAATGTGATGCATGTCAGAGGAGTGGTAATATCTCATCTAGGAATGAGATACTTCAAAACCCCATCCAGGTAGTTGAAGTTTTTCACATTTGGGGTATCAACTTCATGGGAACGTTTCACATGTCTCGTGGGAATAAGTACATCTTAGTTGTTATCGGTTACATTTCTAAATGGGTGGAAGCTCAAGACTTGCCTACGAATGATGCTAGGGTTGTAGTCCGGTTTCTTAGAAAGTTGTTTGCTAGGTTTGGTACTCCTAAACTTTGATTATTGATAGAGGAACCCACTTTTATAACGCACAGATGGAGAAGATTTTGAAACGCTATGGGGTCACCCATGAGCTTTCTACTGGCCTATCATCCACAAACAAATGGTCAGGTGGAGAACACGAATAGGGGGATTAAGCGAATTTTAGAGAGAACAGTGAACAAAGTAGGATGATTGGTCCGACAAGTTAAATGATGTGTTATAGGCATTTCATACGGCGTATAAAACTCCTATGGGGAACGCTCCTTTAGGTTGGTTTATGGAAATGCATGTCATCCACTAGTAGGGTTAGAACATAGAGCATATTGGGCACTTAAGATGGTGAATTTGGATATGTCTAGTATGGGAAAACACTAGTTTCTACTGTTGAATGAGTTAGAGGAGTTGAGGAATGAGGCGTACATGAAGTCGTGGGACTACAAAGAGCGTACAAAGGAGCTACACGGTCGCCACTTGGAGAAGATAAAAGAGTTTGAGTGTGGGGATAAAGTGTTGCTTTATAACTCGAGGTTGAAGTTGTTTTCCAGGGAAATTAAAGTCTACATGGTTGTGTCCATACGTAGTGAAAGAGGTATTTTCATATGGAGCGATCGAGATTGAAGAGGAGGATGGACACTCGTGGAAGGTGAACGAATATAGGCTAAGCATTATGTAGGAGAACACGAATAGGGGGATTAAGCGAATTTTAGAGAGAACAGTTGAACAAAGTAGGATTGATTGGTCCGACAAGTTAGATGATGTGTTATAGGCTTTTCATACGGCGTATAAAACTCCTATGGGGAACGCTCCGTTAGGTTGGTTTATGGAAATGCGTGTCATCCACTAGTAGGGTTAGAACATAGAGCATATTGGGCACTTAAGATGGTGAATTTGGATATGTCTAGTATGGGAAAACACTAGTTTCTACTGTTGAATGAGTTAGAGGAGTTGAGGAATGAGGCGTACATGAAGTCGTGGGACTACAAAGAGCGTACAAAGGAGCTACACGGTCGCCACTTGGAGAAGATAAAAGAGTTTGAGTGTGGGGATAAAGTGTTGCTTTATAACTCGAGGTTGAAGTTGTTTTCCAGGGAAATTAAAGTCTACATGGCTGTGTCCATACGTAGTGAAAGAGGTATTTTCATATGGAGCGATCGAGATTGAAGAGGAGGATGGACACTCGTGGAAGGTGAACGAATATAGGCATAAGCATTATGTAGGAGAACACGAATAGGGGGATTAAGCGAATTTTAGAGAGAACAGTTGAACAAAGTAGGATTGATTGGTCCGACAAGTTAGATGATGTGTTATAGGCTTTTCATACGGCGTATAAAACTCCTATGGGGAACGCTCCTTTAGGTTGGTTTATGGAAATGCGTGTCATCCACTAGTAGGGTTAGAACATAGAGCATATTGGGCACTTAAGATGGTGAATTTGGATATGTCTAGTATGGGAAAACACTAGTTTCTACTGTTGAATGAGTTAGAGGAGTTGAGGAATGAGGCGTACATGAAGTCGTGGGACTACAAAGAGCGTACAAAGGAGCTACACGATCGCCACTTGGAGAAGATAAAAGAGTTTGAGTGTGGGGATAAAGTGTTGCTTTATAACTCGAGGTTGAAGTTGTTTTCCAGGGAAATTAAAGTCTACATGGTTGTGTCCATACGTAGTGAAAGAGGTATTTTCATATGGAGCGATCGAGATTGAAGAGGAGGATGGACACTCGTGGAAGGTGAACGAATATAGGCATAAGCATTATGTAGGAGAACACGAATAGGGGGATTAAGCGAATTTTAGAGAGAACAGTTGAACAAAGTAGGATTGATTGGTCCGACAAGTTAGATGATGTGTTATAGGCTTTTCATACGGCGTATAAAACTCCTATGGGGAACGCTCCGTTAGGTTGGTTTATGGAAATGCGTGTCATCCACTAGTAGGGTTAGAACATAGAGAGCATATTGGGCACTTAAGATGGTGAATTTGGATATGTCTAGTATGGGAAAACACTAGTTTCTACTGTTGAATGAGTTAGAGGAGTTGAGGAATGAGGCGTACATGAAGTCGTGGGACTACAAAGAGCGTACAAAGGAGCTACACGGTCGCCACTTGGAGAAGATAAAAGAGTTTGAGTGTGGGGATAAAGTGTTGCTTTATAACTCGAGGTTGAAGTTGTTTTCCAGGGAAATTAAAGTCTACATGGCTGTGTCCATACGTAGTGAAAGAGGTATTTTCATATGGAGCGATCGAGATTGAAGAGGAGGATGGACACTCGTGGAAGGTGAACGAATATAGGCATAAGCATTATGTAGGAGAACACGAATAGGGGGATTAAGCGAATTTTAGAGAGAACAGTTGAACAAAGTAGGATTGATTGGTCCGACAAGTTAGATGATGTGTTATAGGCTTTTCATACGGCGTATAAAACTCCTATGGGGAACGCTCCTTTAGGTTGGTTTATGGAAATGCGTGTCATCCACTAGTAGGGTTAGAACATAGAGCATATTGGGCACTTAAGATGGTGAATTTGGATATGTCTAGTATGGGAAAACACTAGTTTCTACTGTTGAATGAGTTAGAGGAGTTGAGGAATGAGGCGTACATGAAGTCGTGGGACTACAAAGAGCGTACAAAGGAGCTACACGATCGCCACTTGGAGAAGATAAAAGAGTTTGAGTGTGGGGATAAAGTGTTGCTTTATAACTCGAGGTTGAAGTTGTTTTCCAGGGAAATTAAAGTCTACATGGTTGTGTCCATACGTAGTGAAAGAGGTATTTTCATATGGAGCGATCGAGATTGAAGAGGAGGATGGACACTCGTGGAAGGTGAACGAATATAGGCATAAGCATTATGTAGGAGAACACGAATAGGGGGATTAAGCGAATTTTAGAGAGAACAGTTGAACAAAGTAGGATTGATTGGTCCGACAAGTTAGATGATGTGTTATAGGCTTTTCATACGGCGTTATAAAACTCCTATGGGGAACGCTCCGTTAGGTTGGTTTATGGAAATGCGTGTCATCCACTAGTAGGGTTAGAACATAGAGCATATTGGGCACTTAAGATGGTGAATTTGGATATGTCTAGTATGGGAAAACACTAGTTTCTACTGTTGAATGAGTTAGAGGAGTTGAGGAATGAGGCGTACATGAAGTCGTGGGACTACAAAGAGCGTACAAAGGAGCTACACGGTCGCCACTTGGAGAAGATAAAAGAGTTTGAGTGTGGGGATAAAGTGTTGCTTTATAACTCGAGGTTGAAGTTGTTTTCCAGGGAAATTAAAGTCTACATGGCTGTGTCCATCACGTTAGTGAAAGAGGTATTTTCATATGGAGCGATCGAGATTGAAGAGGAGGATGGACACTCGTGGAAGGTGAACGAATATAGGCATAAGCATTATGTAGGAGAACACGAATAGGGGGATTAAGCGAATTTTAGAGAGAACAGTTGAACAAAGTAGGATTGATTGGTCCGACAAGTTAGATGATGTGTTATAGGCTTTTCATACGGCGTATAAAACTCCTATGGGGAACGTTCCGTTAGGTTGGTTTATGGAAATGCGTGTCATCCACTAGTAGGGTTAGAACATAGAGCATATTGGGCACTTAAGATGGTGAATTTGGATATGTCTAGTATGGGAAAACACTAGTTTCTACTGTTGAATGAGTTAGAGGAGTTGAGGAATGAGGCGTACATGAAGTCGTGGGACTACAAAGAGCGTACAAAGGAGCTACACGGTCGCCACTTGGAGAAGATAAAAGAGTTTGAGTGTGGGGATAAAGTGTTGCTTTATAACTCGAGGTTGAAGTTGTTTTCCAGGGAAATTAAAGTCTACATGGCTGTGTCCATACGTAGTGAAAGAGGTATTTTCATATGGAGCGATCGAGATTGAAGAGGAGGATGGACACTCGTGGAAGGTGAACGAATATAGGCATAAGCATTATGTAGGAGAACACGAATAGGGGGATTAAGCGAATTTTAGAGAGAACAGTTGAACAAAGTAGGATTGATTGGTCCGACAAGTTAGATGATGTGTTATAGGCTTTTCATACGGCGTATAAAACTCCTATGGGAACGCTCCTTTAGGTTGGTTTATGGAAATGCGTGTCATCCACTAGTAGGGTTAGAACATAGAGCATATTGGGCACTTAAGATGGTGAATTTGGATATGTCTAGTATGGGAAAACACTAGTTTCTACTGTTGAATGAGTTAGAGGAGTTGAGGAATGAGGCGTACATGAAGTCGTGGGACTACAAAGAGCGTACAAAGGAGCTACACGGTCGCCACTTGGAGAAGATAAAAGAGTTTGAGTGTGGGGATAAAGTGTTGCTTTATAACTCGAGGTTGAAGTTGTTTTCCAGGAAATTAAAGTCTACATGGTTGTGTCCATACGTAGTGAAAGAGGTATTTTCATATGGAGCGATCGAGATTGAAGAGGAGGATGGACACTCGTGGAAGGTGAACGAATATAGGCTTAAGCATTATGTAGGAGAACACGAATAGGGGATTAAGCGAATTTTAGAGAGAACAGTTGAACAAAGTAGGATTGATTGGTCCGACAAGTTAGATGATGTGTTATAGGCTTTTCATATGGCGTATAAAACTCCTATGGGGAACGCTCCTTTAGGTTGGTTTATGGAAATGCGTGTCATCCACTAGTAGGGTTAGAACATAGAGCATATTGGGCACTTAAGATGGTGAATTTGGATATGTCTAGTATGGGAAAACACTAGTTTCTACTGTTGAATGAGTTAGAGGAGTTGAGGAATGAGGCGTACATGAAGTCGTGGGACTACAAAGAGCGTACAAAGGAGCTACATGATCGCCACTTGGAGAAGATAAAAGAGTTTGAGTGTGGGGATAAAGTGTTGCTTTATAACTCGAGGTTGAAGTTGTTTTCCAGGGAAATTAAAGTCTACATGGTTGTGTCCATACGTAGTGAAAGAGGTATTTTCATATGGAGCGATCGAGATTGAAGAGGAGGATGGACACTCGTGGAAGGTGAACGAATATAGGCTTAAGCATTATGTAGGAGGCCTGATTGGTAAACGAGAGATGAGGTGGTCTAAATTGACCCTCCTAATGAGTGATGGTGTTTGGTAGCATTTTTGTAGAGTTTGTAAATTTTCTGGAGTGTTTTATTTTTACTTTTATCTTTTGTGTATTATGAGTCTAAGATAGTAAGCTTGAGTCAGTTTTGAGTGGTTTTTCTATTAGAGTCAGTTTATAACGCTTGGGTTTGTTTGTTTTGTCTTGTGCAAGTTGACTGATCCATCTGTACTCAATATCCATTCGGATGAAGATTTTGAAGTTGTTATATACTTGTAAAGGCAACCCATGTGTTCAACGATCGGAATGAAATGTTATACAATGGTTTGGTAGGAATGAAGACACAAGCTGGCACTAATGTTTATCCTAACTAGCTAGGTCTTTTCCATTTCCTTGTCTTTTTATTTTTGTATATTATTTTTGGTTCATTTCTGCTTTATTTTTAGCGCAGTTTTTCATCCTAGATTGGAGATAATGTATAGTTTACGTGTGGGGATGAGAGACTACATCTTTTTAGATAGGTTTAAGTTGAAAATTACAAAAATAAATAAAAATAAAGAAGGGAATTTTAAAAATCCAAAAAACTGAAGAAAAAAATGCTCCTGAATATTTTTGCAAATAAATGGAAAATGATAGAAAAATCGAATTTTTTGTTTTCAAAATATTATATATATATATAAGATGTATTTTCTAGGATATACTAGCAGGCCTAGCCGACTTAGAGAGCTCCTTGTAGTGTTCTTAATATACCTTCTTAAAAATCATGAAGTCTTATGGGTCATCATATTAGGAGAAATGGAAAAAACTGAAATTATTGATAGTATAAAAGAAAACACTATAAGTAAAAACCCATCGGTATTTTTAATTAAATTGCACGTCTCATCCTTTTTATGAGAATAAATCCGGATCCGGTGACGCCCAGAAAAATATTCCATGATTCCATTGATTTAGCAAAATAAGAAAAAAATGTGAGGCTCATGGTGTTGCCCACCGGGATAGCGACTTGGTGGATATGCCCTCTGAGTTAAACATAAGAAAAAAATTGCTAGAGCAAATAATTATCATCCATCATCCATCAAAAAATTAATTCTAAACACATAAGGGTTTTTTTAAATAAAATGGTATATTTTTTTCATCTTTTCCTTATAATCTTAATATGTGATTAGGTGGATTTGTGGACCTCGAGTGTGAGACTTTTAGACGGATTGTTAACTTGAACACAAAGCTAGCATAAAAAGGAGCTTGATGAATTGATGGTTGGGTTTAAGTGGATAATAATATTGGTATTGTGGTTATACTTATTTATGTCTTTTAATAAAGTAAAAGTTTTTGAAACCATCCATCCTAGTTATGGTTCCATTGCAAAGTTTTTTTCAAAGACGAAAAAAAAGTTCAAGTGTAGGGATATTTGATGTGTTGCAAAACAAAAGTTTTTAGCTATTGTATTTTGTATAATTTTTATATTAACTTAGAGTCATGTTTATTATATGTTTGACCATTTAGTGTTTGAACAGGTCCCGATGGGAAAAGGAGATAAAAGGAATCGAAAACAAGTTTAAATGGCTAAGAAACAAGTAAATGAAAAGAAGCTAGGAAGTTCAGGGACTAATGTTATCACTTCTTGAAAGTTGATAAATCTTTACATCTATATAAAGCATTTCATATGTATCAAATGGTAATTTCTATAATATTTTTAAGATGACATATGAAAGATCATGACTAAAAGACCTAATTTTATATCATTATTTCCATTCCTACCATTCCACCATATCTACACAAGTTCGTAATACATGGTGTACAATAACGTGTTCCCTTTCATCGATCGTCGATACTAGACGTTATTTATCCATCACCCTTTCAATTTCCCTTCTCCCTAATATACATTCGTTGAATGTAAGGTAGCTAGATCGAATGTCCTTCCATTTTCCATCTACAATCTTCAATGATGGAGAGGGAAACACATGTGAGAGTAAGGGAGAATTCCACAGTCACCATCGTTGATTGAATATATCTCGGTTGACAAGTTCTGAATCTTTTTCTGCTTTCTCACGCTTTCAATTTGCATTTTAACCCTAAAGCATAAAAACAGGGGTCACACGTATCATACGAGTCAAGAACTGCAATGGGTGTGTGGTTTTCTATTTCATAATCATCTTCTTGTTGATTAATTTGTGATTTTTTGACGATTTTGTTGATCAGTTCTGTTTAAACGTAATGGAAAACATGAATGAAATACATGTGATGGCAGACATGCCAACAGAGAATCCAGTCAGAGACGGAGCCATGGAGTTTAACATCTTTGTCAGTGTGATCTGTTCCTCCTTAGGGTGTAAGATTATGATGGTGATATCCGAACTAGGGTTGGATTCGGTTATGGAGAGAGAGGTGTAGAGGGTGGCGAAAATTGATGTTAAGAATGTTATTGTACTTGTCTAACCCTGCACCTCTCTAGTCATCTCCTTATATATACACCCAGAAGAAAACCTAATTAGTTAATAAGGGTAATATGGTCCATCAACAATTACCAACTAATATATAATAGATTTAATATATTTTGATCTAATATAATATAAGTGATTATAATGGCTACATGATTAAATATTATAAAGATAATATATTTAATATTACATTCTCCCACTTAGCCGAGTAATCATTTATCATGAGTATTAGATAAGCCTAATCAGGAGTTAACACTCATTTTAGCTTTAAACCAATAACCGTAGTAGAGAAATACAGCCGTTGAATCATCATTCGACTCAGGACCCCCATTAGTCATACTACAGCCTCAATTTGAAACCAAACAGCTATGATCAAAATATGAAAATAAGCCCTTTAGCGTTTGAGTTGTATTTATATTTGTCTATGTGTCATTACACCGGCAGAACATATATTAGAGGCATACAAAATCAAACTGAGGAAATTTCATTAATTAAAACATAAGAAAGTACAATATACTATTAATTAAGGTCTTTAGTAAATCCCATATTCGAAACATATTCTTTGAAAACTTTAGGTGGGAGACCTTTAGTCATTGAATCCGCAAGCATATTTTTAATACTAATATACTCAATACAAAAATTATTTTCCTCAACTCGTTCACGTACAAACAAGTACTTTATATCGAGATATAAGCCAACTCTAGTCAAACTGTTACTGTTCGAGAAACTAACGGCAGCTGAGTTATCACAGTAAAGCTTCAATGGTCTAGAAATGGAATTCACGATTTTGAGTCCATTGATCAGATTTCTAAGCAACATTCCATGACAGGTTGCGTTATAAACAGCAATGTATTCTGTCATCGTTGTGGAAGTTGTGGTTAACTGTTGTTTATGATTCTTCCATGAGATAAGTCTGCCTGCTAACATAAATATATAGCCCGAAGTGGATTTCTTGTCATATTTGCACTTGGTAAAGTCAGAATCAGAATAGCCTACCACTTCTAGATGATCACTTCTTCTATAAGTCAGTGTATAGTATTTCGTCCTTGCAGATATCTAAGTACTTTCTTAGCTGCTTTCTAGTGATCTAGGCCAGGATTAATCTGATAACGGCCTAGCATTCCAGCAATATAAGCGATATCTGGGTGAGTACAGACTTGAGCATACATCAGGCTCCCGACTACTGACGCGTAAGGTATCTAGCTCATCTACTCCTTTTCAACCTCTGTTGTCGGACATTGGAATGAACCAAAAACATCTCCCTTAACTACTGGAGCAACTGAGGGTTTGCACTGTTGCATGTTATAACGCGTAAGGACACAATCTATGTAAGCCTTTTGGGACAATCCTAAGATCCCTTTGTGTCTATCTCAGTGAATTTCGATGCCAATAACGTAAGAAGCATCTCCGAGATCCTTCATGTCGAAGTTATGCGAGAGTAATCGCTTCTACTCATGCAACATGTCTAAACTATTACTTGCCAATAGAATATCATTTACGTAAAGTACAAGTATAGTAAAGTTGCTCCTACTCATCTTGAGGTATGTGCATTGATCCACTTAATTCTTTATAAAACCTTGTTTCTTCATGACTTCATCAAACTTAAGGTACCATTGACGTGATGCCTGTTTTAACCCGTAAATGGATTTCTTCAACTTACAGACTAGATGCTCCTGACCTTCAGGTTTAAAGCCTTTAGGTTGTTTCATGTAAACATTTTCGTCTAAATCTCCATTAAGGAAAGCGGTTTTACCGTCCATCTGATGCGGCTCTAAATCAAAATGAGCTACTGGGCCATAACGATCCTTAATGAATCTTTATGAGAGATAGGTGAAAACGTCTCTTGATAATCAATTCCCTCTTTCTGAGTGTAGCCATTTGCAACCAATCTCGCTTTATAGCGTTCAACGTTCCCATTCGGATCTAGTTTTGTTTTGAATACCCATTTACATCCTACAGGTTTGACACCATTGGGTAATTCTACCAAATCTCAAACGTCATTTTTCTTCATGGATTCAAGCTCATCATTCATTGCTTTATTCCATTTAGAAAATTGATCATTGCTAATGGCTTCATTATAAGAGATAGGATCTTTGAGCTTTCTGGCATCCAATTCAGTCAGGTAGGTAACATAATCATCCCAATTAGTAGGCCTTCTTTGCCTGGATGACCTCCTGAGTTGATTATCGGGTTCAGCAGTGTCTTAGTTTTGAGCATTTGATGTGCCTTTGTTATGAGATATAATGGGTTCTGGTTGTGGAGGTAAATTTGGAGTTGGTGTAGTAGCTTCAGGTGCAGTTGTTGCATTGGGTACAAGAGGAGTAAACGGAGTAATGGTAAGTGACAAATCCCCCCCCCCGGCATCTTGTACACTTTTCAATTCTTCGTAAGGGTTGGTACCTTAAAATCCTCCAGGAACGCGGCACACTTGGTTTCAACAATACGGGTGACATGGGAAGGACAATAGAAACGATAACCCCTTTGAGTGATCAAGATACCCGATAAAGAAGCAGGTGATTGTTTTAGGGTCAAGTTTCTTTAAGAAAGGATTGTAAAATTTTGCTTCAGCAATGCAACCCCATACATTCATATATTTAAGACTCGGTTTCCTTCCTGTCCAAAGTTCATAAGGAATTTTAGGGACAGACTTAGAAGGAACTCTATTGAGTATATAAACAGCTGCTTTTAACGCTTCAGTCTAGAGGAATAATGGTAAATTAGTGTTGGCTAACATACTGCACACCATGTTCATAAGGGTACGATTTCTTCGTTCAGCGACACCATTCTGCTGAGGTGTACCTGGCATGGTGCATTCGTTTACAATCCCCCGGCCCTTACAAAACTCATAAAATGGACTAGGAACTTGACCCACATCAGTATGTCTTCCATAATATTCACCACCTCTATCTGATCTCACAACTTTAATTTTACGATCTATTTGTTTTTCAATTTCATTTTTATAATCTTTAAAAGTTGTAAGAGATTCAGATTTTTTGTTAATGAGATACAAGTACATGTAACGAGAATAATCTTCAATGAAAGTGATAAATGAAGTATGTACTCTTATGCAGCGATTTGGTAAGGACCACTAATGTTAGTAGGAATGAGTTCTAACAAATTAGAGCTCCTAGTGACACTTTTCTTATTTGCTAATGTCATTTTGCCTTTAAGACATTTGACACATGTTCCAAAATCAGTGAAATCGAGAGGAGGTAAGACTTCATCCTTTACGAGTCGATTTAATATTTCTCGTGAGATGTGGCCTAAACGTTGATGCCACAACATGGAAGAAGTCTCTAAGTCTCATTTTTTTCATATTTATGAGTGATTCATTAATATTCTATGACAAAAAAGATTTGGAAATGTCATCATCTAGTTCTAATCTATAGAGACCACCATCTAGAATGCCAGTACCATAAACCACAGAATCATAGAGAATAGAGAGTTTACTATGACCATGAGTAATATTAAAACCGTTTATGTCTAACTTTGGTCCTAATACAAGGTTCCGAGTTACCTCGGGAACATATAAGGTATCATAAAGTTTAATTCATACACCAGTTTTCATAAATAATTGTAAAGTTCCTATGGCCTTCACTTCTAATTCTCTATCATCCCCCACTTAAGTGTTCTTTGGTTTCTTCCCAGCCTCCGGATTGTAAGGAATCCCTGAGTAGAGTTAGTGACATGAGTCATAGCACCAGAGTCAAACCACCAAGAATTAGCAGGAACATTAATATTATAGGACCCAAGTATCATGAAAAAATCATTACCTTTCTTAGCCAGCGACTCCTTAAAGTCAGGGCATTCCTTCTGCTTATGTCTTGTCTTTTACAGAACTTGAAGTAGGGTTTGCCTAAAGAGTTCTTAGAACTGGAAGGCGCACTTGTATTAGGATTGGGCTTTTGGACTTTAGAAACATCCTTCCTTGGATAAGTGTTCTTTCTCTTCTTAGAGCTGGAGGTAGTAAAGTGTGCAACATCAGTGGTCCGGTCCATCTTCATACGCTCCTCCTCCTGCACGCACATGGCGATCAGCTCACTTATCGTCCATTTTTCTTTCTGAGTGTTGTAATTGATCTTGAATGCTTCATAGGACGAAGGAAGCAAAGTCATAATGAAGTGAACAAGAAAACCATCACTAGTCGCCATGTCTAATCCCTTGAGCTTATGGGCCATGTCGTTCATCATCATGATGTGTTCACGTATGCCGCTCCTCCCATCATACTTTGTAGTCACCAACTTGAGGATTAGAGTACTAGCGTGTGCTTTAGACGTTCCCTTGAACTGCTCCACCACAGAAACCAAGTAGATTTAGCATCTTCAGAATCAGGAATGCCCTCGAATTACATTTCTTAAGGATTGCTTCATGAACATGAGAGACACGCGGTTACACCTAGTCCATTTTTCATGAGCCAACTGCTCAACAACGGTACTCTGTGGAGTAAGGTATTCATGTTTATTCTCTCTTAAAGCATAATCAAAATCCAGTAAAACAAGAGTAAGCATGGGAGAGTCTTTCCATGTAGCAAAATTATCACCAGTCAATGGTGGAATCCCGCAATTGGGCGCTGTGAGTGGAAATAATATGAGCAAATTATGATACTAAGAAAGAAGTCTTAATGTGATCTAAGGAAGTTACACTAAGGCATGCATATGTGATGACCATTTTAGTTATGAAGCTGTGATATTGTCTATTACTAACATCAAAATAATTGACTTAGTTAAAAAATTCTACTTAAATGAAGACAAATCAGCTTTGGCCAGAAGTGTAATCATATAAGTATGTGTGCAAAATAATTGTGACAAATCAGCTTTAGCTACAACGGGGACAATCACTTTAATTATGCACTTGTTAATATATAGACATGAATAAATTAAATCATCTTTGCCAGAAATAAGACATTCACGTTTATAATCCATAATTAACATAGCCTTTGTAATACTTGAACAATAAATAGATGCATTGTTTGGCCACGGTTGGAATCCTTGAATTGAATTTGTATACAGTGAGCAAGTTCAAACAATTGAACTTGGTTTGACGCAATCCAACAATAAATACATGATTCGACCAGTAAGTTTCGATATGGTTACAACGAAAACCCATGCACGCAACTTGGAAAGAAAAGGAATTTCAAGGAATTTGTTGACTCGATATCAAGGAATCAGTGCTCACAATAATGCAGGTCATCTAGATCACAAAGAAAAATTTGAATATGCGAACCAACCTTGAATTATTGATGAAATGACCATTCGAAGTGAAGACCTTGATGGTCTCTGCGTATCAGGTTAACCACATGCGTAGCCAACAAAGCATGCGTATCATATAAATTTGTCAAGAAATGATGCAATAGGTGTTCGTTAATCAAGAAATAAATTCCCACGATACAATGACCATTATGAGGAGTAGAGGTGTGCAAATCTACTCATTATATGCAAAGTTGAAATTTCAACAAAAGAAATTTGAGGACTTTACCCGGTATTTCCTGTGATGACTTATTGTTGTGTGACATTATCACGGAATGTGGGATATGGCGTATTTACCATTAATAAGGTAGGGGAATGTGAAGACATGTGACTTCTTATTGCAGCGCCAATTATTGTGATTACCATTATAATAAGTACCGACTATTGTGAAATCTTGATTGCACACCACATGACAAATTGTCGCATTCTAGTCGGTAGTTCTCCCGCTGACGGATTAGCATCGTTGTCGTAATGCCGTGTTTTCTCAAGGTCGTGCCTCGAAAGTCGTGTGTGATGTACTTCAACATCCGCTGTTGTATCGTTTAAGTTTCATGTATATTTGCACACTAGCTTTGTTTTGCGTAGGCTACCTGCTCGGGTAAATAAAATAGTATCGACAGTATATGTAATGGCGTTTGCCCGAGTTAACAGTCGCAGTTCCTACGTAATGACCTTTAATGAATTTCGACATAAATTTTCCAAAGGTCCTAAATGCATGTCGCCAAAACTCACAAAGTTTTGCTTATTGTATGTAACGGTTTCGTGTACCATGTATCAAGCACAACACTAGTGTATGATTAAAATCATAATGTTGACTCATTGTTTCGGCTATGGTTGGAACCCATATTCGAGTGTTAGGCGTTCTGTATGTATTCAAGTCTTAATGATCTAATGGCCCCAAAGGAAAGTGAGGTTAAAGCCTAGGTATCTCCACAGAAACCTAATTCGCTGAAACCTATAGCTCTGATACCAATCTGTCACACCCTCTATAAATCCATCACATCAGAGCTGGGCGTGAACTAAACTGGTATCTTCATTGCACAGCGAAGAACGTGAGTGCTAAGACTTTTAGACGGTGAACGCCCGCTAAGTACTCGAATCCCCATGGGTTCTCCTATTCCAACCGTGCCATACTTGTAATTGTAACCTGAGAAAGAACATGCGAAAAGTCAACATAAAGTTGGCGAATTCATAATTTGTTTGTTTTTGTTTCAAATGAATCTTAAAACATTTGAAAATCTTGCATTCGATAAACCGATTTGTGGGATCATAGTATCCCAAAGCATTTTAAATGTCGTATCTATATGAATGTATTGAAATGTTTTCCATGCTGTTTGTAAACCAATGCATATAACAGTTGTGTTTGTAAACCAGTGATAAAATGTTTTCAATCGTATCTGTAAACCGGTATTGAAATGTTTTCTGTCATGTCTGTAAACCGATTTTGAAATGTTTTTGTTATATTTGTAAACCGGTATTGAAATCATAGTATGTAGGATGCCTATGGAATCTAAGGATCAGTCAGTGTGTAGCTAATACACTAACCTATGTGCCATAAGTAAGTAACCAACCCGAGACAACACTAACATCATTGGGATCATAAAAGCACTCCTAACCGGTTAACAAACCAGGAGTGCAGCGTGTCTCAACCTCGATAGATCTATACCTTTTGCACCTTGGTCACTAAGTGATTAATGGTTACTATTGTCATCATCCTAATTATGCATAGTGATATGTTATCATCTAATCCCATAGCTACATACCAATTGTTAAAATCTGTGTTTTCGATGTGTATGAACGGGCCTCGCCCTTCATATGATTTCGTTCCTTACACTTTTGATATTGGGCCTAGCCCATGTCATCCGTGTTATTGGGCCTAGCCCATGTTATCCGGGTTATTGGGATGTGCCCATGTCATTTATGTTATTGGGCCTCGCCCATGTTATCCATATTATTGGGCCTCGCCCATGTTATCCATGTTATTGGGCCTAGCCCATATTATAAATAAAATTGGGGCCTAGCCCCTAGTTGTGACTAAGACAATCCTGTCACTAATCATAAAACTCATGCATGTTTCGAAAAGCTTTGTGTTGCTGTGAAAAGCGGTAAGTTTAGCCTAAACCATTCATAAACCGCCGTGTTTGTTGAAATCTGTTGGTAACATGGTTTAGAAATATGTGATTTTTATTTATCAAAACATCGTGTGCTTTTGCAAAACTTTCATGTCTTTCCACCCCCGAAAACATTTATAAAAGTGTAAAACCGTAAAAAGTGGGGGTTATGAACTCACCTTGATATCCTTGTGCAAAACTAGATTAATGTAATTCCATAATGTCGTCTCCACAACGTGACTAGCTAGCATGCAATCTATGACATTCCTAAAACGGAATAATTTCGAGATATAACGTAGCTAAACTACGTGTCACCGAGCTCTACCGAATCGTTAACCATACGATTCTATGAAACTGTTATTGTGTTGACTCGGAATAACCAATCTATGGTTTTCTTGGAAACGACTTAGTTTCCGAGCGATTTGAAATATATGTTTATATATATCAACGTAATTATATTTCATGAAATCGTATTAGTCGTTATATACATTGAGGATAATAGTACGACTCTTAGTAGTTTTTGTAAGATGTAATACATATATACTTGTAAATATACCCATATATGTAAAGCACTTTTGTATCCGAGCGATAGTCTTGCGTATCGTTTATAATAAATAATGATGTAATCATACGCTTGTTATAATCTTGCGGTATAGTGTCGTACTTCGTTTAGGCGAATCAAATATTCCGAGTATATTATTGTTATAAAAACATTCATAAGTTTCCGAGTCGTCGACGTTTGAAATAAATATAACTATATTTATTTGATAAAATATTCGAAGGCGTTATCGACGTGTGAAATAATTATTCTGATTCGCGATGTTAGAAATGAATATAAACTATTATATTCATGTTACAAGAGTGCTCGGAATCTCGGCGTTCGGAATAAACGTAAATACTATACTTATTTTTGAACAAGTGTTCGAATTCTTGACATACGAAATAAATATAAACATTATATTTATTTTATAAAAGTATTCTGGTGAATTATGGATGTCTGAAATCTAATTTCCGGATTCCGGCATTTGAAGTAAATACCAATAATTATGTTATTTTATAATCGATTACCGAATTCTGTTATCTTGTAATCAGGCTTGTTGAAACGTTATCGACTTGATTTTGTACCTTAAATAGTGTCGGCAAAATGTTGTAACCTTGATTTGCGAGTTGTAAAGAGGCGTCGATCATGAATGTATATTTATATTTGTTTTACAAAATACTTGGAATCCCGATTTGATTTCGTTTTGAGAATATAACGCGTTTCGCTTTACGGATTCTTTCGAAAAATGGGCAGAGTTTCCTCTGTTTTTGGACGATCCCGACAATACAATATGCATACAATTTTATTGTGATCTTTAATACGTCGAATAATTATCGCGACCAATTTTAGTAGATGCATGTAATTATATATATATAATGACGTCGGTTCGGTTTTAACTAATAGTTATACGCGAGTAACGTACGTCGGTTCGATTGTTATTTTTAAATGTTGGCGATATGTAATTGTTAGCGGGTCGGGTCGAGCTCGGTTTCGGAATAATTAACACTAAAGATAATATAATTAAAATTTCGCGTCGTAATTAATTTTTACCAAGTCTTGAGTTGACCCATTGACTGAGTTTACTGTGTTGACTCAGGTCCGAACCGTGTTGACCAAGTTTGACCGTACCGAACCAAATCTGAACCGACTCTTTCAGTTGACCGTTTGACCATCTTTGACCCTGGTTGACCGGGTTTGATAAGTTAACTCGTGTTGACTGAGTTGACCCGTGTTGACCGGGTTTGACACGAACCCAAAACTGAACCGAGGCACCGAAAATGACCGAAAACTATCCCTTGACCGGTTTTGACCCGTATTGACCTGTGACCACGTTGAACAGAGCCCGAGAGTGTCCCGAACTTAATTTTCACCTAAGACGAAAGTGTTTCGTATGGACTCTACGGGTTACAAGGATCCCAAAAATATATTTTTCGTTGAAAACGGATGCCCGCAACCTCGCCAGAACCATGACAGAATCGGCATTTCGCCGGAGAATAAAATTTCACAAAACTTGCAGACTGGTCTCTAACCACCCTATCTAAACATGCACGAAGTGAAGAGTCCAAAACGGGTTCGACGGAGTTGTGCTGGAATGTCGCCGAAGTTGCTGCCGAGCCTAAACGGCTTCGTCTGTTAAAACCAACATCACCACGCGATCTGGAACGTCGAAGATAGTCGAAAAAGTGTACTCTTGACCGGAAAAGGGTCGTCGTAGCGTCGCGGCTCCGCCGTTGTCACCGTCGGAGCTCCGCCGGTGCCGGCCGGAGCCCGACTACCGGGTTTCTAGAGAGAGAAAGCAGGAGAGAGAAGTGAGGTAGAGAGAGAATGAGTGTGTGAAAAATGGTGTTTTAGTGTTTGTGTGTGTTGTAGTTTATATAGGTAGTAGGGTTTTGTGGGTTTGTGCCCAAGGCCCAAGCCGTTTCTAGTGTTTTGAGCGGCCCGATCGTGTCTACGAGACCCGTTTTCGAACACGAACTTCATGGAACGTCTGTAATATCATTTTAGGTTCAAAAACATGTCAAAGGTGTCGGTATTCGATATTAATCGCGTGCGTTCGTCGGTTACGTTAAAATGCGTAAAATGCTCCGATTGTCGTCTCTTGTCCGTTTTTCGATCCGACTTCGACTACGAATAATAAAATTCGATTACGAAGCTAAAATATCATAATATATTAGTATCAGGCATAATTCGAGTCCGTTGCTTCCTTTTCGTTGTCGGTGCGTTCCTTCAGACGTGTTTTTCATTCACATAAGCGTTTTGTGACGTTTGAAAGCACAATAATTTATCAAAACCAAATTCTTGCGCATAAATTGTACATGTAAATTCCGTATTTTTCGGCGTTGTCAGTATTTTTCCCGGTGTTAGTTCATCACCGTTTGACGTTCAGCAGTTTTCCTCGCAAATCACCATTCGCGTACGAAAAAGCCATATAGACGTTCCTGGGCATTCCAAAGGCCTAATCAAGTTAATTTACGTCTAATTACGCTACTTATGATGTTTTTAATGTTCATTATGCGCGCAATTATAACCGGAAAATGCCGGTTGGCACATCTCTGATGAGACTCGAATTAGTTCGAGATGGGCATCTCAATGAGACTCGAATTAGTCTGAGATGGTCATCTCGAATGAGACTCGAATTAGTCTGAGATGGGCATCTTGGATAAGACTCGAATTAGTCCGAGATGGTCATCTCGGATGAGATTCGAATAGACCTCTGATGGGCCTTGAATTAGTTCGAGATGTTCATCTCGGATCTATCCGAAACTTGTCCTCCAAGATTTTGAATTCTCTAATCATGGCATTTAGTTGTGATAAGTTTTGAAATTCAAAAATTAAGGTATTATGGGATAATCAGTTTCCTGTTTTAGTGCTAATTAGATTTATCTCATTAATTCGAAAATTATATTCTATTTATAATAATAACATATGTCGAATAACTTTAAGTAGATAAAATAGATCAAACAGGAAAAAGCACCCAATAATCCAAATTTCATTCCAAAATATAGGAATTTTTCCGAATTTCATAAGAACATGTGATGAACCCTAAAAATTTAAAATACCATCTGGAATCCGAAATCTGAAATTTTAAGTTCTGTAATACGGATTTTCCGGAACAGTAACAATTTCAAATGTGATTAAACATCCATTTAGAACATAAAATTCGTGAATTTCAAAGGATTTATCCGAATTCTTGTTCTTAAGTTTTATCAGTTTTTCATAACTGATTTATCAACATATGCTATGATACCACATGTTAATCAGTTATTTTTAAACATAATGGAAAACATGAATGAGATACCTGTGGCGGCAGACATGCCAACAGAGAATCCAGTTAGAGACGCAGCCATGGAGTTTGACATCTTTGTCAGTGTGATCTGGTTCCTCCTTAGGGTGTAAGATTATGGTGGTGATAACCGAACTAGGGTTGGATTCGGTTATGGAGAGAGAGGTGTAGAGGGTGGCGAAAATTGATGTTAAGAATGTTATTGTAATTGTCTAACTCTAAACCTGTCTAGTCATCTCCTTATATATACACTCAGAAGAAAACCTAATTAGTTAATAAAGATAATATGGTCAATCAACGATTACCAACTAATATATAACAAGTTTAATATATTTTAATCTAATATAATAGATTTGATTACAGTAACTACATGATTAAATATTATAAATATAATATATTAATCTTACAAATTCATATTTTCTTAGAAACCACCTGTAGGAGTTACTCTCGAAACATGGAAGACGAATATTAAATGTTTACCCGTCACATGAACCCGCCACGAGGGGAACGAATCATGAAAAACACTACAATCATCTAGGTACACACACCCTTCAATTTGACAATTTCATCATGTTTTAGGGCATAGAAGAGCCTGATCAATAGCATGCCCACAAGGTGTTTGTGTTATTGCCTGAAAGAAACCGATTGTTTGATTTGGTGTTTTATTGAAACAAGTGGACCGTGCTAACAAGCATGGCATTCTTTTGGAAGTTGTGAAAGTGCTCACTGATCTAAACTTCATTGTTATAAAACGCACATCATTGTTAAAGAATTGTTTTATTTACTACTATCATTTGTTTTATTTTGATGATTCTGAATTTATTTATATTTCACCGAATAGCAGAGATGTTTTACAACACCAGTCACCATCACGACTCTTCCTCTTCCAATTCATCCTCTCATAACGTCGACTGTTAGGTATCTCTTTTCTACATCACCATTTTGTTCGATTTTATCAATTAGTATGTTTTGGATTTTAAACCTGACTGAGCCCTATTTAAGGTTTTAGGTTAATCAGTTATACTTTTGGAAGTTTTTATCTGGTGGTGATGCTTGTTTTGGTTATTTTCCTTTTCATTCTCTCTTGGTTGGTTCATCGTTTTTATTTTCAACTACAAGATTGGTTAAGATTGGCTGATTGGGTATTACTTAGGGTTCTAGATCAGGAGTGAATTATTGCTTGTTGGTTATCATTGATAGAATGCATTAGAATGTTTTGATTTTATACACAAATTGGTACATCTATGGAAGGTTGAATAACTGAATGCATTTACAACCTTCAGAAGTTGTGATTGTCTAGCTCGTGCTTCTCATTTTCAATTACTAATTCATAACCCTGGGGGTGTTCCCTACCTATGGAGTCATTAATAGATTGATTAGCTAGCTGTGTTGTTACATGATGCCTAGAAAATCTTCATATAGCCAGCCATTTAGGTTGCAGTTGAGGTTGATGATGTTCTAATATGATCCTGCAAGTTATATTTTTGTAAGAAATTATTGGAGTCTTAACTACCAAACTGTCTATATACAGCACTAGCTAATTTTATTGAGTCATTTATTGGTTGATTTTTAGGTTCAAGTGGGCGGATCACCAAAAAATAAGGTTGAGAGGAAGTTAGGCAAAGGTGTACCTCCTCAGATATGTGCAGGTCATCGTGTTTTTGGTAACTGATATCAGCTCCCGGAGCCATGGAGGTTAATAATTTCTTTATCAAGCAATTGAGTGAAGATGCTACAATAGTATCGTTTTTTCTTTTCTAAAATCGGATTTTAGCCTACTTATTTTCCATATTGTTTTTGTAACAGGCTGGCGCTGTGGTTCTCCACATATATATATTTGAATAATTATAATTACTAATTATAATATTATAAAAATAGTTAAATTGTATATAATAATTATTGTTTATATAAAAAATTATAATTAATAAACAAGCCAAACTTGAGCAGAGCTCGAACTTGAAAAATTATCTACACCTGAGCTCAAGTGTTCATAAGTTAAAACGAGCTCGAGCCTATACTCGTTCGAAGTAGACTATTATCAATGCTCATATTCATCTCATCATCAGGTATGATAGATTAGCTGTGAGCAAATTAGTTACCAGCTAAAATGGGGTACAGTGCATTAACCTTTTGTTCAATGGCTGTTGATTTGTTACACCAGTCAGGTATTGTTATTATTATCATTAAATATATATTTTTTAAACTAAGGTACTGTGTGTGATACATTTTATAGGCTAATCAGATAGTCAAGTATGAATAATCAAAGTGGGGACCACTCATTTTATGACCATCTAGAAGGTTGTCTTCGCCACAAAGAAGAGATGTTATATTTGAAGCGGCCAGGGCAATAACGGAATTAAAAGGTGTTACAAGATTCCTGTGTCTATATGCTTGAAAGATCAATTTTCCCAGCCTCTATAATTCAACAAACTTCACTACTTTTTACATATACATACATTGATAGTATTTGTTATAAATGTTATAATTTTTTTAACAAAGGTTTGCTCTTATAAAAAATCAATTAATTTGCTAACGCTGATCTTTGTTTTTGATCTATACGACAGGTAATAAAATATCTAAATAAAGAATCCTTGATTCTTCTTGGTGACAACTCAGGTAATGTACCATTCGTAAGCAAATGGGTCAAACATCCACTTTTACCAAGATTTCAGGTTACTTTCTTTTACTGTTTCAGGCTCTTCAAGCATTTCACCTAAGGATGACATTTCCGGTTGGGTTTATTTAGTTGGCTCTTATAGTATATTATTTGCTTTCAGTCTGGTTAGTCAAAGGTCTCTTAACATTCTTGTTATTGATTTCTGTACTAATATATGTATACACATGTTTTAGTATTATACACCATTCGGGTGTAAATAATAGAATATCTAAGGGCACTGATGGCATATTGATAATATTTTATTAATACAGTTTTATTATCAGAACAATGAGAAGGCATTGCAGCATTGGCTTGATCATGAGCTTGAAGTGGTGAATATTACTAATATTTATAATATTAATAAGAGTTAACTATCATTTTCTTCCCTGTGGTTTGTCTAATGATGCCAGTCCAGGCCAAATTTCAAATTAGTCTCTAACGTTCTTGAAACATGTCAATTTCATCCAAAAAACTACGGTTGAATCAAATAATTGGATAAACCACTAGGACGAAAATGGCAATTAACTCATGTTTTTTTGGACGGAACTAGCATGTTTCAAAAATGTTAGGGACGGAATGATACAAATTTGAAATTAGGCCTGAACTGGCATAATTAGACAAACTAAAAGGATGAAAATGGCAATTAACTCTATTAATATGAAACATGTTTTATGGATTTATTGAAGTTTCATTTTCATTTTTCCTAGGTATGCTGCACTTGAGAAGAACTATTGGAACCAAGCCAATGAGTTTGCAACCAAAGGGATTAGCGCTCCAACAGGAAAGACACTTGCTCACTGTTGGATATCTTTGTCATCCGAAACCGGACTCGAGTTTACTTGCAAATGGATTAAACCGAGTCCGATATATCCGATTCTTATTCAGTTCGGTTATAGAATAAATTTTCTATTGAAAAAGTAGATTCACCCGATCTGGATTACCCGAAACTTTTAATTAACCCGAACAACACCCTTACTGTTTTTGCTCAGTTTTTAGGTTACTTTTTGGGACTTGGTTCAAAAAATACACGGAAGGTAAAGGATGGTAAAGAAAAATATGCAAGAGGGGAACTTGTGGAGTTCAATGTTAGAAACAGGACCTGGCACCTTCAATGGTTATGAAGAGAACTGTTTTGACTGGTACCTAACAAAGCTGTTAGAATTGGTTATAACAATTTCCTCTTCATGCATTTAATGTAAACCAAGAACATTTAATGATGTATAAAGAACGTAGCATGCTATCATTTTAACTATCCCTTATAGCAGTTAAAAACTTACCCCACTGTGAAGTGCGGGTGATTTTATATAAATACACAACTTAAGTATGACTTTTTTTTTATCATTTTAAGATTTGAATTATATTCTTGCTCTGTATTGTCGATTTCACTTGAACGCGCGGGTTTCCTAATAGTAATACATGTAGCACACATGTCGAAATTGCAACAAGATGCCTAATAAGTCCTTAATGAATCTTCAAAGTTACGTGTTTCTTTGTGGTTGACTTGGTGTTGACCGAGTATAATGGCTAGCCCAATTACGATGCATGACAACAGCCCACTTGTGGTTTAGAAATCACCTGGGCCCAATTGAATCTGCTGAAGTGAATTTAAGATTTTAAAAAGAGTTAATTACGTTTTTCATTTCATTTAATTTGTCAAAAATTATTATTTCAGTCTATTAATTTAAAAATTGTCAAACAGTTCTTCTGGTTTCATTTTCGTAACTATTACAGTCCACCCAACACTAACATCATCTAGTTATTCTGTTAGTTTATTTGAATGACCATAACGCCCATGTTTTTAAAATTAAAATAAATAAAGAGTTAGTTACGTTTTTTGTCCCTGTGGTTTGTTAAAGATAACCATCACCGTACATTAGTTTTAAATCTACCAAAACAGTACCAATATCTTTCACTTTACTTTTCACTCTTGCCATTTCTTCAGATCCAACCACCTAATTTTGCCCATTACAATCGACGTCAATAAGAAAACTTGAGGCCTACCTAAAAAACTTGAGGGTGGAGATGAAGTATCGACAGTGCCGTGTGTAGTGGTCGGAATTGGTAGAAATCATTGATAGAAAAGAAGTTGGCCGATGATTTGTTTGAAGAGAATGACCATGGGGTTTGGGGTAGGGCTGGGTGGTAGCTTGATGACGGTGGTGGGCATAGTGGGTGGTGGTGGTGGTCATCGTTCAAGTTTGTGTGTGTAGTGGTGAGAGATGTTGAAGATGGATGTAGTGAAGAGGGTGTGGAGCCGGAGCAAGTGATCATTCGGCTGGATTGAGGAAACAGAGAAAGTGAAGAGTAAGTAAAGGATAGTATATAGATGAAGATGTTAAGCGTCATCATTGGCGTGTTGAAGGTGGAAGTTGTTAAAGTATTAGTATTGTTTTGGCAATTTTTAGAACTAGTAGACTTTACTGGTTATTATTAACAAACCAAAGGGACGAAAAATGTAACTAACTCTTTATTTGTTTTAATTTTAATAACAGGGGCATTATGGTCATTTCAAATAAACTAACGGAATAACTGGATGGCGTTAGTGAGGGTGGACTGTAATTGTTACGAAAGTGAAACCACATGGACTGTTTTGGCAATTTTTAAACTAATGGACTGTAATGGTGATTTTTGACACCACTGGGACGAAAAACATAATAAACTCTTCAAAAAAAAGTTTGCACATAATCCGGATAAATATCTATTATAATACTCACAAGCGAAGACCATAAAAGAAAAGACAATTATTCACGAACCACACAAATAAAAAAATACCCTATCTGATTGTCATTCCAAAGACCTACTTTGGAATGACGAAGTGAAGAGGAAATGAGATTGGAATGAAGATTCTTGAAGATCATATTGAAGTTTTGTTCGCAACCCGGTTAGATTAAACGTTTAACTTAGATTTTTCGGTATTTAAACATTTGCAGTTTTATCGAACTTTTTTTATTCGTTTTTCATCACCATGAGCGGCTAATATTCTTGAACTACCAGGGCTCTTGGTGAAAACTAGTTAGACTCGTATTATACTCTCGGTTTTGAATTACTTGGTTTCTATTTAATTAATGCTTTGATGAACAATTTTTTTATCATTTTGTTTTAGTACATAACTATGCTCGTTTGACTTGGATTTTATACTTCTTTTGCATGACTTTTTATTAATTGAAATAAGTTTTATGTGCTACTTGCTACTTTGTGTTTGTGAACTTGCTTGTGGTTTCTTGCCTTTGAAAAACCCTAGTAACAAGTATCATCCTTGTTAAAACAAGTGTTCTGTTACCCTTGAGACCGGAAGGAAATATGGTATTGGTTTGTCTAGTTCTTTAGTATACGGGTTCTTGTGAGACCGGGAGGAGATTCATAGCTAATAGTCTTTAGATCCTAGCAATCTAAGTTAAAACCGTAAATAGATAGATTACCCATTTTCATCTGTGGGTGAATTGTGATTAGTGAGATATTAGTAAGGTGAGACCGGAGGTGAACCGAAACCATTAAATTGTTATGTTTTACACGCCTCGTTTGGGATTGTCAGGTAGCATTAGTGAGACCGTGGGGAGATCAAATGTGTCTTAGCAAACCCTTATTTTTCATATCCTTACGAAAAAAAACGGTTAAACAGAACATCCAATTCCATGAGTCTGCTTTACTAGTAGAATGCTACGCCTAGGTAGTTTCTTTCCTACCATTGATTTCGACCCAGTTAGTGCGTTTTAGTATTCGTGCTAGAATATTAGTTAGATTAATAGTTAATAATTAATTAAATAAAAACCCTCAAAATATATATGTATATTTTTTAAAATTGACTTTTATTCAACGATGGTTTTTTGTTGAGAGTGTTATGATAGAGTCCTTAGGATCGATACCTCGTCTTACCAGGGTATGCTACGTACCGACCGATACACTTACCGTTTGTGTGTGGTTTATTTGTTGAGTCCTTAATTTTATAACTTGCTAAAATAATTAATAATACAATTTTCACACATCAACGCACATTAAACTCGCACCACCTCTCATAATCAAGATTATCCAACGAAGACCTACATTTTAACTGAAGGTAAGAATCCTCTTTAACCCCTTCGAAGACCCTTTTGACCATGAGAGGGATGTCGTGAAAAATAATATCGTTCATCGCCTTGCAAATCTTCCACACGTAGTAAAAATCACGACCTGCATTACTTTCTTCCAAATTTTTGAACCTTTTGCCTTCTTAATCAATTCTAGCTGATCTTCGAGACTAGATGTGTCCATAGAAACCGGAAGCTTCAACCAAACTTTAATATTCCACTAGATGGCTAGAGTAATCATACAAGAACTCACCAGGTTGTAACACCTCGTAAAATCATGTCCAATAATATAGTGACACGTGTCATATATTTTTATATATAAGTCTATTAAGGACTAATAAGGACCAAAGGTGTCAACACGCTCAAACTAAGCCTCTGAGTGACCCTCTGGTGTCAACATGCATAACCTGAGCCTCTGAGTGACCATTAGTGTCAACATGCTTAAACTTAGCCTCTGAGTGACCATTAGTGTCAACATGCTTAAACTTAGCCTCTGAGTGACCATTAGAGTCAACATGCTTATATTGAGCCTCTAAGTGATCCTTTATAAAGTCCTAACTCTCACACGAGCCACTTGTTGGATGAGACGAATTAATTCTGTAAATATGTAAAAGTTGGACAATGGAGGGGTTAAAAGTGTCAACATGTAATTTATACCTCTGAGTGACCTTTTAACGAACTGAGAGCTTGACAATGTCAGGACATACTCCGGGTACACCAAATGTTGGCTACGGAGGGCTAATTATGCTTATAAAGGTGTTTTAGAGGTTTTATAAGTTGAGGGGCTAAATGTGACAAAGTTTGAAAGTTTCCATGAGGCGCTCGCGGGGCGCGAGAGACACCGGCCATGTCTCTCGCGGGCGCCAGAGGCCTGTGTCTACAGAAAATTTTCTTGGCCTCCACACATGTTGCCAAAACCGTTTGATTCGAAACCATGGACTTCCAAATTGTTATGCCACGTTTTAGGACACTTGTAAGCTCCCTCTAACACTCCCCAACATCTGGCATAACCTCCTTCAAGCTCCCCAACTATAAATTGGTGTATTAGTTCACTACTTGAACTTGCACCATTCTCATTTATAACTCTATCTCCATCCTCTGGAAGTTCCTAACTGAAAGGAGCATCCAACTTAGTTCTATTTCATCCCAGGAATCACTTGTAAGTGTTCCATACTCTTGCATTTTCGTTTATAGGCTTTTATAGCCAAAAGTCAAGCGTTTTACGGAAAACTCTTTGACTTTTAGTTAAGACCATTATGGTCCAGCCATTGTTTGTAACGAACATGGCTAAGTGATCGTAATAAGATAGGTGTTGATCCCTATAAAGGGCACCTCCTAAAGATCATGTTTGCTAGACCAATTGACATGTCAAAATTTTATTATTAAAAAGTCAAACAGGCCGGTTTTCGAAAATATTATAATCTGAGCTTATTTATGTTATGAAACATATTTTGACACCACACAAGTTGTAATAATTATTAGAACATGTTCGACTCGTCAATTTCAGTTCTAGGGTTGGTTCACAACCGAAAGTCACAAAGTTTGACTTCTGCTTTGATTTTCGATTCTGACCCGATTTAGATTAGTTAGCTACTGATCTAAGGTTGCATTATGATCGTAATATAATGTAGCATAATCCCCTGAGGTTATATTACATGATCATAATCAGAATCCGAGTTTATGCACAAATTCCGTTATTATGGCATTTTGACTAAAATGCCCTTTTTATATAAAATACGGTTTTAATCAGTAATGAACTTAAAATTATACTACCTACTGATGTAATATCATAAGTAAGATTATTTGGGATGTCAAGTCTGATTGTATAATGAGTTTACGTACAAGTTCTTGTGTTATGTCGATAAATGACGATAAAGCCCTTGTGGCTCATAAAATGGTTTTAATCATACTTTTCGTATCAAATATTTTACCTACTTATATGGTATATTAAATAATATATCTAAAATAATTAAACCAGATCTTAACATCAGTTTTTATTAAACTTCGTACAAATCGTCATTTTACGACATAAACGCCGTTTCGGCGCATAGTATGGTTTTAAACCATATTTAACGACCAAGACTTGTTACCTACTGATTTTAAAACTTATTTAAAATATTTTTACAGTAGGTACATCTCAGAATCCCAAATAAAGCTATCATACTATGTGTAAAATGACGAAAATGTCCATTCGGTGCATAGTTTGGTCATAAAAGATAAATTACACAAATAATCAATATCTTCCTGATATTATATCATAAATTAATTATTTTTCTAGAATACTTATGATCATAACATTAAATACATTCAAGTTCCTTTTATACGGTGTATAATTACCAAAACGCCCTTATGAGGCATAGTATCATTTTAAAACCTTAACGGTCATGTAAGTTGATATCCTACTGATATTACAACTTATTTAAAGTATAATGGCATATAGAACTTGTCCATGACTTATCCAGTTACCCGATATCGCTTATGTGCGCATGGTTAAGTATACATAACTATTTTACGGAAATTAACCGAAACGGGTTTAACCTTATCATTTTAGTGTCAAAATCCAGAATGCTTATGGTTTACCCATATTATACAAGTCATAGTACTTGTTGCGTTTAAACTACATGCTATCCGTTCATCGCTTAATCTAGCGTATTATATCGTTTTGATCCTGTACGCTAGTCGGTCTAAGTATATGACTTAATTAAGACCGTTAGCATTTTAATTGGTTAGCTTATGCCATAATCCAGACTAGAGCCTTCCGGTAAATGCTATCTGCACTTATTTCATTTTCGATACGGGTGAGATATTAATTTTGTATTTTTAAAATCAAGACTAGCTCAGGTAAATACTCTCAACTTATTTTCCCTATACGGGCTTGGGTTACGGTAAATTATTACAGCTTGGTCGGAAATGGGATCAATCGAATGCCGGATTGTGGCTAGTAAATCCGCATATTCTGTTTTAATCAGTTTTGTTTGATAACTTAAACATTGGGGGGTTAACGACCGTGTTCTGGATATCCTCGGCTCATTACATTAGTTAATGGCCACGACCAAAGCGTGGGGTATAGGCATACGCCTGACAAATGCTCATGCTAAATTATTTTTACCCATTAGTTGGGGATAACTCCTTTGTGGGTTCTTAAGTGGTGTGTACGTTAATCATGTCTTGGTCTCTGTACTGGGCCCCATATGTATGGACAAACATGTGAATCTGTTAACAAGGTTACAAGGCTGACTTTCCCAAGTTATAAAAGATTTGTGTCTTGTGCACTTAAATCTAATTTTTACAAAAATGTTTTCAAAATGAGCCAGTCAGGTGTATTTACCAGCGAAAGCTGACGTATTTTCAAAAGACTGAGATGCAGGTACAATACGAAATAGGTTGGAAGCTGCTCGGTAGTGATATAAGTGGATCTTGCAAATCCTTAGATCTGCCGAAAGTCTGTTATACATTTTTGTACCTTTTACGATCCGCCTGTGAATCTTCATTACAAGCCGTCTGTATATTTTTCATACTTTCAACATTTGGTTTGTAATAGTAATTTAAACTCCAAGATTCCGTTGTGTTGTGTTTAATTGACTATGATAATATTAACTTACGTCATGATATTCCCCACTTGGACCCACCGATGTTTAGATTGGAAACACAGGGTGTGACACAGGTGTTCGACGTCTTCTGTATACCGCCCACATAAACTGTAGCAGGTGTTTCCGACATACGCTCCCTATACACCAACACTTCCTTCACCCCATAATATTTTGCAACAATTTCCACGTGAAATAAGTCACCTTTCGAGGGACTCATGTATTCCACGTAATAACCTATATAATAAATGATGTATTTTATCTTGTGTAACAAATGATTGTTTTAAAAACATAATTTTGTTTTTATCACTAAATTTATAACATTATATTTATTTAATCCGTATAATATACAAAAATTATAAACTACTATAGATTTACTAAAAGAATATACTATTTCGATTTCTTATTAAAAACATATAAACAATTTAAAAGAATAAATACAAAAAAAGATGAAGACAAAAACTAGGTGTCAAATATCAATAACTAAGGGGACATTGTCACAATCGTACTAATTTGACTTTTATCTTGCTACATCCTGCTATTTAATATGACTAGAAAAGAGAAACAGGCCCACGTTGAAAAACAAACTAAACTGAAAAATCTTATTTTGATTTCTTTTATCATTTACAACTTTTTATAGACGTGTTACATATAATAATAAGAGGCTGCTACGTATTATTCAATTAGCGGGTTTCATTTTAAGCTCCAGATATATAATGTTTAGCAAATAGCGAGATAGGTACCCAATTATTTTCAAGTTTTAGTGTAACTTTAAACGCATTGATTTTATATCATCTTCAAACTCTGGAATAAATCACAAAAAAAAAACCGAAAATAATTAAATTCCTAGTTGGGAAATTATGAAGAAATTACATAAAATTGAAGAAAAAATTAAAATAATTCCCAGTTCTTCTCTGATGAAGATCAATTTCAGATTTCTTCATCATCCTTACATCTGATATTAGTACATCAAAAAATATATAAATTAAACAATTCTCAAAAGAATCTCAATGGCGAAAGATTTTATGCCACCATCTGCTCTTGTTCTATGTACATTTGCTCAACCCACTGTGGCAGGATCTCCCCGCTGCCGCGGTACTGGGCCATTTCTGGCGAACCATCCACCCCGGTTCCGACATCTTTAACCATGGTGTTCACCCATGAAACATCCGGTTCATGATTAACATTCACCGGCGTACCACGATATCCAAAAGATGCAGATTTCATAAGTTTATTCGCATCTTCAAACCCCCACTCCAATTTCCCGTCCGGGGATCCCCATTCGGTGAAACTGGAAGATTGTTGGTGGTTTGACCGGAGCCCAATATGGGCTCCCGCTCCTCGGTCAATAAAGCTCTGGCTCCTTTGCTTAAGGGAGCCAGATCTTGAATTCATGACTGCCTGTGCAACTGCAGCCGACGAATCAAACCCGTATCCCATCGGCTTTCTCACGGGAGAAGACGAGTAGTTTGGTGAAGGGTAGGAAGCCCGAAGGGGTTGAATTGTTGGTGGCTTGTTGGGGATTGCAATTGGGTTTGTGTGTTCGATACTTTCGGAGATAGACCATGAAACTGAGACAATAATGATTGATCAATTGACCTGAAAACATCATCTAGATTCCTAGGCTTTAGTTCCCCAAATCTATTGTTGTTGTTGTAAAGATTATTTGATAAATCATCGATCATTTGCTGTCGTTGATGTTGTTGGGTTCTTATACTCTCCAATCCAAGCAACTCCATATCGATCTCCAAATCTCTAGCATTCACTGCGGTCTTCAACCGACTTCCTGGAAGTTGCAGCGTAGGTGGTGTCAAATGATTCACCTTGTTTTGCCACATCGGGGAAGTCGGTGGAGACATCTGAGGAGTTGAACCAAGAGCTAGCGGACTCATGGAACCCATTTCCATCGAAGTAACAGCAACAGGGTGCACAGACCCAGATTTTGGTGAAGGCAGACCCGAGCCAGTGGAAGCATACACCGGCCGGAGCTCCTCCACTCTGTGCGCGAAAAAACACACTTTCCGCGCACACCCAGTTTCATCCTTACATAACCGAGTCCTGTATTGAGCTGGGTGAAGCCAGGATTCAAACACCCCGTGTGCGTATTCGCACGAATCTCCTTTCACACAACTCCCTTTACGAAACTCCGGGCAGGGAACGCAGCTGTAGTTGAACTTTCTAAGATCACGACGGCGTGCGTTCTCGCCCGGATGAACAAAAGGGCACTCAGTCCAATCATGAGTGTACGCTCTCGAACACGGCTTCACCTTAAACGTATACATCCTAAACTCATCCGAACCATACACCCCGTTATTAATATCCGGCATCGATACATCAACCGGGTATTCCTTTTTCGCTGCCACCGTTTCTTTCTCATCGATTAGTTCTTCATCGCTTCCGTCTTCAATCGCTAACCCCTTCAACAACATCTCCAAAGCGCGACGAGTCGACGCTTTAACCCCACGAGCAATCAAATTGACCGGTTTGTTCGCATTATCATCGGTCATGTTAACATCAGCCGAAGCTTCGAGTAAAAGCTTCACAACAGCAACGGACGTAGGAGACCCTCCAGCCGCAACGCAGTGGAGGGCAGTAGCACCATCTGAATCAGAGATTTTGTTAACATCAACTCTCTTGGTACCAATAATATATTTCAAAACACGAATGCTTCCATAAGTGGAAGCAATCATGAGAGGCGTCCGTTCTTCCAGTCCCATCTTCCTTGGATCCCCAATTCTTCTTCCGTACCAAAAGCTGACCTCATCCATACACACGCCTTCGTCTTCCACCATGCGAACGAATCCAGTAACATCATCCGCAGCGGCCAACTCTAATAAATTCGAGCATTTCAGAAACAATCCCTGATATTTTTCTGCAAGCTTCTCTTCATCCATAGCGGAATAAAATTTACCCTTTGTAACTTTACACATGAAACAACCCTGGAAAAATCAATCACACAATACTAATAATAAGTCAAAGATCTGTAAGAGCACGCAAGAATTTGATTGAATAAATGAAAAGGTGTATGGTACCTTAAGATGATATGATGGTTTAATTTGATCTGATCTGATCTGATCTGGTGTATGATGAAGGGTCTAGGATTATTATTTATATAATGTTGGGGAACACACACGCTATGGAAAGAAAGAGGAAGGTGCTGCTTTTTCTTCTTTGTTTCTTTGTTGCAAGTCAAAGTATTCAATGGTGTGGAGAACGCTCTTTTGAAATGTAAATGAAATGGAAATGAAATGCAAATTCAGATTCGGATTCAGATTCAAATGAAATTGAGGATGTGGAGCCTGCAAATATCTGACTGGCTTTCAACGGGTTTGTCCAGTGGAGTGTGAGCTTGACCTGGCTGGAAATCATGTCGGAATCTCACGCGCTTTTGTTATTCGTGAGGAATGTTTAGGAGTTGAAGTGTGGCGCGTGGGTTGGAGATTCAGGCGAGTGGGTGCACGCGTGACGCGGTTTTGTTACGTTTTACTCGTTCTTTTCCTCTCACATGTTTAAATTATGTTTTGGATATATTTTAAATTTGAATAATAATTTCACTTTCTTTACGCTTTCAATTTCAAAAGGTACTATAGTATACTTTTGTAGACTTCAAGATTATGTCAGATTGGTTTCAAAGAAATAACAACATTGAGTATGAATAGTTTTCAATAACAGATTAAGGTATTATGTTTTATTTTCTTAACAATGTTGGATGTTAAGGCTTACATTTATTAACTTTTCAGTTAAATATCTTTTTATAATTATAAGAATCAATTATGTAATTAACCTGATTTAGTTATAGAGACTATTTGTGCAACTTTCTAAAATAAAAATTAAAATGACAGTAGCTTTCTAAAATCAAAATTAAACAACAGTAGCCATTCATGAAGGTTCTCTAATCGATTTAACTCAATTTAATTACATATAACTAGATTTAATTGGTTCAAGAACTTAAGGCTGTGGGAAGTTTTCTAATCTAGTGGGTGTTAAAACAACATTTTTTAGAGTCAAACAACTATTATCGATATCAAAGTTCATATCTCCATCATTATCATTATCGTCTTCGTCTTGGTTATAGAGAGAAAAACATGATGTAATTTGCGCATTACGCGCTCCTGATGCGCACAATTTAAAACCAAGAATTCAATTTAACTAAGCCTTGACAAAATCGGCTGCAACCATGCTCTGTTACTTAAACTTATCTCCTTGTATAATTACATTAACAAGTAACTTTATACATGCTTTCGAGACACCACCGAATTGTCGATACAATACTTAATTACTTAATACAAGAAACTTTAAGCCCACAAAAAGTCATTTGTTTGATTTGTTGTGTATGTTTAATATTAATATTATTATGTTACCTGAAATACGGGTAAAGAAATCGGGCAAGAAGCTGTAAAAGTACGAACATCAACTGATTGCAAGAAAATTAATTTGTTTTAGAAAGTTACATAATAGGTCCCTGCAATTAAATCGATTTAACTACATAAATGGTCCTTGTAGTTTTTAAAAGACATTTAAATAAACAAAAGTTAACGAATGTCAGTCTTAGGACCCAAAATTGTTACAAAAATTATACATAATACCTCAACCTGTTACTTGAAACCCTTAGTACCCAACATTATTATTTCTTAGAAACCACAAATACTAACCATGTGATTAATTTTTTAAAGTTTGTTTAACTTCCATATGAAATAAAGCAGATTTATGTGTAAGTTTCATGGATGACTTTTTGTTATGAGTAAAATGTTAAAATCGTCTATGAGATTTTGGCATTTTTGTCTGTAACATTGTGACAACCGGTACTTTTCAATTTATAATTATGCAAATAACAAACATTAAGACAATAATACGGAGTGTAATAGACGTAATTAACTTAATTAGGCCTTTGGAATGTCTAAGAATGTCTATTCGGCCCTGCAGTACATGATTGGTGATTTCGTAACTTTTGCGCGCATTTAAACGGTAACGAACTGACACCGGATAAAATACCAACAATGCCGACAAATACGTGTCTTATACGTATATTTTAAACACATGAATTGGCTTTGATGAATTATCATGCTTCCGAACGTCATAAAACGCATACGCGACCGTAGGAACGCACCGACAACGAAACAGAAGCATCATACTCGTTTAATATCTTAAAAACTGAAATATGACAATAAGTTTAGCTTTGTAATTAAATTTTAATATTCATAGCCGAAATCAGATCGAAAAAACGGACTAGAAACGACAACTAAAGCATTTTACGCGATTTTTAACGCAACCGACGAACGTACGCGATTAATACCGACTACCGACATCATGTCATGAATTTTTTACCCTAAAATAATATTATACGATGTTCCACAAAGTTCGGGCTCAAAAAGGGGCATTGAAAATGCTTCTGGTCGCACAAACAATTAGAAACACGTTAGTGGGCCCTGGGCCCGACCAACCAAAACCCTAACTATAAATACCCACTTATAAATCAATCCCCTCAAACCCTTCCCCAAACCCTAGCCGTCACATACCCATCTCTCTCTCCCTCCCATGTCTAGCGACCGGAAACTGGCCGGCCACCAGAGGCGACGCGGTGACGCCACTGCCGGCGGCGGTGGTCCGACAACCGATTTTCGACGCGTCAAGACGCTTACCCCCCCCCCCCAAGCGCACATCCCGAGCATGATTCCGGCATCATTTTTCTGTTTTGAGCAGCGGAGGCGGTGATTTCAAGCTCCAGCAGCCTAGTGACGCAGCGACATGACGGCGGAGGTGGTCGTGCATGACCTTATCTGCGGAGGCTCGTCCTCAAAGTGTCTGTGCTTTATTTTGGTCAAGTAATGACGACAGCAGTGGTGTTTCGCGGCGGCGGTAAAACCGCCGAAACCGACTAAGGCGATGGTGGGGTTTTGGTGGCGGAATAAGAGTCGCAGCCGGCTACGCTAGGGCCGGCGGCGGTGGCGCCAATGGTGGTTCTTTTTGTTCGGGTTTCGGGTTCACTTTGGTTCAGATTCCGGTTCGGGATACAAGAAGGTCTCGGGTCAAACCCGGTCAACTGGTCAAAGACGGTCAATATGATCAGCCTCAGTTTGGGTTCGGTTTGGTCAGATCGGTCAACATCAGATTCGGTTCGGGTTAACTCAGTCAAACCATGTCAACTCGGTCAACTCAGTCAACTTAGGTCAAACCTGGTCAACTCAGGTCAAACCCGGTCAACTCAGTCAACCCGAGATTTGGTAAATTAAATAACGACGTGAATGTTGTTTATATAGTTTTATACAAATTTTATCATTATTTAACGCGAATCTAGCTCGAACCGACACGATTAGTAAACTATAAATATTTTCGAGTAGATTAAAATAAATAAATAATAAATATACTAGATCTCGTGTAATGGACTTTTGTATATTAATCATGTTTTTATGTTAGTTAAGAACAAATCGACACTATATATATATATATATATATATATATATAAAAGGTGAGGTTATTGTAAAAAATGGTGTTTTTTGTGAGTAAGGTAAGAAAGAATCTAAACCATTAGGTTTTTAGTCTAATGGTTGAGATATTGATGACAATCTTGTAAATATTGGTCACTATTAAAATAATTAATTTTCTAGCTTAAATATATAAAGGTAAATTTAATATTTTTAAATTAAGAAACTAACATTAATGCATATGCAAGTTCCCCCTTTTTTTTAAAACGTCAATAACTTTTTATACGTAACTATTTTTTTTTAAAAAATTATACCATAATAACAAGTGTTTTTTATCTTTAATATGAGTACCATATTAATATACTTATGTAGAGAAAAAAACTGCGTCTCGCTTGGATGTTTTAGTCCATGGTGTTTTCTCTATGTTCATACAATGGTTTTTTAATTGCATTATGATTCAAGGCGTTGTATTTTACAGTAAAAACAAACTTGATTAAATTCAGTTTACAGATGTTCGAAATTTAGGACAATAAAGAACTACAAAAAAACACTATACAGATCATATACTATAAAAAAACACTATATATAACTATATATATATATATATATATATAACACCATTCTCCTTTAAAATAAAACACCACAAAGATAATATGAACAGAACCCTTGTGCAAAAAACCACTCCCTATTACCAATGCACAAATAAAACACCATACTCCTTTAAATAAAACACATATATAAATAAAACACTACAATGATACAATGAACAGAACCCAACACTATATATGAAATAATAATATGAACACAACATGTAAATTACAATTACACCTTTAAACCATTAAAAAGACACCATAACACACCCTATTGAATTCACCATTCACTAAAACCCTCTTAAAAAAGACACCGTAACAACCATGTGAAAGACACCCCTAAAACTCCCCTAATTCATAACACCATACGATAAAAACACCATATATATAAAAAAACACCATGCACTCCCATATATAAGAATAAAACACCACAATGATAATATGAACACAACATGTGCAACAAACCCACTCCCAACCACCAATGTACGAATTAAACACCATATAAGACTGCTACTATCATTATCAACGATAACAGAAAATAACACCATATTTTTTTAAAACACCAAAACACGCAAAAAAATGGTCTGTACAATAAAACCACCATTTAGAAAATAAACACCTGGTGCAAATAACATCTCACAGAAACCAAATGTACAAACAAAACACCATATACGTACTATCATTATCAAACATAACATAATAGCACCATACTTTCTTTAACCCTAAATCCCAACATACCCAACACGAATGTTTGAAACAAAAAATTTGAACAATATAAATAAATAAGAAAAAATGGTATTTGTTACCGATCAACAAAAAAGTAGACATCGATCGAACAAAGAAACAAAAGCCACCCAAATTTCATACCTTGTTCATCGTTATCCATCGATCAAGATATTAATGTATATGGTGTCGAAGATGATCAGTAAATCTCATAACCGTGAATGAAAAAATGCTCAAGATGCTATAAATAAATTTTCGTTATGATATCGTGTCGAAGATGATCATTAAATTCAAAAACAAATTCAAATTCCCTAAATTAACTGCCAAAAATCGGTTGCAAATATTCATTCCATAATTAGATTTAATTGGTTAAATTACAATTATACCCTTAAACTACCAAAATAAAAAGGGACATGTGTCACCACCAAAATCTTTCTTATCCTTCTCACACTTTAATATTTTTTTACAGGAACCTCTACATATTATATATTATACATACATATATTAAACTTGGTCGCGACGAGTACCCGACGTTTTAAAGTTACGATAGAATTGTATACATATTATTATTACCTTATTGTTGTGTTTTGAAAATTGTATCGACAACTTGCATCGTAGGGATCGTCCAAAAACACAGGAAACTCTACCTGTTTTTCATAAAAATCTGTAATATGAAACATGTTTATATTTTAAAAATGACACCTATTGGAATTCAAGGTATCTTTATTTTTCCGACACTTTATAACTCACAAAAACGTGTTTATAATGTTTGACCAAAAGTGGTTTACAAGATAACGGAACGCGGAAACTTATATCGTATAAACATAGTTTCTTATATTTAATTCAAACGTCTATGATTCAACTATTATTTTAAATAATTATAATTAGTTATATTTATCTTCAACGTATACAACGACTATTCGGAATACGTGTTAATACATTATACGAGTTATAACGAGTTATTTTCATATACATGTTCGTTACATACATGCACGACCATTCGGAACGACTAACACGATTCTATAAATATATTTTTATTTTTATATAAATATATATACATTTTAAATCTCTCGAACACTAAGTGCTTCCAAGACTTAGTGTTTACCACCGACTGTAAATGGGATTAAACGATTATAGTATTATCATTTCAACCAAGTTAACATTTTCCCATCAGATCAATGATTGACGATTCGGTAGAGCTTGGTGACATGTAGTTTAGCTATGCTTTTAGTCGAGACTTATAAGCTTAATTCCTTGATAGGAATGTTATAGATTGCATGCTAGCGAGTTTACGTCTTGGAAATAACAATATGGATCACATTATGCTAGCTTTGCACTGTATCTTGAGGTGAGTTCATAACCCTAACTTTTCTTTTTATAATTTTACATTTTTATAAATGTTTTTGGGGATAGAAAGACATGCAAGTTTTGCAAAAGTACACACAATTTTGATGAACGAAAATTCGTATTTTTAAACCATGTTGCAAAATGGATTTCAATAAACTCAAATGGTTTACGAAAGATTTATGCTCAACATACCGGTTTTACAAAACATACACTTATTTTCAAGATATGCATGAGTTTCATGACTAATGATGAGATTGTCCTAGTTACAACGGAACTAGGTTGTCTTGCAAACAAATAAGGGGACTGGTTTGTCCTGCTTACAGACTCAAGGAATGGTTTGTCCTACATACAAATAAGGGGACTGGTTGGTCCTGCTTACAGACTCAAGGACTGGTTTGTCCACTACTCAACACTAAGGACCGTAGGGTCACTTAAAACAGTACAGTGAAGTCCTCGCTACATATCGGAACTATAATCACATGCTAGTCTACCGTCTTGAGTAAACGGTTTGGCGAGACACTTCCTAGCTTGAGGTTAGTTATAGGCTTCATGCGGGCACGTTGTCTTTATCGTACGTGGACATCGACGGTTATTCAAATATTACAAAAACAAGGTTTTCAATTGACATGCTGAGAAAAATGGTTTTATTACGTTTTCTCAACAATATTTAATCGGGTTACCAAAAATATATATTTTAAATCTTTTCGAACATACTATGAACTCGCCAACTTTATGTTTATTTTTCACATGTTCTTTCTCAAGTTGCAAATTTCAAATTATGGCAGGGTTGGAATAGGAGAATCCATGGGATTCGAGTACTTAGCGGGCGTTCACTTTTTAGAAGTTTTTGTAACATCCGTAAAAAAAACGGATTTACCAAACCCGCTTCGTTTATTAACCGAACAAACCAGTTAAAAATTTCGTTACGTATTTAATGCCTAAATTAATTTTAAACGATACATAATTAATAAGTATATTAGAATATAAAATTTATATTTGAAAATGTATTAAAAATAGTGAAATAAAAATAAAAAAGGCTGCCGGGTTTCGAACCCGGGTCAGCCGTAAAATCCTCCAAGACTTAACTCACACACTTATAACCACTCCACCACTTGATCTTTTTGTGAGTTCTAGGAAGCAATTAAATCATATGTTCAACTGAGAATCAACCTGTTGCGCCAACTGAAACCGATATCGGCTTTCAAACCGACCAAGACGTTTGAGTGCTCGCGGAATCTTGATCATAACCGATAAACCGACATCTTAAATCAATTCAGTCGTTAATGAACTTGAATTCAGGTGATGTTTGGTTTTTATAACGAAAACATTCATTCTGGAATTACTTCAACAAAACACTCATCTCGCGATTCAATTACATTCCCAGAGCTTCTAATTTCACGTTTATTCTATTTTCTGGTCGTCGGAATTACTTTCTGATCATCGCCGGAATTCTCTGCAAGTCGCCGGAAAACCGAGACTCACCTCAAAACGGTAAAATACCTCGACTTTGCTGTTTCAATCAATTGTTAGAACATTACTAACATTAATCCATCACCCAGAATCAATCCCAGGCGACGTTATCGGATTTCCTGTTTTCGCCGGAAAATTTCTGAAATTCCAGAAACTTGCTGTTAAACGGTATGATCATTTTAAACCTACTGATAATCGTTACTCAGTAGTTCAATTTCACATCTAATCCATCCAAACTGTTAATTGATTCTAACAGCCGAAGGTCACCAAAACATATACGACGATCTTCGCCGGATTTTCTGAAGAGACGATCTGTTCGGTACTTTCTTTCCCCAAACTCTTCGGTTCAATACTTTTCAATTGTTCATCTTATTCATTAACCGAATTAATCAAGTAACAGTTAGTTAACCGATGTCTGTGTTTTGAACGAAGGAGACGAAGTTGTGTATGTTATAAGACTAATTAAAATCGATATTATGAACGGGTTAGACACACGGTCCAGCGGTGGACTGTGTGCAAACAATATGCACACGACGCCAGTTCGATTCCTATCACAACCATAACCTCTGTAATAAAAATGTTTTTTTTAGAAACCGAACCGGGTTAACTCAGTAATATGTTAAGTATAATAAAAACTAGAATATTTACCAAGTTAGACACACAGTCCAGCGGTGGACTGTGTGCCAAACTAAACCACAGGTCCCGGGTTCGAGACCTGTGGCGAGCACCGAGTCGATACATTAAATCGTTTTTAAAATAAGTGATTTTCGGATTAATTTGATTAGTATATAAATATAATTAAAAACAGAAATATTTCGGGTTAGACACGTAGCTCAGTTGGTAGAGCTGCGTGCACGCGTACGAGAGGTCACGGGTTCGAGTCTCGCCCAGCGCACACATATAACCGACCGAACCGGTCAACGGTCAACAAGTCAACGGTCAAAATCAACATTTTTTTTATTTATTTTATTTATTTATTTAAATTAAAAATCAATTAAAAATACTTAAAATTAACATTCTTAAAGTTAGAAAATAGCCTTAAACTCAAAAAAATATATCCAAAAATACTATTAAAATTGTTAATAAAATCCATTTATTTACCTTACTTTTTCGTTATTAATTAGGTTAGTTTTTCCTCGTCGATCAATCCTCTAAACTCATGCGCATTCAATATCATCAACCGAACGCACCCACTGTGAGTGAATCTCTACAAATTCCCGTTTAAATCACGTTTTTGGGGTGTATCATGTGTCTTACCATTTATTATATTTAAATCATTGTGCATACATCATATCATGAACAAATGTGTATTCAGCTTGTATAAACTGTTGGTGTGGTTATTGTTTAGATTTAATTTATTATTTTCAGTACATGCAATTTCATAGGCCGCCGCTCCCCATTACATTATGAGCGTTGAGCAGTTCCCATTACATTATGAGCTTGAACCTGGCGTTTCCAACATACGATCGGCTCCGTTTGATTGAGCCTTGATCGCACAGACATTTATCATTTTCAGTACATGCAATACGATCGGCTCCGTTTGATTGAGCCTTGATCGCACAGTTTCATTCATATTATATATTCATGCAAGTTGATATGTTATTGTATGCTATTGGTTTGTTAATGTATGTTATTGTTTGTTGTTGTTTGATATCGTATGCTATTGGTTTGTTATTGTATGCTATTTGTTGTTATTGTATGTTTATTTACGTTTGTTCATATATGAATATTGCATAATTTTTCCATATTAAATACAACAAGAAATAAATAATAAATGTTTTCTAACAAGGTTCACTCGCCAACTTTTTGTTGATACAAAAAACCATTTTTACATATGATACAGGTGAACAGGATGAAGAATGGAAAACATAGGAAAGTGCCTTAGAAGAAAAATAATGAAGCCTAGAAAAAATGTATAGGACATGCTGAACTTTATGATATAATTGTGTGATCTTCTTTAAAATTGTGATAATAAATATGAAACGTTATAATAAATGTCATGAGCTTTGATGAAAACCCAATCATGCCCCAATCACCTTTTCCGCTGCGGGTCGGAGTGTGACAGATTGGTATCAGAGCTTTTGACTATAGGGTTATAGGATAGGTTATTAGACCCTTAGAGCCTATACTATAGTTGATTAGATTTTAATTGTTTATGTGGTTATATGCAAACTCATGATGTTTATTTCTTTCATATTTATTGTATACACAAATGCATGCAAACACTTCCGATACTACATTTTGTGATACATAGTGGATTATACTTACAGTCAAACATACATACTTACATACATATTCATCATACATGTTACAATATTCACATATTCAAATCATCTTCATATTTCCGTTATTCAAGATTTTGTCGCATTTTTTTCATTTTTCAAATCTCATCAAAGTGAGTTCTGCGACGGGCATGTAGTAACTGTAAGGGTACAAGTACCGGTAGTCGGAACCTCCTGTCTAGGTTGGCATTCGTATAAATCCAATATAACGGACCAGTTTGCTACCTGGGGACTAACGATGAGAGTACGAAGGACCTATTAGGACAAAGCATGCCACACCAAACGTCGTTCGAACTAACCCCACTTTGAGGTGTCACCGTGTCCACACCTGGATACATTCCGAATATCATACGTTACATACATATTTCTCGATTTTCTCCGGGTTTTAGTGTACGTAACCAGGCTAACACATGCGAACCATATGAAAAACCCGGTAATCATGGGGGCCCACATGATTACGAAGGTGAAGTATGGCGGCATGCAAGGCCCAATTACGTGCAAAGCCCAAGAGATCCTATGGATGTAGTAGATTTATTATGCTATGTTTATTTTATGAATGTTCATTCCTAAATACGACACATGATCCCAAAAACATCCAACTCATACTCTTCATATGTATTCCTTGTAGATGTCTTCTAATTCCGCTCGTAGGAAGATGAGAGCAGAAAAAGCTCGCGAGCGTATGGCTGCCCAAATCGCTCAACAAATGGCTGCCGTAATACCCAACATTGTAGTTCAAGTTCAATAAACCCAAACCGAATCCTCTTCCCGATCCATTTCTAAGAGAAAACGAGATGGCCAACTTTTCGCTGTCACCAACGCAACCAACCAATTTCACAAGCCATACCCCTCCAAGCTATCCCAATCATTCAAGTAGCACCCAACTCAACATACCCAAATAAGAAACCTTACCTAGGACCTCACCCTCAATGTAACACCTGTTTTTATCACCATCCATCTACCTTACTTTGTCGACTATGTACGAATTGTGGACGCTATGGTCATTTGAGCAAGGTTGGCCGCACCCCTCAAAACCAAACCTCACCCCCTACTCAAAACATGACCCAAACATATCAACAACCCCAATACCCCATGTTACCTTATGTTTGAGCTTGTTTTAATTGTGGCGACCCTACCCATTATAGAAACACGTGCCCTCGATTGGTTAACATCATAAACGCCCAAGCTCAAGCAAACCCAGTTAATCAAGCAAATCAAGAAAACCCAACCACTAGGCCACCAACAAGAGGAAGAGTTTTCAACATCAACGCCAATCCTGTTGAAGATAATGACGGCCCAAACGAACCACCCAACTAGTCTTCTTCACAAAAAAATCAAGATTCAACTCCAACCGCTTCGTTTTTATGTTTTTCTTTATGTTATCTCATTTTTCACGTATCTCATTTATAAATTGGAAATTGAATCCAAGAATCTTAATGCGAATTACTATTTCAGTTTTGTTTATACTCGTTGATTTAACATTCACATCATCATATATCTCAACGTATTTCAATCTCATCATGCAAAGAAGTTGGGCTGTGTCTCACTTCTACATAGACTAACCTCTCCATCATAACAAACGAGAGAGGTACTGTCATCATTCAAACATGCATACTATCAGAATTAAGACTCAAGTTTTGGTTGATTGTGTTTGTTTATGTTTTAGAGTCACATAGAACTAATCATAATTTACTGATAAAGCCAATGAAAATTTGACAAGAATATCGTGGATACGCCGCTGGTACTTCCTATATATAAGTATTCTTGCCAAAGGATCAGAGGCATTGTCAGGCGGTTATGAGAAGTTCCATGTAGGATTTAGTAATGTCTTGGTTGAAATTTGTTTTACACTCACTGATTTAACATTCATATCAACTCATCATTTAAAGAAATTGGATTGTGTTCCATTTTCTACATAGACTAACCTCTCCATCATAACAAACGAGAGAGGTACTGTCATCATTCAAAGACTCAAGCTTTGATTGTTGTGTTTCTTTATGTTTTAGAGTCACATAGGACTAATCATAACTTACTGATAAAATCAATGAAAATTTGACAAGAATATGGTGGATACGCCGCTGGTACTTCCTATATATAAGTATTCTTGTCAAAGGATCAGAGGCATTGTCAGGCGGTTATGAGAAGTTCCATGTAGGATTTAGTAATGTCTTGGTTGAAGTTTGTTTTATACTCACTGATTTAGCATTCATATCATCTCATCATTTAAAGAAACTGGATTGTGTCACCATTCAAACATGTATACTATCAGAATTAGGACTCAGATATTGGTTGTTGTGTTTATTTATGTTCTAGAGTCACATCATAGAACCAATCATAACTTACTGATAAAACCAATGAAAATTTGACGAGAATATGGTGGATACGCCGCTGGTACTTCCTATATATAAGTATTCTTGCCAAAGGATCAGAGGCATTGTCAGGCGGTTATGAGAAGTTCCATGTAGGTTTTAGTAGTAAAAGTTTTGTTTTAGGATATAACCTTATCTTTCAAACGTACCCAAACTCATATGCATAAAATCATACTTAGTCAATCAACTCTGTGTATCCATGTTCCGTATTCATACACTTTAGGCAACAAAAAGCGATTTCTGTAGCAGGGTATTCAACCCTTACAAGGAACGTTACCGCCTCAAACAAAATTTAAACTCTTACTCTCTTCTAAGTATGTAATTGTCAAATTAAAACACCATCCTTTTTAGACAAATATGCCACTACTTAAATTTCGGGACGAACTTTCTAAAAAGTAGGGGATACTGTAACATCCGTAAAAAAAAAACGTATTTACCAAACCGCTTTGTTTATTAACCGAACAACCAGTTAAAAATTTCGTTACGTATTTAATGCCCAAATTAATTTTAAACGATACATAATTAATAAGTATATTAGAATATAAAATTTATATTTGAAAATGTATTAAAATAGTGAAATAAAAATAAAACAAGGCTGCCGGGTTTCGAATCCAGGTCAGCCGTAAAATCCTCCAAGACTTAACTCACACACTTATAACCACTCCGCCACTTGATCTTTTTGTGAGTTCTAGGAAGCAATTAAATCATATGTTCAACTGAGAATCAACCTGTTGCGCCAACTGAAACCGATATCGGCTTTCAAACCGACCAAGACGTTTGAGTGCTCGCGGAATCTTGATCATAACCGATAAACCGACATCTTAAATCAATTCAGTCGTTAATGAACTTGAATTCAGGTGATGTTTGGTTTTTATAACCGAAAACATTCATTCTGGAATTACTTCAACAAAACACTCATCTCGCGATTCAATTACATTCCCAGAGCTTCTAATTTCACGTTTATTCTATTTTCTGGTCGTCGGAATTACTTTCTGATCATCGCCGGAATTCTCTGCAAGTCGCCGGAAAACCGAGACTCACCTCAAAACGGTAAAATACCTCGACTTTGCTGTTTCAATCAATTGTTAGAACATTACTAACATTAATCCATCACCCAGAATCAATCCCAGGCGACGATATCGGATTTCCTGTTTTCACCGGAAAATTTCTGAAATTCCAGAAACTTGCTGTTAAACGGTATGATCATTTTTTACCTACTGATAATCGTTACTCAGTAGTTCAATTTCACATCTAATCCCTCCAAACTGTTAATTGATTCTAACAGCCGAAGGTCACCAAAACAGAGCCGACGATCTTCGCCGGATTTTCTGAAGAAGACGATCTGTTCGGTACTTTCTTTCCCCAAACTCTTCGGTTCAATACTTTTCAATTGTTCATCTTATTCATTAACCGAATTAATCAAGTAACAGTTAGTTAACCGATGTCTGTGTTTTGACCGAAGGAGACGAAGTTGTGTATGTTATAAGACTAATTAAAATCGATATTATGAACGGGTTAGACACACGGTCCAGCGGTGGACTGTGTGCAAACAATATGCACACGACGCCAGTTCGATTCCTATCACAACCATAACCTCTGTAATAAAAATGTTTTTTTTAGAAACCGAACCGGGTTAACTCAGTAATATGTTAAGTATAATAAAAACTAGAATATTTACCAAGTTAGACACACAGTCTAGCGGTGGACTGTGTGCCAAACTAAACCACAGGTCCCAGGTTCGAGACCTGTGGCGAGCACCGAGTCGATACATTAAATCGTTTTTAAAATAAGTGATTTTCGGATTAATTTGATTAGTATATAAATATAATTAAAAACAGAAATATTTCGGGTTAGACACGTAGCTCAGTTGGTAGAGCTGCGTGCACGCGTACGAGAGGTCACGGGTTCGAGTCTCGCCCAGCGCACACATATAACCGACCGAACCGGTCAACGGTCAACAAGTCAACGGTCAACGGTCAAAAATCAACATTTTTTTTATTTATTTTATTTATTTATTTAAATTAAAAATCAATTAAAAATACTTAAAAATAACATTCTTAAAGTTAGAAAATAGCCTTAAACTCAAAAAAATATATCCAAAAATACTATTAAAATTGTTAATAAAATCCATTTATTTACCTTACTTTTTCGTTATTAATTAGGTTTGTTTTTCCTCGTCGATCAATCCTCTAAACTCGTGCGCATTCAACATCATCAACCGAACGCACCCACTGTGAGTGAATCTCTACAAATTCCCGTTTAAATCACGTTTTTGGGGTGTATCATGTGTCTTACCATTTATTATATTTAAATCATTGTGCATACATCATATCATGAACAAATGTGTATTCAGCTTGTATAAACTGTTGGTGTGGTTATTGTTTAGATTTAATTTATTATTTTCAGTACATGCAATTTCATAGGCCGCCGCTCCCCATTACATTATGAGCGTTGAGCAGTTCCCCATTACATTATGAGCGTGAACCTGGCGTTGCCAACATACGATCGGCTCCGTTTGATTGAGCCTTGATCGCACAGACATTTATCATTTTCAGTACATGCAATACGATCGGCTCCGTTTGATTGAGCCTTGATCGCACAGTTTCATTCATATTATATATTCATGCAAGTTGTTATGTTATTGTATGCTATTAGTTTGTTAATGTATGTTATTGTTTGTTGTTGTTTGATATCGTATGCTATTGGTTTGTTATTGTATACTATTTGTTGTTATTGTATGTTTATTTACGTTTGTTCATATATGAATATTGCATAATTTTTCCATATTAAATACAACAAGAAATAAATAATAAATGTTTTCTAACAAGGTTCACTCGCCAACTTTTTGTTGATCCAAAAACCATTTTTACATATGATACAGGTGAACAGGATGAAGCATTGAAAAAAAAGGAAAGTGCCTTAGAAGAAAAATAATGAAGCCTAGAAAAAATGTATAGGACATGCTGAACTTGTATGATATAATTGTGTGATCTTCTTTAAAATTGTGATAATAAATATGAAGCGTTATAATAAATGTCATGAGCTTTGGTGAAAACCCAATCATGCCCCGATCACCTTTTCCGCTGCGGGTCGGGGTGTGACAGTTTTAGCATTAAATACTTCTGCTATGTAATGAAGATACCAGTCAGATCACGCCTAACTCTGATTTTAGCGGGTGTGACAAATATACAAAATTATTTTTTTTTTGTAACCAGATTTCTAATGTTCCATTTTGTTGTCATTTTCATCCAAATCAGTAACTCAGTTAAAAGACTTCGTTAACTCAAGGACAATTGTAGGAATATCGTTAACTCAGGGACAAATTTGGCAATTTACACTTTTATTTTTCTGTTTTTAAATTTTCTTTTTCAAATTTAAATCAACAAAATATTTATAATTATAATATATATACATGTAACATTTGTGTAAATCGGGTTCGAAAACCGCCCCATCTTATCAATCAAAGTATATTTTATTTATGTCGGTTGATTTTCTTTCATTTTTGTTTATTGTTTTATATATTAGAATATAATAGCAAAGGTTTAAAATAATCTTAATAAAATGAAATAAAGAATCAATTAAATACTAAATATTAGAATTAATAACTGTTTTAACTTAAAATAACTAAAATAAATAAAAACTCAAAAAATCTGGGTAAACCGGGATCGAACCCGGGTTCCCTGAGTAACACACACTTCACAAACACCACAACGCTGCACACACATGATGTGCTATTTATGGAATCGCATTACTCTTATTTTGAAACCAAGAGGAAACCCTGCAATCAGCTGCAAATCTCCTCGCCGGAGATCTCGGCAACTCACGCGGTTACCTCAAAACCGAAAGCTGTCAAAATGCATTTTTGGTAAATTTCTTCAATCATGGGCGCGTCTTCAATCAATCTAAAACCAGACTACTGAAATCGAGCCTCAAAACACCCCTATAAATACTAGTCGTTTACTCACAATCTAAACTCGCTCATTTCCTCTGTCCGCTCAATACCACTGTCGTCGGAGAAGCTCTGTTCACCGGAGAACCACCGTAACCGTCGGAACTGACCCACCGGAATCGTGCCATCACCTCTGATAAACGGTAGCTCACAGGGTCTTTTCTTTTAAGTTCAGATCAATTAAGCTTTTCGTTCAGGCAATTAGAGTAGGAGAAATTGATTTGGTTCAGGCGGGAACAAGTTCGGGTTAAAATCTAAACGAAGAAGACGATGGGCAGTATGTGTTTAAGAATAATAAAATGCGGATTATAAACGGGTTAAGCACCCCGCCCAACTGGTTGGGCCGGGTGCAACCTAACCCCGGGACCACCGGTTCGAGTCCAAGCACCCACCGGCCTGACCACTTTAAAACCCTTTTTAAATCCATCTTTTCTGTGCAAACATAATTAGTATATAAATATAATTAAAATTCAAGTATTGTCGGGTTAGACACCCAGCCCAGTTGGTTGGGCTGGTGCATAACACCACCAAGGTCTCGGGTTCGAGTCCTTTGGCTCACACCGATCGGATTACTTAAAATTCTTTTTAAACTTAATTAAATTTGAATGAACCTAAAATGTGTATAAGTATAATTAAAATCTAGATTCTTTCGGGTTAGACACGTAGCTCAGTTGGAAGAGCTGCGTGCACGCAACCGAGAGGTCACGGATTCGAGTCTCACCACACGCATGCCTGCAATACAGTCGAACCGGTCTGACAGTGACCTTGTCAGACTGACAAGATTTTTTTATATTATTTTATTTTATTTCTAATAATTTATTCTATGACTTATTAATTAAATGAAAAACCAATTAAAATGTTTAAAAATATATATTTTCTAAGGGTTTAAAATATCAATAAAACCCATAAAAATAACCTAAAAATCTAAACACAGGTTTTTAACCTAAATATTAAATTAATTATTTACCGAGTTATCGCATTATTATTTTTAGGATAGAACTCCTTCATCGGTTAAGTTCCCAACTCGTGCGCTCTCATCCTCAATCACGAATACGCACCCACTGTGAGTGAATCTCTACAAATTCTCCGAATTTAATCATGTTTGGGTGTATCATGTGTCGTACAATTTCTTTTATTTTATTTTACACTTGTGCTAATATCATTCTGTGATCAAATGTGTATAGTTGTTGTGTGGTTTATATGTGGATACATTTTATCATTTCAGTGCAATCATTTCATTAGGCCCATCAGTTCCTCATGGGATACGGGTTGAGCATCAGGTGTCTCATTAGATCGGCTCCGTTTGATTGAGCCTTGATCTCAAATACATCATTCATCATGTCATGTGTTCATATAATGTGGTTTGTGATTGGTTATATATATACATCTGTTCACATGTGATTCATGCACAATTTTATTTAAACAACAATATAATTCAATTATTTAAAGATTTTATCAAGGTTCACTCGCCAACTTTTGTTGGCCCAAATTTTCTGTTTTTACGCATGATACAGGTGAACAAGCTGAGGAAAGAATCACATATGAATGGCCCTTAGAAGAATAAACAAGTTATTTCGTTTGGAACAATCTTTTGGTTTATTGTTTGTGTTTGTATGAATTTTGTGTTGAATAGTTGAAGTTAATTTCAATTTAATAAATATGAAACTTATTAGTAAATATCATGAGCTTTGGTGATAACCCAATCATGCCCCGACTTTTATTCCGCTGCGGGTCGGGGTGTGACAGATTGGTATCAGAGCTTGTGACTATAGGGATATAGGATAGGTTATTAGACCCTTAGAGCCTATACTATAGTTGATTAGATTTTAATTGTTTATGTGTTACATGCAAAATTCATGATGTTTATATGTTTCATGTTTATTTTCACACACACTTTTATGCAAGCACTCCCACAAGTACGTGTTAATATGCAATGCTCATCATAGTTCATATCTCAAAACATATCATACCTATGTAAGCACACACCTCATGGTTTCATAATTTCCATGATTTTTTCAAAGATTTTTGCAATGTTTTCATATTTTTCAAATCACATCAAGTGAGTTTTCACGACGGGCATGTAGTAACTGGAAGGGTACGAATACCGGTAGTCGGAACGTCCTGTCTAGGCTTGGCATTCATATAAATCCAAAATAAAGGACCAGTTTGCCTACCTGGGGACTAACGATGAGAGTACGAAGGACCTATTAGGCCAAAGCATGCTATACCAAGCGTCGTGTGAACTAACCCCACTTTGAGTTGTCATTGTGTCTACACCTGGACACCCTCCGACCTTATATCTCGCAATCATGTTTTATGATTTTCATTCGGGTGATGCGAGTGTTAACCAGCTGACACCAATGTGAACCCCACCAAGCCCAATAGTCATGGGGGCCCACATGACTATACAGCTATGGTATGGGAGACATTTGGAGGCCCAAACATGAGCAAGCCCAAGACATCCTATGGATGTAGTTAAGTTGTTTCTTCAGTATTTATAAATGTTGTTTTTCATTCTTTTTACGACACATGACACCTAGAAAATTATGAAACTCACAATCTCCCTACATATATTCATGTAGATGTCTGCTAGACACTTACGAGGAGGTAGAAGGTCAGGAAAGTCGAGCGAACGCATGGCCACACAAATTGCTCAACAAATGGCCGCGGTACTTCCTGACATCGTACTACAAGTTCAACAAGCTCTCATCGCAAACCCATCAACCCTCCGAACCAAGAAGGTCAAAACGTCGCCAACCCTCCTCCCAAAACCACTAAATGCACCTACAAACACTTCAAGTCCTGCGATCCCCCAAAATATGAAGGGACTGAAGGTGTCACCACTCTCCTCCATTGGTTGAGGAGATGGAAAAGACCTTTCTTAATTGCGACTGTCCCGAGGATCGCAAGGTACGTTACGCTACTGGACGTCTGTTTGGGGTAGCACTTACCTGGTGGAACACGGAAAAGGCAACGCGGTGTGGAAGATGCCATGGACTTATCATGGGAAGAATTAAGGGAAATCATGACGAGATGCTTCTGCCCTAGAAGCGAGATCAAAAAGCTAGAGGACGAATTCTACTCTCTGAAGCAAAAGGAAGGGGATCACACCTCATACAACAAGAGATATCTCGAGTTGAACCAGATGGTCCCCAACCTGTTCACTCCATTATACCGCTTCGTCGAGCACTATATTCGAGGCCTCCCCTCGAAAATTCAAGATTCGGTTTTAAGCATTCTCCCGCAACACTCGAAGCTGCTATGGAATTAGCTACGGAACTTACTGAAAATCGCATTCGAAATGGCGATTTTAAAGATGAGAAGAAGAAAACACCTGTTGAAGCCCCAACTCCAACCCAATCAGGCTCATCTTCAAAGTTCGCTAGTAAGAGAAAGCGAAATGGCAAGAACTTCACCGTCACCCAACCAACCCTCCTATCACTGCTGCTCCAATCACACAAGTCGCCCCTCCAACCGCACCATTCAAAAAGCTATACACTATCCCACACCCAAAATGTAACCGTTGCAAGTACCATCTCCTGATAACCCTTGCCAATACTGCACAAGTTGTGGCCGTGCAGGTCACACAATCCAAACTTGCCGTACTCTCCAACGATCAAACCGCAATCAGCCTCCAGCCCAAACCCAAAATCAAACGGTGGGCCAAGCCCAACAACCCTTACTTTTACCACCTGCCCAACCCATGACCCAACCTTACTACCAACCCAACTACCCCATGATGCAGCCCATAAGAGCCTGTTTTAACTGTGGTGACCCAACCCACTTCCGAAATACTTGCCCACGCCTGGTGAACATCATCAATGCCCAAGCCCAAGCAAACCCGGTGAACCAAGCTAATCAAGCTCACCCACCTACTAGAGGAAGGGCTTTCAATATCAACGCCAACCAAGCAAGGGCTGACAACAATGTGGTCAACGGTACGTTTCTCGTAAATGGTAGTTATGCATCCATATTATTCGATACTGGTGCAGATAAGAGTTTTGTATCCTTAGAATTCGAACCTATTCTCGACCTACCTCGTGTTAGTCTTGCTGAATCATTCACGGTGGAAGTTGCTGACGGAGAACCCATTTCGTTAAAATCAATAATACGTGATTGTACTCTTACTCTAAATGATCATGACTTCCCGATTGATCTTATCCCTATGAAATTGGGAAGTTTCGATGTTATCATCGGCATGGACTGGCTCAGCCGCACCACGCCGAAGTGGTGTACCATGAAAGAATCATTCGCATTCCTCTCGCCGATGGTCAGACACTACGTATCTTCGGAGATACTCCTTCGAAAGGGCTCAAATTGATGTCATGTCTTCAAGCTCGAAGATATCTTCGCAAGGATTACGTCGCATTTCTAGCTCACTTTATCAAGAAGGAAGGCAAGGAAAGGAAGCTCGAAGATATTCCAATCGTGAAAGAATTTCCGCAAGTTTTTCCCGACGACGTTTCAGGACTTCCTCCTGTGCGAGGAGTCGAATTTCGAATCGATCTTGTGCCTGGTGCTGCACCAGTCATGAAATCTCCTTATAGGTTAGCCCCATCTGAGATGCAAGAGTTGGCTAGTCAGCTGCAAGAGCTGACTGACAAAGGATTCATACGTCCTAGCTCGTCGCCTTGGGGTGCACCTGTTCTTTTAGTGAAGAAGAAAGATGGAACGTTTCGCATGTGCACTGATTATAGAGAACTCAACAAGTTGACTGTTAAGAATCGCTATCCATTGCCTCGTATTGATGACCTCCTAGATCAACTTCAAGGTGCCACCTGTTTTTCGAAAATCGATCTTCGTTCTGGGTATCATCAGCTTAGAGTGCGTGAAGAAGATATTCCAAAAACTGCCTTTCGAACTCGTTATGGTCATTACGAGTTCATGGTTATGCCTTTCGGATTAACCAACGCCCCCACTGTCTTCATGGATTTGATGAATAGGGTATGCAAACCCTATCTCGACCGTTTCGTCATAGTCTTCATCGATGACATTCTTATCTACTCCAAGTCAAGATCCGATCATGAGCGACACCTTCGACTTATTCTTACACTCTTGAGGACTGAAAAGCTCTACGCTAAGTTCTCAAAATGTGAATTCTGGTTGAAAGAGGTATAATTTCTTGGTCATGTAGTTAATGACAAAAGGATTCATGTCGACCCTTCGAAAATCAAGGCAGTACAAGAATGGTAAGCGCCACGTACCCCTATCGAAGTTAGGTCATTTTTTGGCTTGGCTGGTTATTATCGACGCTTCATTGCCAATTTTTCTCGTATCACCGTTCCACTCACAGCCTTAACTCATAAGGGAAAACCCTTTATTTGGGGACCCAAGCAAGAGGAGGCTTTCCAAACTTTGAAGCAAAAGCTTTGTGATGCACCTATCCTAACACTCCCTGAGGGTTGCGAAGACTTTGTGGTTTATTACGACGCGTCAGGGCAAGGGTTAGGCTGTGTTCTGATGCAAAGAGGAAAGGTGATAGCCTATGCCTCTAGGCAACTCAAGTGCACGAAAAGAACTATACCACTCACGACCTAGAACTTGGAGCAGTTGTTTTCGCTCTAAAGATATGTAGACATTATCTCTATGGTACCAAGTGTGAAATATACACTGACCACAAGAGTCTCCAACATATCTTCAATCAAAAAGAGTTGAACATGAGGCAACGACGATGGGTCGAACTGCTCAATGATTACGATTGTGAGATTCAATATCATCCTGGCAAGGCAAATGTTGTGGCTGATGCACTCAGTCGAAAGGGTTATGCAAAATCTATTCATCTTCTATGTTCTCAAATTGTAACCGACATCAAAGATCGAATTCGGGCAGCTCAACATACTTCTGTAACGGAAAATGACGTACGCGATGAGCTGTCTTGTGGAGCTGAACTCAAAATCAAAACCAAATCCGATGGTATTCTTTACTATTTAAACCGTATTTGGATCCCCGATCGCGATACCTTCGTGATTTCCTCATGAATGAGGCACACAAAACCTGATACTCAATACATCCAGGAGCCGATAAGATGTATCAAGACTTACGATACACCTACTGGTGGCCTGGCATGAAAAAGGATATCGTTGTTTTTGTTTCCAAGTTCCTTACATGTTCCAAAGTGAAAGCTGAACATCAAAGACCATTAGGACTTCTTGTCCAACCCGAGATACCTGTATGGAAGTGGGAAAACATAACCATGGATTTCATTACCGGGTTACCTCGCACCTCCAGTGGGTATGACACCATATGGGTAATCATTGATCATCTTACAAAATTAGCTCATTTTATTCCAATTCGTGAGGACTTCAAGAATGAGAAGTTAGCTCGTATCTACATCAGTGAGATCGTAAGCCGTCATGGTGTACCATTAAGCATCATTTCAGACCGAGATGGTCGTTTCACATCACGAACATGGCGAGCCATACAATCCGCTTTGGGTACACGTTTAGACCTCAGCACCGCCTTTCACCCTCAAACCGATGGTCAATCTGAGCGCACCATACAAACCCTTGAAGACATGCTGGGAGCATGTGTCATAGACTTCAAAGGTAATTGGGACACTCACCTACCGTTAGTTGAGTTTTCGTACAACAATAGCTATCATTCAAGCATCGGTATGGCTTCTTTTGAAGCTTTATATGGTCGTAAATGCCGATCTCCAGTATGTTGGCACGAAATTGGTGAAGCGCAAATCACCGGACCTGAGTTGATTCAAGAAACAACCGACAAAATCCTTCAAATTCGAAACAATCTTCTAGCGGCTCAAAGTCGTCAAAAGAGTTATGCTGACAAACGACGAAAGCCCTTGGAGTTTTGTGTTGGTGATCAAGTACTTTTGAAAGTGTCACCGTGGAAGGGAGAGGTTCGTTTTGGTCAAAAGGGCAAGCTAGCACCACGCTACTTAGGACCTTTCAAGTTACTCGAAAGAGTAGGTCGTGTAGCATACAAGCTTGACCTACCAGAAGAACTCAACAGAATTCATCCCACGTTCCACGTATCAAACTTGAAAAAGTGTTTCGCCGATGAAAACCTCCATATCCCTCTGGAAGATATACAAGTTGATGAATCAATGCACTTCGTTGAAAGACCTATAGAAATCATGGATTTTGGTGAGAAGCGTTTGAGGCGAAGTCGTATTCCAATCGTCAGGGTACGTTGGGAGTCAAAACGAGGACCCGAGTTTACTTGGGAACGTGAAGACTCAATACGCGAAAAGTACCCACATCTTTTCTCCGATTTCAACTAATACTTAAATTTCGGGACGAAATTTCTAAAAGTAGGGGATACTGCAACATTTGTGTAAATCGGGTTCGAAAACCCGCCCCAAATTATCAATCAAAGTATATTTTATTTATGTCGGTTGATTTTCTTTCATTTTTGTTTATTGTTTTATATATTAGAATATAATAGCAAAGGTTTAAAATAATCTTAATAAAATGAAATAAAGAATCAATTAAATATTAAATATTTAGAATTAATAACTGTTTTAACTTAAAATAAATAAAATAAATAAAAACTCAAAAAAAACTGGGTAAACCGGGATCGAACAAGGGTTCCCTGAGTAACACACACATCACAAACACCACTACGCTACACACACATGATGTGCTATTTATGGAATTGCATTACTCTTATTTGAAACCAAGAGGAAACCCTGCAATCTGCTGCAAATCTCCTCGCCGGAGATCTCGGCAACTCACACGGTTACCTCAAAACCGAAAGCTTCAAAACGCATTTTTGGTAAATTTCTTCAATCATGGGCGCGTCTTCAATCAATCTAAAACCAGACTACTGAAATCGAGCCTCAAAACACCCCTATAAATACTAGTCGTTTTCTCACAATCTAAACTCGCTCATTTCCTCTGTTCGCTCAATACCACTGTCGTCGGAGAAGCTCTGTTCACCGGAGAACCACCGGAACTATCGGAACTCACCCACCGGAATTGTGCTATCACCTCTGATAAACAGTAGCTCACTATGTCTTTTCTTTTAAGTTCAGTTCAATTAAGCTTTTCGTTTAGGCAATTAGAGTAGGAGAAAGTGATTTGGTTCAGGCGGGAACAAGTTCAGGTTAAAATCTAAACGAAGAAGACGATGGGCAGTATGTGTTTAAGAATAATAAAATGCGGGTTATAAACGGGTTAAGCACCCAGCCCAACTGGTTGGGCCGGGTGCAACCTAAACCCAAGGCCACCGGTTTGAGTCCAAGCACCCACCGGCCTGACTACTTTAAAACCCTTTTTAAATCCATCTTTTTCTGTGCAAACATAATTAGTATATAAATATAATTAAAATTCAAGTATTGTCGGGTTAGACACCCAGCCCAGTTGGTTGGGCTGGGTGCATAACACCACCAAGGTCTCGGGTTCGAGTCCCTTGGTTCCACCGGTCAGATTACTTAAAATTCTTTTTAAACTTAATTGAATTTGAATGAACCTAAAATGTGTACAAGTATAATTAAAATCTAGATTTTTCGGTTTAGACACGTAGCTCAGTTGGAAGAGCTGCGTGCACGCAACCGAGAGGTCACGGGTTCGAGTCTCACCACACGCATGCCTGCAATACAGTCGAACCGGTCTGACAGTGACCTTGTCAGACTGACAAGATTTTTTTATATTATTTTATTTTTTATTTTATTTCTAATATTTTATTCTATGACTTATTAATTAAATGAAAAATCAATTAAAATGTTTAAAAATATATATTTTCTAAAGGTTTGCAATATCAATAAAACCCACAAAAATAACCTAAAAATATAAACAAAGGTTTTAACCTATATATTAAATTAAATATTTACCAAGTTATCGCATTATTATTTTTAGGATAGAACTCCTTCATCGGTTAAGTTCCCAGCTCGTGCGCTCTCATCCTCAATCAAGAATACGCACCCACTATGAGTGATTCTCTACAAATTCCCTGTTTTAATCATGTTTGGGGTGTATCAATTGTCGTACAATTTCTTTTATTTTATTTTATACTTGCGCTAATATCATTTCGTGATCAAATGTGTATAGTTGTTATGTGGTTTATATGTGGATACATTTTATCATTTCAGTGCAATCATTTCATTACGCCCATCAGTTTCTCGTGGGAAACGGGTTGAGCATCAGGTGCCTCATTAGATCGGCTTTGTTTGATTGAGCCTTGATCTCAAATACATCATTCATCATGTCATGTGTTCATATAATGTGGTTGTGATTGGTTATATATATACATTTGTTCACATGTGATTCATGCACAATTTTATTTAAACAACAATATAATTCAATTATTTAAAGATTTTTTCAAGGTTCACTCGCCAACTTTTGTTGACCTAAATTTTTTGTTTTTATGCATGATACAGGTGAACAAGCTGAGGAAAGAAACACATAGGAATGACCCTTTGAAGAATAAACAAGTTATTTCATTTGGAACAATCTTTTGGTTTATTGTTTGTTTTGTATGAATTTTGTGTTGAATAGTTGAAGTTAATTTCACTTCAATAAATATGAAACTTATTAGTAAATATCACGAGCTTTGGTGATAACCCAATCATGCCCCGACTTTTATTCCGCTGCGGGTCGGGGTGTGACAATACATATAATCATGTGTGTACGTGTATACGATTTTGGGAATATTGTTAATTCCTGTAATATACATATAATCGTGTGTGTATGTATACAGTATACATACATATATGTATACATTTTTTATTTTTTTTCTTATCTTTAAATAAAAAGTTATAAAAATAGTTATAATCTATACTATATTAATAAGCATATCCAAAGGGTAACTTAAGTTAATTTGCCACTTCCCTTAAAACTCCTTTAAGGCATTAAGTACAACATCTTTAAGCACAATATGTTTGAGTGGCCAATTTTGCATTCAATTTTTCAATTCCCGCTCATCCCAGTTCCCCATACACCCTTGCCACTGATATATATCAAGGGTTTTCTAGATTCATTCTTCATTTCAAAATCCTCTGGCCCCTTTCTCTCTCTGGCGATTTCACAAAATGTTCAAGGTTTCACAAGATCCAATTGATAGATCCAAACGATTTGAAATCTTCACTGACCCTTTCATTTTCATCTCATCTCAGGTTCAGTGCTCTCATTTCATCTCATTCTCTCTGTTTCTTCATCCATTCAAGATTCAGATCTTGGTGAGTACCATTTATTAATTCAATTTAGAACTATGAACTTATGGTAAAAGAAAACCTAAATATTGACCCCTCTTTGTTTACAGGTAGATGAAACGCAGTAGCCAGTGCAGTAAAACGCCATAGCCAGCGCAGCCGCAACAAGTTTTGTACGGTAAGTGCTAGGTGCACTTGCACTAAATTGATTTCGTAAACTATATCTTAATAAATACCAATAATGTTGATCGTTATTGTTTGTCAGATTAGATCAGCAACTGAGTCTAGCACGTTTGATTATGATGAAGAGGAATTGAAAGAAGGTTTAGATTGCGTGATATATTTTCTTTGCTTTTTAGGGGGAACATAGGTGCTTCTCTACACAGGGCTTACAAAACACAGGTTATGTGCAGTAGTCCGCCATATTTAACATATAAAAAAACTTTATATGTTAAATATGGCGGACTACTGCACATAACCTGTGTATTGTAAGCCCTGTGTAGACAAGCACCCATGTTCCCCCTAAAAAGCAAAGAAAATTTACATATGCAATTTGTCAAAGTACACTAAATTCAGTAAAAATATGTGTTGGATATAAAATATATGTTGGACTTGAACCCTACAAAAGAACAGAGACAGAAGCCAAAATATACTACAACCTCTGATCCAAACAATAATGTAACATATGCCAAAGTCAAGGTCTGCTGAAGACTAAATGTCCAAGGTCTGCCATAGCTAAACTCTGTTGAAGACAAAGCTCTACTGAAGTCTAAAGTTGAAGATCTGCCAAGGCAAAGCTCTACTAAAGACTAAAGTTAAAGGTCTACCAAGGCAAAGCTCTGGTAAAGACTAAAGGTAAAAGGTCTGCCAAGGCAACGCTCTGCTAAAGACTAGAGGTAAAAGGTCTGCCAAGGCAAAGCTCTGCTGAAGACCAACAGAGGATGTATCATCAGTGTTTTGTATCAGTCCTTGTAATGTTTAGTGTATAGCAGTGGTTAGCTTAGCAGATGTTATTAGTTTGTTATTTTTGTTAAGTGTCACATTCATGCTGATAATGAAAACAATCTCTCAACTGTTATGAATTAAAGCAAACTTCACATAAATGCCCACTGATGCAAGCCACTGACTCAGTAACCACTGATGCAAACTAGAGGGGTATGGTCCCAAAAACTCTGCGCCTGGGCAAGGAATCATACCCTCATAATGACATCACAAGAAAAACCTTGCGCGCAATGCGCAATGCACAATGGTGCGCCATTCTTGAAACAACCTGGAAGTGCAAGCCCTTGACCCTGCACTGATATAATAACCTTGCGCGCAACGCGCAATGGTACACCATTCTTGATAGTTGCAGGTCGCACAACAAACCTTGCGCACACCTGCGCAACGGCAAGTTAGACCTGGAAGCTCAGGTCCCTTGACCTTGCGCGGATAAAACAACCCTCTAGCCGCAAAGTCCTAAAACCTTGCACAAGGCCAAGATCAACATGAGAGCAAAAACTTTTCTTACCATTGTCAATATAGTCTACTTTTCTTACAGCTGTCTTTATCAACCTTCATTACTTAAGACAATATAGTATCAGTCCTTATAATCCTATCCATTGACATAAATGAAAACTTAACGTAAATGCCCCATGAACTTATGAGAAAATAAGTATAAGTCCTTGTAATCCTATCCACTAATATAAATGCAAACTTGACATAAATGACCCCCGAACTTATAAGAAAATAAGTATCAGTGTTTGTAATCCTTTCCACTGATGCAAACCACTGATGGACAAACCACTGCTAACACACCAACAGTAGTTGTACAGCAAAACCACTGATTCAACCAGTGACTCACTAACCACTGATGTTATACTCAGTAGTGGTTGTCCAGCAGTGGTTGTCTACCATCAATAGTGTTTGGCTAACATCTGATGTCGTTACTCCATGAAAATATATCCGTTGTTGAAAGTGTATCCTTTGTTCCTACTTCCACTATTGGTGAAACCATTATTGGTGAAACCACTGTTTCCCCAATCCACTGTTGGTGAAACCACTGTTTTCCCAATCCGCTGCTCATTCCTTTGTTCAGAACCACTGCTGGTCTCCAGCAGAGGTTACCAAACAACTGTCACCCATTACTCATGTAACACCCTGTAAAATCGTGTCCAATAATATAGTGACACTTTTTTTATTTTAAAAATAGTCTGTTAAAGACCAATAAGGACTAAGGGCATAAACATGCTCAAACTGAGCCTCTGAGTGACGGTCCGATGTCAACATGCATAAATAACAGCCTCTGAGTGACTGATATGTCAACATGCTTAAATTATTAGCCTCTGAGTGACTGATATGTCAACATGCTTAAATCATTAGCCTCTGAGTGACTGATATGTCAACATGCTTGATATTTTGCCTCTGAGTGACTGATATGTCAACATGCCCAGCCTCTGAGTGACATCGGAATCAACATGCTTATAATAAGCCTCTGAGTGATCTTTTGTGAAGTCCTAACTCTCATACGTGCCATTTGTTGGACGAGAGGGTTCAATTTTGTAAATATGTGAAAGTTGGATAATGGAGGGATTAAGAGTGTCAACATGTTAATTTATACATCTGAGTGACCTTTTAACGAACCGAGAGCTCGACAATGTCCGGTCATAATCCCGGGCATGCCAAGTATTGGCTACGGAGGGTTAAAAGTGCCAAAAAGGTGTTTTAAAAGGTTTTTATAAGCTTAATAAAGTTAAGGGGAGTGTCAAAATTTGAAACTGGCCTTAGGGCGGTCGCAGGCCGCGAGAGATCAGGCCTGGGTCTCTCGCGGGGCGCGAGAACATGTCTGACGCAGAAAATTGTTTGGCAGCCAAGCAAAGCTCCAAAACCATTTAAATTCAAAACCATGGACTTGTAATCAGCTATGCCACGTTTTGGAACACTTGTAAGCTTCCTCTTACACCCCTAAATATTTGGCTTCACCTCCTTTGAGCTTTCCAACTATAAAAAGGTGATCAAGTTCACCATTTGAACTTGCACCTTTCTAAATCATAACTCTTCTCCCTCCTCTGGAAGTTCCTAACTGAAAGGAGCATCCAAATTAGTTCTCTTGCATTGTAGGAACCTCTTGTAAGTGTTCCTTTCCCTTGCATTTTCATTTATAGGCTTTTATAGACAAAAGTCAAGCCTTTTCGTAAAACGCTTTGACTTTCGGTTAAGACCATTATGGTCCAGCCATTGTTCGAAATGAACATGGCTAAGTGATCGTAATAAGGTTGGTGTTAGTCCCTATAAAGGGCACCTCCTGAAGATCACGTTTGCTAGACCAATTGACGGGTCAAAGTTATGAAAATAAAAAGTCAAACATGCCATTTTTAGATAATCATAAATTGATCTTATATATGTTATGAAACCTGTTTTGACACTTAAACAAGTTGGTAATAATTATTAGAACATGTAAGAACATGTTCGGCTCGTCAATTTCAGTTCTAAGGTCGGTTCGCAACCGAAAGTCATGAAGTTTGACTTCTGCTTTGACTTTAGATTCTGACTCGATTTAGATTAGTTACTTACTGATCTAAAGTTACATTATGACCGTAATATAATGTAGCATAACCCTCGAAGGTTATATTACATGATCATAATCAGAATCCAAGTTTATGCGCAAGTTCCATAATTATGCCATGTTTGACCAAAATGCCCTTTTTACATAAAACAAGGTTTTAAATGGTAATGAGCTTGAAAATGAGTTTCCTACTGATGTATTATTATAAGTAGGATTATTTGGGATGTTAAAATGTTGATACAGTTTTGTGTCTGTCGCTTGTTCTTAATTACAGTTGTAATTGTACGGTCTTTGCTCAAGTGTCTGTATAGGTTTGGTCGTGTCGAATAGATAGAGATATCCTTCTATCTTGATCTAGAATGACATCTTAGCTTGTCTGTGTTAATCAGTTGCAGGTGTGCATACTGATAAGTCTTGTAAACGTCAAGTCTACACACGTTCTCCAAGAATGAGAATTCTGTGCGAGTAATAGATTTCGTACGAAACACAAGCATTTCATACGTAACAGTGACTCGTACCAATACTGGAGTTGTGTCTCGTGTGTAATAGTGTGTTCCGTATGTCTGGAAACTTGTTTTCGTATGAGTGACCAGCTTGGACACTATATAAGAAGACATGCACCTCTCAGTGTAGGTTAGCTAGTTGGTCAGACCAGTGAGCTAGTGAGCCCTTTGGTCCAGAAGTTAATAGAACGAGCTAGCAAACTAATCTTTTGGTGAGATCTCTCTATTAGCATCTCTGGTGAAAACGAAGACACAAGAACACAACAAGTTTGTTTGAGTTACACGAGCATTGTGTGTATATGTTTGTACTTGTTCTCAATCATTAATCAAGATAGTGAATCTTTGGTTGCCCCGTGTTCTTTACTTTGCTTTGGTTGCATGCACACTTGGGTTCCTCACTTGTGTGTGTCATTTGAACAAGCAACTGGTTTAACACCATCCTCAGGTGGACCTACATAAACCAAGTTATAAACCGAGTTTTCAAACAGGTCCTTAAACTATGTCTATAATTGACGACTTTAGCCCTGTGGCTTATAAAATGGTTTTAATCAAATCTTTTCAAGGTAAATCAATTACCTACTGATATGTTATATTAAATAACATATATAAGACATTTTAATCTGACCCTAAAGTCAATTTTTATTAAAAATCGCATAAAACGTCATTTTACGACATAAGCGCCGTTTCGGCGCATAGTATGGTTTTAAATCATATTATTAACCAAGACTTGATACCTACTGATTTTAAAACTTATTTTAAACATATTTACAGTAGGTACATGTTATAAACTCAGAATCCCAAATAATTTATAAACTATGTGTAAAATGACCAAAATGCCCCTTCGGAGCATAGTTTGGTCATAAAAGATAATTTACACATATAATTAATATCCTACTGATATTATATCACAAATAAACTATTTTTACAGAATACTTTTGGTTATAAACTTAAATTATATTCAAGTTCCTTTTATACGGTATATAATTACCGAAATGCCCTTATGAGGCATAGTTTTATTTTAAAACCATAACGGGAATGGAAGTTGATATCCTACTGATATCTTAACTTATTTAAAGTATAATAGCATATAGAACTTGTCCATGACTTACCCGGTTACCCGATATCGCTAATATGCGCACAGTTACGTATATGCAACTATGTTATGGAAATTAACCAAAACGGGTTTAACCTTGTCATTTAAGTTTCAAAATCTAGAATGTTTATAGTTTACCCGTATTATACAAGTCAAGTACTTGTCGGGATTAAACTACATTCTATCCGATCATCGTTTAATCAAGTGTTATACGTAATGATCACGTACACTATTCGGTTTATAAGATCGTTAGTATTTAATTAGCAAGCTTATGCCATAATCCAGACTAGAGCCTTCCCGGTAAATGCTATCTGCACTTGTTACTTTTGTATATGGCTGAGTTTTTTAAAAATAAAAGAAGAAGACTAGCTCAGGTAAATACTCTCGACTTATTTTCCCTATACGGGCTTGGGATACGGTAAATTATTATCGCTTGGTCCAAAATGGGGTCAATCGAATGCCCGCTTGTGGCTAGTAAACCCGCATATTTTGTTTTAATCAGTTTTGTTTTATAATTTATACATCGGGGGTTAAATTACCGTGTCCTGGATATCCTTGGCTCAATACATTAGTTATTGGCCACGACCTTAGCACGGGGTGTAGGCATACACCTTTTGATGCTCATATGCAATGTTCCCAAGACGTTGGGGATGACTCCTTCATGAGTCCTGAGTGGTGTGTATTTAATCATGTCTCGGTTTCTGTATTGGGCCCTGTATGTATTGACAAACATGTGAATCTGATACAAGGTTGCAAGGTCAACTTTCCCAAGTTAATAAAAGATTTTGTGCAGTTTTGCACTTAAAACCATTTTAAAGTTTTCAAAATGAGTTAGTTAGGTGTATTTACCAGCGTAAGCTGACGTATCGTTCAAAGGCTAAACTGCAGGTACAATACGAAATAGGCCGGAAGCTGCTCGATAGTGATAGAGGATCTTGCAAATCCTAAATCTACCTAAAGTCTGTTTTATATTCTTTCTTGTAAATTTTATTATCCGCTTGTGGATCTTCTATTACGAGCCTGTGTATTATTTTATATTACGAACATTCGGTTTGTAATAGTAATTTTACTCCAAGACTTTCGTTGTGCTATGTTTAATTGACAATGATGTTATCAACTTACGTCACGATACTCCCCACCCAGGCCCACCGGTGTATGGATTTCGTGTTGGAAATCCGGGGTGTGACAGGGTTGGTGTCACACCCCGACCCGTAGCGGAAATAAAAGTCGGGGCATAATTGGGTTATCATCAAAGCTCATGACATTTACTATAAAGTTTCATATTTATTATTTCCAATTTAAAAGAGAAATTACATCAAACATACAAGCACAACATTTCTAAACTCAACATTCATGAACTCTTTATTTTTCTTCTAAAGAAAATTCCTATGTGTTCCTTGCTTCAACCTGTTCACCTGTATCATGTGTAAAAATGGTTTTTGGGTCAACAAAAGTTGACGAATGAATCTTACAAAAACATTTGAACGAATTAGTTATATTGGTTATTTAAATAAAAATGTGCATAACCAAATATGAGTATACGCATATGTAAATTTATCCACAAAACACATAATATCAATTAATGCACACACACACATATCAAATGATGAACAATGAGATCAAGGCTCAATCAAACGGAGCCGATCTAATGAGGCACCTGATGCTCAACCCGTCTCCAACGAGGAACTGATGGGCCTAATGAATGATTTGCACGCAACTTGACAAAAATATAAACACGCAATACAACAAACAACATTTACATCACACATTAGATCATATAATGGTAATAGCACAAGTGTTTGAATAAACGAAATGTATAAACGACACATGATACACCCCAAAACACGAACAAAAAGGGGAATTTGTAAGAATTCACTCACAGTGGGTGCGTTTCCTTGATTTATGAAATGAATGAGCACGAAATGAGGATTTGATCGACGAACGAATACTAACCTAAGATAATAATGCGATAATTCGATAAATATAAACAATTTAATATTTTAATTTAATACTTTTTGTTAGGTTTTTAGGTTATTTTTGGTGGTTCTTATGGATATTTTAAAACCTTCGAAATTGTATTTTTTTGTATTTTTACTTGATTTTTAACTAAAATATACATATATAAGTAATATAAGTAACTAAAATAAAAATAAAATAATATAAAAAAACCTGTCAGGTCTGACAGGGGACCTGACCGGGTCAACTGTGACAATAGGCAGCGTGTACGGGATTCGAACTTGAGACCTCTCGGTTGCGTGCACGCAGCTCTTCCAACTGAGTTACGTGTCTAACCCGTTAGGAATCTGATTTTAATTATTGTTATACACTCATTAGAATTTACAGAAATTACTTAATTTAAAAATGTTTTAAAACCTATCGAACCGGTGTATGAGATACGATTTGAACCGCGACCAAAGACCTGTTTTGCACCCAGCCCAATTTACAGAAATTACTTAATTTAAAAATGTTTTAAAACCTATCGAACCGGTGTATGAGATACGATTTGAACCGCGACCAAAGACCTGTTTTGCACCCAGCCCAATTTACAGAAATTACTTAATTTAAAAATGTTTTAAAACCTATCGAACCGGTGTATGAGATACGATTTGAACCCGCGACCAAAGACCTGTTTTGCACCCAGCCCAACCAGTTGGGCTGGGTGTCTAACCCGCTTATCTTAGAGTTTTAATTATATTGATCAAATGTAAGAACTTCTTCTTCTTCATTTAAACATAACCCGAATCTGAACCCGACATATATATATATATATATATATATATATATATATTAACATATCACATTCACAAACTAGATGGACAAAACATGAATGTAAGTGGGTTTAAGGATTCATACCACTTGAAAAGTAGGTTTCCCGGGTTTTCGATGTCGAATTCCGGCGACAGAGAAATTGATCAGAGAGTTTCTTCAATTTGTTTTGGAGTGAAGATTTCAGGAATAGACGAGGTGGGGAATGGTAATTCCTTCGATATTTATAGGGTGTTAATCATTTAAGGTTTTCGGTTTCAACAGACTTTGGTCAAAAGATTTATTACCGAATTGATTTTTATAACCGAAATTTGCCATGATTGAATCTTAATGCATTGATTAGAAATCAGTTTCTTTGACTTAATTTGAAAGAGAAACGTTAATTGATGGAAATTGGAGGTTACAACCATTTTACAGAGCGGGTCTTTTGAATTTTGGATCCAAGAGTTATTTTGATATAAAGGTTATTTAGTTTGGAATATATCAGCTGTAGAGAGTGTGATGGATGGTTTTGTTGGTTGACACTTATGTGCGTGACCCGGGTTCGAGTCCCGCGGTCAGCACAATTTTTTTATTCTTTATAAAAATCCATTTATTACTATTATTTATTATCTTTGTTATTTATTTAATATTTTTATTATATAAATTATTTAACACCAATTAAAATAATTAAATGAGTAATGAAGCATTTAATAAATATTTAATCTTAAACGGAGCGGATTTTGGAACCCGTTTAACGATAGATGTTACAGTTGGTATCAGAGCCAACATTTGAGAGAATTAAACACTAGCCTTTTGTGTTTAATCTCAAACTTTACAAGCACATTTCTTAGACTTCATAGTCTAGGCATTGACCTAGGATTTACTCATTTCATTATTAAGTTATTAGTATTGTTTTGAATTGATTTTTAACAGGAAAATGCCGCCACGTGTGAGAGGACAAAGTGGAAGAGGAAAAGGTCCAATGAGGGGAGGACCATCAGGGCGCATACCCCCTCAACCTCATAATCCAGATGCTTACCAAGAATCAGAAGATTCGTCTCCTTGGCAACCAGCGAGACGTTCTGTCTCTAATAGACACTCGCCCTCACATTCTCTAAATTCTTACCACTCTCACCATTCCTATCATTCACACCATACCCATCATTCCCATTCTAATCACTCTTACCATGAAGAATTTAACCCTAACCATTATTTTAACACGCCTCCAGCCAATCAAAATCAGTTGGACCAGCCGAACCCTATGGACGAGGACTCGACCCGGAGACGCCACCGTCGTGATCAAATATACATCCCATTGAAATTTCGAGCGATTCAAACTCATACGCCGAATCACCCTACCAAGGTCCTAATGAGTGGGACCAATATTGGAACCAATTTACCTTTGCCCACACTCCTTCTCATCACTCTCAACCACCCCCAGTACAAGAAGATGTCCACATGGAACCGGTGGACCAACCTCAACCACCACCTGAACCACCAAGGAGGAAGCGTGGAGCACGTATGTCGGTATGTACAGGACAAAGGTCGGGATCGCTGCCACCTTTGCCAACTCCTACCCTACGATTCAAGAGGACCCATAAATGGGTGGGCTCTCTAACACCTCACCTGTAGTTGAACCAACACCAACACCCACACCTACAGTTCAACCACCACCATCGGGTTTTACTAACCCAATCCCTACATATCCGGACACGTCTGGATATGATCCTTATAACCCATCTACACCGGTAGACTATCAAGCATGGTCGCAAGACCCATATATGCAAGCAGTTATGCACAATGCACTTTACCCGTCTCCTTTCCCACCTATTTATCCACCAACTGGATATCCAACTTATGGGTACCAGTATCCGGTTATGCCACAACCTCAACCACAACCTCCACCACCACTTGAGGCCATTAATGAGGCCTTGGAAAGAATGAAAGAAATGCAGCAGCAGGCGGAGAAAAAGGAGAAGAAGACAAATAAGTTCTTCAAGAAACTCTCCAAATTAGTCAAGGGAAAGAAGGACGAGTGAAGTCTCTTCTATTATATGTAGTCCTTGTGTGGACATTGTTATTTCTTAGTCCCTGCGTGGACATTTTGTTTCTTTAAAGTCCTTGCATGGACAGTTTATTTCATTTTCTAGTATTGTAATTTCTAAATTTGAAATTTAGTGAAGTATTTCAGAATTATATATATATATATATATATATATATATATATATATATGTATTCATCCTCTTCAAGCGATCGTCTCGATTTTACTTGAATTTTTGATCAACTATATTATTCCAAAAAATCTTAATGGTTTTTGATTAGCCGAGTGGCATAGACCACATATTTGGCCAAATATATAAATGATAGTTAAGAACAGAAGGGTCTTCTATCATGATAGTTAAGGGAAGTTAGCCTTCTACCTAGAGGTGGTGGACTAGGTTCAAGCTTCCAAGTCACTAAGGTCAATGCGACCGGGACTTATAATCAACCATTAAGATCCTCTTATGTTAACATTCAAGTAATGTGCATACTCTTGGTAGTGTGACTTGAGGAATCACGCTAGACTTCAAGGTAATGTACTATGTCCTAACCTTATATAGCCCTTGTGATCTATTTGATCCCGGCTAAACAGCCCTTGTAATCTGTTAGATTCCGGCTAAATATCACCAGTGCGGTGATAAAACATCCATTAGAGATGTATTTTATATAGCCCTTGTGATCTATTTGATCTCGGCTAAATAGCCCTTGTGATCTATTTGATCCCGGCTAAATAGCCCTTGTGATCTATTTGATCCCAGCTAAATAGCCCTTGTAATCTGTTTGATTCCGGCTAAATATCACCAGTGCGGTGATAAAACATCAATTAGAGATGTATTTTATATAGCCCTTGTGATCTATTTGATCTCGGCTAAATAGCCCTTGTGATCTATTTGATCCTAGCTAAATAGCCCTTGTGATCTATTTGATCCCAGCTAAATAGCCCTTGTAATCTGTTTGATTCCGGCTAAATATCACCAGTACGGTGATAAAACATCCATTAGAGATGTATTTTATATAGCCCTTGTGATCTATACGATCCCGGCTAATATCACCATTGCGGTGATAAAACATCCATTAGTGATGTATTGCCCTTTTCGGGTTATGAATCATTTTATATAGCCCTTGTGATTGATTTGATCCCGGCTAAATATCACCAGTGCGGTGATGAAAAAAACATCAATTAGTGATGTATTGCCCTTATGGCTATAATTTATTTTATATAGCCTATGTGATCTATCTGATCCCGGCTAATATCGCCACTGCGGTGATAAATAAGACATCCATTAGTGATGTAGTGCCTATGTGCCATATTTTATGTCCATCATTGACATGCCTATGTGCCATATTTTATGTCCGTTAGTGACAGGCCTTTGTGCCATATATGATGTCCTTTGTGACAAGCCTATGTGCTATATAATTGTCAAATATGACAATGACAGTTGTGACTTTGCGATCCCCTGTCTAGTAATAAATGGACTATGTCCAGATTGTAATTTGCCTATGATGGTCCTATTAAGACTTAGGCCAAAATATAGTTATATTAAGCCTAAAAGTTGTGATGTTATTCACACTAGAATAGACAATGGATTTTTATATCCAATGTTTAAAAGCCGATATAGTTATTATACCGTGGTTAAGAAAAAAATTTGTTTGGTATATAGAACCAAAGCTTTGAAGAATGGCTAATTCTAATGAGGCACAAAGTAGCCATCGGAACGTCAAAGACGCCAAAAATATAGCCATAGATAATAATGACTTCCAAGCACGCATCGATGCGGCTGTAGAAAAGGCCATGGGTAAGGCCATAGAGAAGCTAAGAGAGTCGAGTTCTACTCGCTCTAAGACATTATCAATTCCACCATCCTCAGCTCATAAGGAGAGCTCTCTTCACTCATCAAATGCGAAGAGTGAACCTAAGAGGATAGACTATGCTGATAGGTCCGTTCTTCCAAGGACGGATGCACCTACAAGTACTTTGTCTCCTGTAAATCCCGAGACTTTAATGGGGAAAAAGGAGCCGTAGAAGCCCTAAAGTGGCTGGATGAGATGGAGACCATTGTATACATCAACAGCTGTGCTGAAAGGGATGTGGTCAAGTATGTATCACAATCCTTCAAGGGCGATGCCCTAACATGGTGGAAGGCCATGATTTAATCAACAGGTAAAGTATACCTGTATAATCTGGGATGGTCCAAGTTTGTGGACCTTATTAAGGAAACTTACTGCCCATCCCTTGAAGTGGAGAAATTAGAGATCGACTTCTTGTCTCTTTCTATGAAAAACCTAGACTGTCGGAAGTATGTTTCCGATTTCAATTCCCTATCTAGGTTAGTTTCCTTTTTAATTACCCCTGAATCCAAACGCATTGCGCGTTTATGAATGGGTTAGCGCCCGAAATAAAGGGCATGGTAAAGGCTGCACAACCTACTACCTATAGGTCTGCTGGAGACCTATCTCTTTCTCTCACCCTTGATCTAGTGAGACAAAAGTCAGCTAAGTCTGAAACTGACGGAAAAAGGAAGAGGGAAGATGACAACTCCCATAAGTTTAATCAGAAAAATAAAGGGAGATTTGGGTTCAAAGGGAACCAAAACAAGTCGGATGTAATGCCATTTTGTAAGACTTGCAACCGCAAACACTGGGGACAGTGTAATTCTGATTTTCAAGTTAGACCTTGTGGTATTTGTAAAAGGAAAAGGCATAAGACCCTAGATTGTAAAGATCTTAAGGATGCTGTATGCTATATCTGCAACGAGAAAGGGCACATTGCAACTAACTGCCCTAAGAGTTCAAAGAATAATAATCCGAAGCCTGGAGAGGCCAAAAAGGGGAATGCACGCGCCTTTCGGCTGACTGCTAAGGAAGCTGTTAATGACAATAACGTCATAACAGGTACTTTCCCCATTAATGATATTTATGCTAGAGTTCTTTTCGATTCAGGTGTAGATAAATCATTTGTTGATCATAAGTTTAGTAAACTATTAAATTTACCCATAAGAACTCTAGATAAAATTTATGAGATAGAACTCGCCGATGGAACCCTAGAAACTGCTTCTTCCATTCTTGATGGATGCTCTATATCCATTAAGAATCATTCCATCCCTATCTCTCTTTTGCCAATAAAATTGGCAGGGTTCGATGTTGTCTTAGGCATGGATTGGTTATCTTATAACCAAGCCCGCATTACCTGCGATAAAAAGCTCATCGAAATTAAAACCCCATCTGGTGAAGTAATCACCATCCTTGGAGACTCACACTATGGATTTCCGGACAAGGCGTCGTTATTTAAGGCATCCAAGTGTTTGAGAAGAGGCTGTGTTATCTACATGGCACAAGTAACCATCAATGAGCCTAAACTAAGCATAAATGACTTACCAGTTATCTCGGAGTATCCCGATTTTTTCCTTTAAGAATTACCAGGCCTACCTCCGGATAGGCAAGAGGATTTCAGAATTGACATCATACCAGGATCAGCACCCGTAGCTAGAGCTCCATATTGGCTAGCTCCAACCGAAATGAATGAGTTAAGAATTCAATTAGATGAACTCTTGGAGAAAGGCTTTATCCAGCCTAGTTCCTCACCTTGGGGAACTCCTATTCTGTTTGTAAAGAAGAAAGACGGTTCGATACGAATGTGCATCGACTACCGGGAACTGAACAAGCTAACCATTAAGAATAGATATCCTCTCCCTAGGATCGATGATTTATTCGACCAACTTCAAGGAGATAGTTACTTTTCTAAGATAGATTTGAGATCAGGATATCATCAACTGAAAGTTAGGAGTGAAGATGTTCCTAAGACAGCCTTCAGGACCCGCTATGGTCACTTTGAATTCCTTGTGATGCCTTTTGGGCTCACAAATGCACCAGCAGCATTCATGGATCTCATGAATAGAGTCTGCAAACCATATTTGGATAAGTTTGTCATTGTCTTCATAGATGACATACTTATCTATTCTCCTAATCAAGCTGATCACGAGAAACATCTTCGGTGCATCCTAGAATTATTAAGACAAGAGAAACTTTATGCGAAGTTCTCTAAATGTGAATTTTGGCTTAGAGAACTCCATTTTCTTGGACATATGGTAAGTGAGCGTGGTATCCAAGTGGATCCCACCAAAATTGAAGCCATAATGAATTGGGAAGTGCCCAAGACCCCAACGGAGGTTGTAGTTTCTTAGGATTGGCTGGTTACTATAGAAGGTTCATTGAGAACTTTTCAAGGATAGCCACTCCTTTAACTTCCTTGACCCGTAAGAATATTAAGTATAATCGGGGTCTAGATCAACAAGAATCTTTTGAAATTCTAAAACACAAGTTGAGCAATGCTCATGTGTTATCTCTACCCGAAGGTATTGAGAGCTTTGTTGTCTATTGTGATACTTCGCACACTGGCATGGGCTGTGTGCTAATGCAAAATGGCAAGGTAATTGCCTATGCATCACGACAACTAAAGGTGCATGAAAGGAATTACACCACCCACGATTTGGAACTAGGTGCCGTTGTATTCGCACGAAAAACTATGGAGACATTCCTTGTTGGCACAAAGTGTATTATATACACAGACCATAAAAGTCTTCAGCATCTGTTCAATCAGAAGGACTTGAACATGCGACAACGTCGATGGATGGAAACGCTTAATGATTATGATTGCGAGATTCGCTACCATCCCGGCAAGGCAAATGTAGTTGCTGACGCTTTAAGTCGCAAGGAAAGGGTTAAACCCATAAGGATTAACGCCAAGAGCATTGAGCTTAGAAATAGCTTGAGCGAGAAGCTATTAGATGCACAAAAACAAGCCCCGTTAGAGGCGAATATCCCTGATGAGGGATTAGGCGGAACTATTGATCAGTTAACGCCCGGAAAGGATGGAATCCTAAGATTTACTGATAGAATTTGGGTTCCGATCTTTGGAGGACTTAGAAATCTAATCCTCCAGGAAGCGCATAATTCAAGATACTCTGTTCACCCGGGTGGTGACAAGATGTATCAAGACTTGAAAAAGAATTATTAGTGGATGGGATTGAAGAAATCCATAGCCACTTATGTAGCTAAGTGTCAGACGTGTTCGCAAGTTAAGGCCGAACATCAGAAACCGTCAGGACTTCTACAACAACTTGAGATTCCCACTTGGAAATGGGAAAGGGTAACAATGGACTTGATTACCAAGTTACCTAAGACCAAATATGGTAATGACACTATTTGGGTCATTGTGGATAGGCTGACTAAGTCAGCACATTTTTTGCCAATCAAGGAAACGTATAGTTTTGACAAATTGGCTAAGTTGTATGTGGACAAGATTGTGTCCCTACATGGTGTGTCAGTATCTGTAGTATATGATAGAGATACTAGATACACATCTCACTTTTGGAAAAGTTTCCAACAATCGTTAGGCACACGATTAAACTTCAGTACGGCTTACCATCCGCAGACTGATGGTCAAAGTGAGCGTACTATTCAGATTTTGGAAGACATGCTTAGGGCATGTGTGATTGATTTAGGTGGAAGTTGGGATGACCACTTAACCCTAATAGAATTCTCCTACAATAACAGTTATCATACAAGCATCAAGGCTGCTCCTTTTGAGGCTTTATATGGGAGAAAGTATAAAAAGCCCGTGTGCTGGGCGGAAGTTGGGGAAGCCCAACTATCAGGACCAGAGATCGTCCTGGAGACCACGGAAAAGATTATACAAATCCGTGATCGCCTCAAAACTGCCAGGGATAGGCAGAAAAGCTATGCTGTCAAGAGGCGTAAACCTCTTCAGTTCCAAGTAGGGGACAAAGTCATGCTAAAAGTATCACCCTGGAAAGGTGTGATGCGTTTTGGAAAGAAGAGCAAGTTAAGCCCCAGATATATAGGACCCTTCGAGATAATCGAATGTGTCGGCACTGTAGCTTATAAGCTCCGGTTGCCAAAGGAGCTTAGTGGAATCCATGATGTATTCCACATATCTAATCTTAAGAAATGTCTAGCCGATGAGTCGCTAGCAATGTCGCACGAGGATGTGCAAATAGATGAAAACCTGAGGTTCATTGAGAAACCAATTTCGATCGAGGATCGACAGGTTAAGAAGCTCCAAAGAAAAATGATACCTATAGTAAAGGTTAAGTGGGACGCCTTTAGAGGTCCCAAATATACATGGGAGGTTGAGTCCACTATGCGACAAAAGTACCCCCATCTTTTTGAATAAAATATCGAGGTCGAGATTTCTTTTAAGGGGGTGAGGATGTAACACCCTGTAAAATCGTGTCCAATAATATAGTGACACGTGTTGTATTTTTTAAAAATAGCCTGTTAAAGACCAATAAGGACTAAGGGCGTCACATGCTCAAATTGAGCCTCTGAGTGATGGTCCGATGTCAACATGCATACATAATAGCCTCTGAGTGACTGATATGTCAACATGCTTAAATCATTAGCCTCTGAGTGACTGATATGTCAACATGCTTGAAATTTGGCCTCTGAGTGACTGATATGTCAACATGCCCAACCTCTGAGTGACATCAGAATCAACATGCTTATAATAAGCCTCTGAGTGATCCTTTGTGAAGTCCTAACTCTCATACGTGCCATTTGTTGGACGAGAGGGTTCAATTTTGTAAATATGTGAAAGATAGATAATGGAGGGATTAAAAGTGTCAACATGTTAATTTATACATCTGAGTGACCTTTTAACGATCCGGGAGCTCGACAATGTCCGTGCATAATCCCGGGTATGCCAAGTGTTGGCTACGGAGGGCTAAAAGTGCCAAAAAGGTGTTTTAAAAGGTTTTTATAAGCTTTATAAAGTTAAGGGGCTAAAGTGTCAAAATTTGAAACTGGCCTTGGGGTGCTCGCGGACCGCGAGAGACCAGGCCCGGGTCTCTTGCGGGGCGCGAGAACAGGTTTGACGCAGAAAATTGTTTGGCAGCCAAGCAAAGCTCCAAAACCATTTAAATTCGAAACCATGGACTTGTAATCAGCTATGCCACGTTTTGGGACACTTGTAAGCTTCCTCTTACACCCCTAAACACCTGGCTTCACCTCCTTTGAGCTCTCCAACTATAAATATGTGATTAAGTTCACCATTTGAACTTGCACCTTTCTAAATCATAACTCTTCTCCCTCCTCTGGAAGTTCCTAACTGAATGGAGCATCCAACTTAGTTCTCCTGCATTGTAGAAATCTCTTGTAAGTGTTCATTGCTCTTGCATTATCGTTTATAGGCTTTTATAGCCAAAAGTAAAGCGTTTTCGTAAAACGCTTTGACTTTCGGTTAAGACCATTATGGTCCAACAATTGTTTGAAATGAACATGGCTAAGTGATCGTAATAAGGTAGGTGTTAGTCCCTATAAAGGGCACACCTTCTGAAGATCACATTTGCTAGACCAATTGACGAGTCAAAGTTATGAAAATATAAAGTCAAACAGGCCATTTTTCGGAAAAATCATAAATTGATCTTATATATGCTATGAAACTTGTTTTGACACTTAAACAAGTTGGTAATAATTATTAGAACATGTAAGAACATGTTTGGCTCATCAATTTCAGTTCTAGGGTCGGTTTGCAACCGAAAGTCGCGAAGTTTGACTTCTGCTTTGACTTTTGATTCTGACCCGATTTAGATTAGTTACCTACTGATCTAAAGTCATTATGATCATAATAATGTAGCATAACCCTCTGAGGTTATATTACATGATCATAATCAGAATCCAAGTTTATGCTCAAGTTCCATAATTATGCCATTTTTGACCAAAATGCCCTTTTTACATAAAACAATGTTTTAAATGGTAATGAACTTAAAAATGAGTTTCCTACTGATGTAATATTATAAGTAGGATTATTTGGGATGTTAAACCAAATTATAAACTGAGTTTTCAAACAAGTCCTTAAACTATGTCGATAATTGACGATTTTAGCCCCTGTGGCTTATAAAATGGTTTTAATCAAATCTTTTCAAGGTAAATAAATTATCTACTGATATGTTATATTAAATAACATATTTAAGACATTTTAATCTGACCCTAATGTCAATTTTCATTAAACATCGCATAAAACGTCATTTTACGACATAAGCGCCGTTTCGGCGCATAGTATGGTTTTAAACCATATTATTGACCAAGACTTGATACCTACTGATTTTAAAACTTATTTTATACATATTTACAGTAGGTACATGTTATAAACTCAGAATCCCAAATAATTTATAAACTATGTGTAAAATGACCAAAATGCCCCTTCGGAGCATAGTTTGGTCATAAAAGATAATTTACACATATAATTAATATCCTACTGATATTATATTATAAATAAACTATTTTTACAGAATACTTTTGGTTATAAACTTAAATTATATTCAAGTTCCTTTTATACGGTATATAATTACCGAAATGCCCTTATGAGACATAGTTTTATTTTAAAACCATAACGAGCATAGAAGTTGACATCCTACTGATATCTTAACTTATTTAAAATATAATGGCATATAGAACTTGTCCATGACTTACCCAGTTACCCAATATCGCTAATATGAGCACAGTTACGTATATGTAACTATTTTACGGAAATTAACAAAAACGGGTTTAACCTTGTCATTTAAGTTTCAAAATCCAAAATGTTTATAGTTTACCCATATTATACAAGTCAAGTACTTGTCGGGATTAAACTACATTTTATCCGATCATCGTTTAATCAAGCATTATACGTAATGATCATGTACACTATTCGGTTTATAAGACCGTTAGTATTTAATTGGCTAGCTTATGCCATAATCCAGACTAGAGCCTTCCAAGTAAATGCTATCTACACTTGGTACTTTTGTATACGGCTGAGTTATTTAAAAATAAAAGAAGAAGACTAGCTCAGGTAAATACTCTCGACTTATTTTCCCTATACGGGCTTGGGATACGGTTAAATGGGGTCAATCGAATGCCTGCTTGTGGCTAGTAAACCCGCATATTTCTTTTAAATCAGTTTTGTTTTCTAACTTAAACATCGGGGGTTAAATTACCGTGTCCTGGATATTCTGGGCTCAATACATTAGTTATTGGCCACGACCTTAGCACGGGGTGTAGGCATACACCTTTTGATGCTCATATGCAATGTTCTTAAGACGTTGGGGATGACTCTTTCGTGAGTCCTGAGTGGTGTGTATTTAATCATGTCTTGGTTTCTGTACTGGGCCCTGTATGTATTGACAAACATGTGAATCTGATACAAGGTTGCAAGGTCAACTTTCCCAAGTTAATAAAAGATTTTGTGCAGTTTTGCACTTAAAACCATTTTAAAGTTTTCAAAATGAGTCAGTTGGGTGTATCTACCAGCGTAAGCTGACGTATCGTCCAAAGGCTAAACTGCAGGTACAATACGAAATAGGCCGGAAGCTGCTAGGTAGTGATAGAGGATCTTACAAATCCTAAATCTACCTAAAGTCTGTTTTATATTCTTTCTTGTAAAATTGATGATCCGCTTGTGGATCTTCTATTACGAGCATGTATATTATTTTATATTTCAAACATTCGGTTTGTAATAGTAATTTTACTCCAAGACTTTCGTTGTGCTATGTTTAATTGACAATGATGTTATCAACTTACGTCACGATACTCCCCACCCGGGCCCACCGGTGTATGGATTTCAGGTTGGAAATCCGGGGTGTGATGTAACCTTTGTGTAAAACGGGTATCAAGAACCCGCTCCGTTTGAAAATTTTAGAATTTATTAAAAGTTTCGTTACGCATTTTTCTCATTTTACAAAATGAAATGTTCATAATTAATAAATAGATTAGATAATAAATATTTTAATTAAATAAAAGAATAAATATATATATATATATATATAATATATATATTTAACAATAATTAAGATTTTAAAATATTAAACAAACAAAAAGGGGGGAGCCGGGAGTCGAACCCGGGTCCCTACCTTATACACACACAGCTTTCACCACTGCACTGCACACACTATTGTGAATGAAACTGAAAACAAATTAATTTATACTAAAAACGAACGCGAACCTGCAAATTCAAACTATCGAATCTGTAACCGCCAAACCAAATCATCTCCGCAAATTAACGTTCTTCCTTGCCGGTGAATGAATGTAACTGATGTCAACATCAGTTATAACCGAAACCTTAAAGCTTTTTCATAGAAATCGTAACTGAAAATTCAAACCAAGATGAAGACCGCCTCTGCCTATAAATACTATCTTCCAATCATTCCAAATCGTTCACAAAATCACTCTGCTCAAACACTCTGTTCTTGACGAAAACAATTTTTTGTTCGCCGGAATCCTCAGTTACACGCTGAAAAACCAAAGAAATCATTTCATTATTGCCCTACTCTATAAATAGGACTTCTAGAGCTCCGACAGAAGTCACCCACACTCACCTCAAACTCCCGGAAGAGCCTCTGTCGCAAGTTATACTTCGCCGGAATTTTGTGTTGTCACCGGAATCTCGTCGGAGAAGACAAGGCCGTAAGTGTCTGGTATACCCTGTCCAATCTTTCTCTTAATACATTTCAGTCATCTATACAGGAACTAAAACAAGTGTTTAAATTAAACACAGTCGGATCCTGAGTCTGTGTTATTACTAATGAAGAAGATGAAGTTCAAAGAGAATATATGTATAATTAAAATGGATTCTAAACCGGGATAGACATACAGTCCAGTGGTGGACTGTGTGCAAACATAACGTACACGTCCGGGGTTCGAGTCTTGAACATGTCCGTTTTGCTGAAATAAAAACCAGTTTCTTTTTAAGCAATCATATGATCTCTCAATAAGTTAATAAGAATAATAGAATTCCCATTATTAACGGGTTAGACACCCAGCCCAGTTGGTAGGGCTAGGTGCGTCGCAAGACCAAGGTCGCGGGTTCGAGGCAGTGCCTGGGCAGCGGCTTAATAGTTTTAAACCTTTTTAATTAAACAAATTCCAGAATTAACTTCAACTGGTGTATATATGTAATTAAATTCAGAGTTATTTCGGGTTAGACACGTAGCTCAGTTGGTAGAGCTGCGTGCACGTATACGGGAGGTCACGAGTTCGAACCTCACACGCTGCCAAAAACACACAAGCGTGAACCGGTCAGACTCGTCAGGTCTGACAAGACCAATATTTTTTTTATTTCTAATTTTTCTTTATTAATTCCATTTAAAAATCATTTAGAAATATATTAAATAAGACTTTTTATGTTTAAAAATTACATTAAATACCACAAAAACAAATCTAAAAATCTAATTAAGAGCACTAATTGAAAATGTTAATCACAAATAAAGTTTATTTATTTATCGAATTATTATGTTATTATTTAGGTTAGTTTCTCTCGTGGTTAAATCCAAATTCGTGCGCATTAATCATCAATCCAAGAAACGCACCTACTGTGAGTGAATCCTTACAAATTCCCCTTTTTATTCATGTTTTGGGGTGTATCATGTGTCGCTTTAATTATTTCATTTATTCAAACTTGTGCTATTACCATTATATGACTTAAACTTGTGATGTAAATATTGTTTGTTGTGATGCGTGTTTACATTTTGTCAAGTTGCGTGCAAATCATTCATTAGGCCCATCAGTTCCTCGTGGGAGACGAGTTGAACATCGCATGCCTCATTAGATCGGCTCCGTTTGATTGAGCTTTGATCTCATTGTTCATCATTTGGTGAGTGTGCTTGTGCATTAATTGATATTATGTGTTTTTGTGATTAAATTTACATTTACGTTTACTCATATGTGGTTATACACCTTTTTATAACCAATATAACAAATTCGTTCAAATGTTTTCATAAGATTCACTCGCCAACTTTTGTTGACCCAAAAACCCTATTTTTACACATGATACAGGTGATCCAGTTGAGAAAAGAAACACGTAGGATGGCCTAGAAGAATAAACAAGTTAATGCTTTGGAATGGACATTTAGTTTTGTTTTTCCTTTGTAATTGTATGATTTTGTTTAATGGATACTTTAGTTTGTAATTCGAATGAAAATGTAATTGAACAGTTTGTGCTTCTATGTTTATTGTAACTTCTTCTTTAAAAGAGAAATAATAAATATGAAACTTTATAGTAAATGTCATGAGCTTTGATGATAACCCAATTATGCCCCGACTACCATTTCTGCTGCGGGTCGGGGTGTGACAGATTGGTATCAGAGCTTTTGACTATAGGGATATAGGATAGGTTATTAGACCCTTAGAGCCTATATTATAGTTGATTAGATTTTAATTGTTTATATGGTTACATGCAAACTCATGATGTTTATTTGTTTCGTATTTATTACACACACAAATGCATGCAAACACTTCCACTATCATATTGTGTGATATTTAATGAGTTATACTTATTGTCAAACATAACATGCTTACATATACATTCATCACGCATATTTCAATGTTCATATATTCAAATCATCCTCATATTTCATTTATTCAAGATTTTGTCGCAATTTTCGTTTTTCAATCTCATCAAAGTGAGTTCTACGACGGGCATGTAGTAACTGTAAGGGTACAAGTACCGGTAGTCGGAACGTCCTGTCTAGGTTGGCATTCGTATAAATCCAATATAACGGACCAGTTTGCCTACATGGGATTAACGATGAGAGTATGAAGGACCTATTAGGCCAAAGCATGCCACACCAAACGTCGTACGAACTAACCCTACTTTGAGTTGTCATTGTGTCCATACCAGGACACCCTCCGACCTTATACTTTGCTGTCATGTTTTTACGATTTTCATTCGGGTGGTGCAAGTGTTAATAGGCCAACACCAATATGAACCCTACCAAAGCCCAGTAGTCATGGGGGCCCACATGACTACCAAGGCCAAGTAAGTGGACATATGGAAGCCCAAACATGAGCAAAGCCCAAGACATCCTATGGATGTAGTAGGTTTATTTTATTCATTTGTTTTTGTGAAAGTTCATTTCTAACTACGACACATGACACCTAAAACGTCAAACTCATGCTCTCGATACGTATTCCTTGTAGATGTCTTCTAGTCTCTCTCGTAGAAGTATGAGATCAGGAAAATCCCGCGAACGCATGGTTGCCCAAATCGCTCACCAAATGGCTGCCGTAATACCCAACATCGTAATTCAAGTACAACAGGCCCTTACCGCTAATCACGTCAACCCAATCAACCAAGAAGATCAAAACATTGTCAATCCTCCCCCAAAAGCCACTAAATGCACCTTCAAGCATTTCAAATCCTGCGATCCTCCAAAATACGAAGGGACTGAAGGTGTCACCGCTCTCCTCCATTGGTTTGAGGAAATGGAAAACACTTTTCTCAATTGCGACTACCCCGATGATCGCAAGGTGCGATATGCTACCGGTCGTTTGTTTGGAGTAGCACTTACATGGTGGAATACAGAGAAGGCTAAGCGAGGTGCTGAAAATGCTATGACTTTGACTTGGGAAGAATTGAGGGAAATCATGACAAGACATTTCTATCCAAGAAGCGAAATCAAGAAATTGGAAGATGAGTTCTATTCTTTGAAACAAAAAGAGGGCGACCACACCACATACAACAAGATATTCCTTGAGTTAAATCAGATGGTCCCCAACTTGTTCACTCCCCTCTACCGTTTGATCGAGCACTACATTCGAGGTCTTCCTTCAAAAATTCAAGACCCTGTAATAAGTACCACACCTGCAACTTTGGAAGAAGCAATGGAGTTAGCTACAGAGCTCACCGAAAACCGCATACGAAATAAAGACTTCACGGAGGAGAAGAAGAAGGATAAAGCATCAACCGAAACCTCCAACCCAATCCAGACCGAATCCTTTTCTCAATCCACTCCTAAGAGAAAATGAGATGGGCAAAATTTCGCTATCACCCAAGGCAATCAACCAGCTTCACAAGCCATACCCCTCCAAGCTATCCCAATCACTCTAGTAGAACCCAACTCTACTTACCCAAATAAGAAACCTTACATTGGACCTCACCCTCAATGGAACACCTGTTTTTATCACCATCCATCTACCGTACCTTGTCGACTGTGTGCAAATTGTGGGCGTTATGGTCATTGGAGCAAAACTTGTTGTGTCCCTCAAAACCAAGCCTCACCCCCTACTCAAAACATGATCCAAACATATCAACAACCCCAATACCCCATGTTTCCAAATGTTCGAGCTTGTTTTAATTGTGGCGACCCTACCCACTTTAGAAACACGTGCCCTCGATTGGTTAACATCATAAACGCCCAAGCGCAAGCAAACCCAGTTAACCAAGCAAATCAAGCAAACCCAACTCCACCACCAGCAAGAGGAAGAGCTTACAACATCAACGCCAATCCTGTTGAAGATAATAACGGCCCAAATGAACCACCCAACTAGCCTCCCTTCACCAAGAATCAAGACTCAACTCCAACCATTTAGTTTTTATGTTTTCTTATGTTATCTCAATCTTTACGTATCTCAGATATAAATTGGAAATTTATGTATCCAAGAATCTTAATGCGAATTACTATTTCAGTTTTGTTTTATACTCACTGATTTAACATTCATATCATCATACATCTCGACGTATCTCGATCTCATCATTTAAAGAAGTTGGGTTGTGTCTCACTTTTACATAGACTGACCCCTTCATCATAACAAACGAGAGAGGTACTGTCATCATTCAGTCATGTATCCTTTCAGATTTGAGACTCAAGCTTTGGCTGTTGTGTTTATTTTGTAAATTTTAGAGTCACATAGAACTAATTATAACTTACTGACAAAGCCAATGAAAATTTGACAAGAATATGGTGGATACGCCGCTGGTACTTCCTATATATAAGTATTCTTGTCAAAAGATCAAAAGCATTGTCAGGCGGTTATGAGAAGTTCCGTGTAGGTTTTATTATCGTCCTGGTTGAAGCTTTGTTTTATGATATAACCTTATCTTTTCAAACATATCAATTCCCTCAAAACTCTTATGCGTAAGATCATACCTGTTCATCCATGTTCCGCATTTTCATACTTTAGGCATCAAAAAGCGATTCTTGTAGCAGGGTATTCAACCCTTACTAAGAACGTTACCGCCTCAAATAAAAATTAAAACCCCCACCCTCTTCTAATTATGTAATTGTCAAATTAAAACACCCTCCCTTTTAGTCAAACATACCACTACTACTTAAATTTCGGGACGAAATTTCTAAAAGTATGGGATACTGTAACATTTGTGTAAAACGGGTATCAAGATCCCGCTCCGTTTGAAAATTTTAGAATTTATTAAAAGTTTCGTTACGCATTTTTCTCATTTTACAAAATGAAATTTTCATAATTAATAAATAGATTAGATAATAAATATTTTAATTAAATAAAAGAATAAAATATATATATATATATATATATATATATATTAACAATAATTAAGATTTTAAAATATTAAACAAATAAAAAGGGGGGACCCGGGAGTCGAACCCGGGTCCCTACCTTATACACACACAGCTTTCACCACTACACTGCACACACTATTGTGAATGAAACTGAAAACAAATTAAATTTATACTAAAAACGAACGCGAACCTGCAAATTCAAACTATTGAATCTGTAACCGCCAAACCAAATCATCTCCGCAAATTGACGTTCTTCCTTGCCGGTGAATGAATGTAACTGATGTCAACATCAGTTATAACCGAAACCTTAAAGCTTTTTCATAGAAATCGTAACTGAAAATTCAAACCAAGATGAAGACCGCCTCTGCCTATAAATACTATCTTCCAATCATTCCAAATCGTTCACAAAATCACTCTACTCAAACACTCTGTTCTTGACGGAAAACAATTTTCTGTTCGCCGGAATCCTCAGTTACTCGCCGGAAAACCGAAGAATCATTTCATTATTGCCCTACTCTATAAATAGGACTTCTAGAGCTCCGACAGAAGTCACCCACACTCACCTCAAACTCCCGGAAGAGCCTCTGTCGCAAGTTATACTTCGACGGAATTTTGTGTTGTCACCTCTCGTCGGAGAAGACAAGGCCGCAAGTGTCTGGTATACCCTGTCCAATCTTTCTCTTAATACATTTCAATCATCTATACAGGAACTAAAACAAGTGTTTAAATTAAACACAGTCGGATCCTGAGTCTGTGTTATTACTAATGAAGAAGATGAAGTTCAAAGAGAATATATGTATAATTAAAATAGATTCTAAACCGGGTTAGACACACAGTCCAGTGGTGGACTGTGTGCAAACATAACGTACACGTCCCGGGTTCGAGTCTTGAACATGTCCGTTTTGCTGAAATAAAACCAGTTTCTTTTTAAGCAATCATATGATCTCTCAATAAGTTAATAAGAATAATAGAATTCCCATTATTAACGGGTTAGACACCCAGCCCAGTTGGTAGGCTGGGTGCGTCGCAAGACCAAGGTCGCGGGTTCGAGGCAGTGCCTGGGCAGCGGCTATATATGTAATTAAATTCAGAGTTATTTCGGGTTAGACACGTAGCTCAGTTGGTAGAGCTGCGTGCACGTATACGGGAGGTCACAAGTTCGAACCTCACACGCTGCCAAAAACACACAAGCGCGAACCGGTAAGACTCGTCAGGTCTGACAAGACCAATATTTTTTTTATTTCTAATTTTTCTTTATTAATTCCATTTAAAAATCATTTAAAAATATATTAAATAAGACTTTTTAAGTTTAAAAATTACATTAAATACCACAAAAACAAATCTAAAAATCTAATTAAGAGCACTAATTGAAAATGTTAATCACAAATAAAGGTTATTTATTTATCGAATTATTATGTTATTATTTAGGTTAGTTTCTCTCGTGGTTAAATCCAAATTCGTGCGCATTCATCATCAATCCAAGAAACGCACCCACTGTGAGTGAATCCTTACAAATTCCCCTTTTTATTCATGTTTTGGGGTGTATCATGTGTCGCTTTAATTATTTCATTTATTCAAACTTGTGCTATTACCATTATATGACTTAAACTTGTGATGTAAATATTGTTTGTTGTGATGCGTGTTTACATTTTGTCAAGTTGCGTGCAAATCATTCATTAAGCCCATCAGTTCCTCGTGGGAGACGAGTTGAACATCGCGTGCCTCATTAGATCGGCTCCGTTTAATTGAGCCTTGATCTCATTGTTAATCATTTGGTGTGTGTGCTTGTGCATTAATTGATATTATGTGTTTTTGTGATTAAATTTACATTTACGTTTACTCATATGTGGTTATGCACCTTTTATAACCAATATAACAAATTAGTTCAAATGTTTTCATAAGATTCACTCGCCAACTTTTGTTGACCCAAAAACCCTATTTTTACACATGATACAGGTGATCCAGTTGAGAAAAGAAACACGTAGGATGGCCTAGAAGAATAAACAAGTTAATGCTTTGGAATGGACATTTAGTTTTGTTTTTCCTTTGTAATTGTATGATTTTGTTTAATGGATACTTTAGTTTGTAATTCGAATGAAAATATAATTGAACAATTTGTGCTTCTATGTTTATTGTAATTTCTTCTTTAAAAGAGAAATAATAAATATGAAACTTTATAGTAAATGTCATGAGCTTTGATGATAACCCAATTATGCCCCGACTACCATTTCCGCTGCGGGTCGGGGTGTGACATGTGACAGCTCAACAGAGTTTACACGTGCACAGATGATAGCCATAAGATATTTTGGAAACTACTCACTTTCCCTTTATAAACCCTGCATCCAAATAGAGTTTCCCACTTGCCGTTTCAATTTCAAAAACAAAAAACTCCCATAAAATTCTCCATTACTCTCTTCTTCTTTCAAACCCTAAATTCACCATGAATCTTATCCTCAAAACTCCCCATAACTACCTTCCAATATTCCAATATTCGATTAAACCAACAATAATACTGCGTTTCACTCTTTGATGTTCTACAAACATCATCATACAAATATGTGTTACTTGCAAAAGCTCTGATCTTCGTCGACACCCTCCGCTAGTTTTGGGCGAACGCTGAACTACAAATTCAGAACATAAAGCTCGTTGCCATCACATCGAAGATTGGATAGTCACTGGTCCAAATCTCTCCTCTACTATCTCCACCACTTTCGGTCTTAATGACCTTGATGACCCCCCATCTTTCTCAAAGAAAGATTTACACACAAAATTCATAGAGCGTGGATATGAAGGTCAACTTTTAGGTATTACGATTTTGAAACTAGAATTTCCCGCTGACATGAAATTCTTTTTTCACACCCTTTTACTGTGCCTGTCAGGATGGTTCGTTTTTTGGATGAACAAACTTCTAAAAGTGAATTGCTGATGTGTTCAACTAAGCTAAGCATGAGCCTTTTATAGTGTTTGAAATTTTTGATATGTTAAATGAAGAGATTACTCCTAATGATGATAACCTGTTTTTGAAGGTTTAAAGTTTGCCGTTGGGTTTCTAGATATTTAATTTTACTTATTTTTCCATGAAAATCATTTTTGAAAGGTTTTGCATTAAATGGACATGGTTTTTGAATATAAATGTACATGTTTATAGTATAGATGTACACGTTTTCCCTCTTAAATCATTAAATAAAGACATAGTTTTTAAATATAAATTTTTATTTAATGCTTGCATTTAAATCTGACATTTGGGCTGGTAGATATTTCACTATATAATACGCTTGCCAATTCAAATGTTTTTTCATCGTACACCGATTCACTCAATGAAATAGAAAAGCAATTGTTATTGTTTTGCACCAGTTCTTATAAATACATTAAAATGACATCATATACTTCTGTACAATCTGACGAATTAAAGAAGCGACTTATTAAACAAATCGAAGATCAGGTTTATGCTGATAGGTCTACTCTTTAAGAGCTGAAGAGGTGTTTTAACGGACTGCAACTTGGTCTGCTGACGAGAGACCTGAGGGCGATGCCGACGACTTCCGTTCGTGACCTCTGTGTTGCCAGTAATATAGAGTGCGGAGATAGAGATCTAGAGTTCATGACACAGATAAAGGACATACATCGAGAGGTTCAGTGCTCGATGGAGTTGAAGTTAAAGTTTCTTGAATATTGCTATTAGAGTTTAAATGTCTAAGTAGTTTTCTTTTCCATATGTAATTATTAGTATTTTAATACTTATTTTTATGAGTTTAAAGATTTATTGTTTTAAAACCACAGTAGTTGTATAGCAAAACCACAGACTCACTAACCACTGATGTTATACTCAGCGGTGGTAATCTAGCAGTGGTTGGCTACCACCAAAGGTGTTTGCCTAACATATGATGTTATTACTCCATCAGAGGTTAGCAACATCATCAGTGTTTGTCTAACATCTGATGTTATTACTCTATCAGAGGTTAGCAAACTCATCAAAAGTGTTTGGCAAGGATTCTGTAAGATGCTGACTCATCAGTAGTTTGACATTATTTCATCATCTATTATAACTATTGTTTATTTAATTTACAAGGCATTTAACACTTTATCAGTTTACAATGAATAATGGAAAACCAAAGCATCTTAGTCATGTTAGTGGTTCTTAAACTCGCTAAATGTTAGTGGTTTGCCGCGTCATAATCTTCGTCTAAAAATTGGATGCCCAATAATATTGTTACATAATAGCGATCCATCATATGGCCTATGTAATGGCACGCGGTGGAGTAATAACATTGTTATGCTCACTTAATAATGACCTAAGAATGTTGTCCACCTTAGTAGTGGTTGTCCAGCAGTGGTTGGCTACCACTAAAAGTGTTTGCCTAACATCTGATGTTATTACTTCATCAGAGGTTTGCAACATCATCAGTGTTTGTCTAACATCATCTGTTATTCCTTCCAAACTACCACTGATGATGTTAGACAAAGCTAACACACCAACAATAGTTGTATAGCCTAACCACTAATGTTATACTCAGCAGTGGTTGGCTACCAACAACAGTGTTTGCTTAACATCTGATGTTATTCTCTTGCACCTTGTTTTTTACATTTCAGTAGTTGTTTGGAGTTAATATTAATACGTGATGAAAGGAATTTTATTATAGTTTTGGTGTTTGGTGTTTGTGGCATTTTGGCATTTTATAAGCAATTAGAGAAATAATGTATTTTATTAGCTGAAAATTAGATAACAAACCGCACAAAGTGACACCAAAAAGATACAGAAAAGAAAAAAATTAAAAATGCTAATCCAATTTCTCATCCAAATCTTGACTGCCATCAGCCTCTTATTTTTGAAGTTTTTGTCGCCTGAACCTTTGAACTCCTTAGATATGTGCCGATTTCCCTACACAGCTGAAACACCATGCTCTAGGCGAAGCTGATCGATCAACAAAAAATATGGCATTTTAGTTTTTGGTGCTATCTTTTGATGTTAATTTGTGAAGTGGTTTTGTGGAGGGTGGAGACATAGATCGATGCCGTTTTTGTGGACGCTATTCTTCTGGGTGTGAGTGTGTGTGGGTTTTTTGCTTTGATGATATTTGCCTCATCATCATGCTCATCCCACTCTCCATCATTTCAAATGGAGTCTAAAATAGCGTTTACACTTGCATATGTCTCTCCTTCTCGTCCAAACCTTCCTCAAGAACAAAGCAGACAAAATGACATATCACAATCATCTTTCTGTTTGCCTTGAGGATTTGTCCATTTCATTTAGCAAAATCTTTTACAGCACATAGCTTACAGGTTTGCCATCTGTTGTTTTGAACTTTTTGGCGCTTTAAATTGAACTAGGTGAGGTTTATCTCAATAAAATTCTGCTGAACGAGATGGACAACATTGTTATGCTTACTTAATAATGACCTAAGAATGTTGTCCACCTCATTCAGTGAAACTTTATGGAGAACAAAACTGATGTTATAAGAAACGAGGTTTGCCATTAGGTATTTGGTAAAATATGGCTTTTCCTTTTGGTGTAATCAATGGAAGGGCCTGAGGTTGTTTATATAAGATGTTTTTTGGCGTGTAGTTTGGGCGGGAATTATCTATAGGTTAATGTTCGTTCAGTAATAAAGATGGCACGTCCCATCATTAAGTTACTGTTTGTTCAGCTTTATCTGTTAAATTTACAACTTGTAATCCTATCCACTGATTAGAAACCACTGATGATAAACCACTGCTAACACACCAACAGTAGTTGTATAGCAAAACCACTGATGCTATACTCAGTAGTTGTTGGCTACCATCAACAGCGTTTGTAACATCCGTCAAAAACCGGGTTAACCAAACCCGCTTCTTTTATTAACCGAACAACCAGTTAAAAAATTTCGTTGCGTATTTAATGCCCAAATTAATTTTTAAACGATACATAATTAATAAGTATATTAGAATATAAAATTTATACTTGAAAATGTATTAAAAATAGTGAAATAAAAATTAAATGCTGAAGCCGGGTTTCGAACCCGGGTCAGCCGGGTAAATCCCAAGTCTTAACTCACACACATCCTACCATTGCGCCACTTGTGTTACTTGTTGAAATACTGAAACAATTAATACTTAATAAAAACTCGAAACTCAAAACCAGCGCGCCCAAGTCACTCTCGCCGGAAATCCCGACAAATTCGTCAATCATTGACGTTTTTCTTTTGACATAACGGATGCATTTACAGTAACGTCGGTATAACCGAAAACTCAATCAATTTCACTCTTAAACCGAAAATTTCATAATCGGAAAACTTGAAATCTCTTATACTCAAAAAATACCTTCAGTCAGGAAAACCCAACTCACTTATTCACTCGAATTAGCTCTTAATACACTCGCTAACCTCCCTACAAGTCCTTAATCGGCAAGAACAACTCGTCGGAAACTTTCTGCAACTCGCCGGAAAACCGAACCCATCATCTCTGTGCTTTACTCTAAAAACAGAACATCTAGAGCTCATACCGAAGTCACCCACACTCACCTCAAACTTCTTGAAGATCCTCTGCCGCAAGATACACGTCGCCGGAATAACCTGCTGTCATCGGAAACTCGCCGGCGAAACAGGGGATCTCTGTTCGGTATATCTTACACCTAATCTCTCTCATTTTTATTAATATCATATGTAGTTAATTACAATTTACTAAAGAAATTGATGAATGTATCGAAACAGTCGGGATTGGTTTCTGGGTTAAGTTTAACGAAGAATATGAAGTTTCGGTTATATATATTTAATATAAATCAAGTTATATCTCGGGTTAGACACACAGTCCAACGGTGGACTGTGTGCGATTTTAAAGCATACGTCCCGGGTTCGAATTCTGTTGTGTTCCGATTCACTGAAATATAATGCTTTTTTTTTATAAACGCTAAATCCTGAAACATGTAATCAGTATATAAGTATAATTAAAACAAGTTATATAAACGGGTTAGACACACAGTCCAGCGGTGGACTGTGTGCAAACAATACGCATACGTCCCGAGTTCGATCCTTGACACACGCACATTCTCGGTAATAAAAATGTTCTTTTTTAAACTGAACCGGATCCACTCTCAGTTAACTGTTAAGTATAATAAAAACCGGAATATTTACCAAGTTAGACACGCAGTCCAGCGGTGGACTGTGTGCCAAACTAAACCACAGGTCCCGGGTTCGAGACCTGTGGAGAACACCGAGTCGATACCATTAAATCCTTTTTAAAATAAATGATTTTCGGATTAATTTAAATAGTGTATAAATATAATTAAAAACAGAAATATTTCGGGTTAGACACGTAGCTCAGTTGGTAGAGCTGCGTGCACGCGTACGGGAGGTCACGGGTTCGAGTCTCACCCAGCGCACACATACAAACGACCGAACCGGTCAACGGTCAACAGTAATGGTCAACAGTCATGGTCAACGGTCAAAAAGTCAACATTTTTTTATTATTTTTATTTATTTATTTTATTTAAAAATCAATTAAAAATACTTAGAAATAACGTTTTTAAAGTTAGAAAATAGCCTTAAACTCACAAAAATATATCCAATAATCCTACTAAAATTGATTAATAAAATCCGCTTATTTACCGAACCGTTATGTTATTATCTAGGTTAGTTTCTCTCGTGGTTAAATCCAATTTCGTGCGCATTCATCATCAATCCAAGAAACGCAACCACTGTGAGTGAATTCTTACAAACTCCCCTTTTTATTCACGTTTTGGGGTGTATCATGTGTCGCTTAAACTAATTCGTTAATTCAAATTCGTGCGATACCATATTATGATCTAAACTTAGAATGTAAATATTGTTTGTAGTTATGTATTACATATTGTCAAGTTGTATGCAAATTATTTGTTAGGCCCATCAGTTCCTCGTGGGAGACGAGTTGAACAACGCGTGCCTTAAAACTCATTCATTAGGCCCATCAGTTCGTGGAACAACGCGTGCCTCAAAACTCATTCATTAGGCCCATCAGTTCCTCGTGGGAGACGAGTTGAACAACGCGTGCCTCAAAACTATCTATTATTGTACGTGTGTGCATTATTTAATATTAAGTATTTTGTGAATAAATTTACATCTATATTTACTCATATGTGGTTATGCACTTTATTTTATAATCAATTCAATAAACTTGTTCAAATGTTTTTCATAGGATTCACTTGCCAACTTTTTGTTGATCCAAAAACCATTTTTACACATGATACAGGTGAACAGGATGAAGCATGGAAAACATAGGAAAGTGCCTTAGAATAAAAATAATGAAGTCTAGAAGGATGTATAGGACATGTTGAACTTGTATGATATGATTGTATGATCTTCTTTAAAATTGTGATAATAAATATGAAACGTTATAATAAATGTCATGAGCTTTGATGAAAACCCAATCATGCCCCGATCACCTTTTCCGCTGCGGGTCGGGGTGTGACAGCGTTTGCCTAACATCTGATGTTATTACTCCATCAAAGGTTAGCAACATCATCAGTGTTTGTCTAAAATCATCAGTGTTTTCCTAACATCTGATCTTATTCCTTCCAAACTACCACTGACAGAAACCACTGATGCAAACCACTGATGACAAGTGTCAATATATCACGAATAAGAAAACTAACTTAAGTACTATACAATATATCACGAGACGACTGATAAACTAATGGTAAACGAGTATCCTATTGTTTTATCCGTGTAGGGTCAAGGGCCTGCGCTTCTAGGTTTAACTTGTCGTTGCGCAGGTTGTGCAACGTTTTGAGGCAACCTACTGGTTTCAAGAATTGCATATCGTTACGTGTTGCGCCCAAGGTTTTTCTATCAGCCAAGGGTCAAGGGGCCTGCGCTTCCAGGTTTAACTTGCTGTTGCGGAGTGTGCGCAAGGTTTGTTAGGCAACCTGCTGGTTTCAAGAATGGCATACCGTTATGCGTTGTGCGCAAGGTTATTATATCAGCGCAGGGTCAAGGGGACTGCGCGTCCAGGTTTAACTTGCCATTGCGCAGTGTGTGCAAGGTTTGTTAGGTAACCTGTTTCAAGTTTGGTGCACCGTTGCGCGTAGCTCGCAAGGTTATTCCAGTGACTTTGTCATTATGAGGGTATGGTACCTTGCGCAAGCGCACGGTTTTTGGGACCATACCCGTCCATTGACTTTATTATAGTTTTGGTGTTTGGCGTTTGTGGCATTTTGGCATTTTAAAAGCAATTAGAGAAATAATGTATTTTATTAGCTGAAAATTAGATAACAAACCACAGAAAATGACACCAAAAAAGATACAGAAAAAAAAATAAAAAATGCTAATCCAATTTGTCATCCAAATCTTCACTACCATCAGTCTCTTATTCTTGAAGGTTTTGTCCCCTGAACCTTTAAATTCCTTGGATAGGTGCCGATTTCCCTACACAGCTGAAACGCCCTGCTCTAGGTGAAGCTGATCATTCAACAAAATATGGCGTTTTAGTTTTTGGTGCGATCTTTTGTTGTTGACTGTTGAAGTGGTTTTGTGGATGTTGGAGACATAGATCGATGTCGTGCTTGTGGATGCTAATATTTGGGTGTGATCTTGGAGACAATGCACACAAAATGACAACCACTGTCATCAGTGGCTTTTTCTTGAAGATTTGTCCATCTCATTCAGCAAAATCTTATTGAGTTATCCCCCTTCACCTAAAATCCATTCAGCGAAACTTCATGGAGAACAATACTGAACCTCCAAGAAACGAGGTTTGCCATATGGTATTTAGTAAATTATGGCGTTTGCTTTTGGCGTAATCACGAGACGACTGATGAACTAACGGTAAACGAGTATCCTATTGTAAATCATCACTCCCGTCACATCCTACGGGTAAATGACTAGTTATAATATATTTTCGTAAACATAGATCTTTATATATTTCAGTTAATGAAAATAGTGCTAGCAAAAATTACTGATTGATATATATGATAACAGTTGAGTTGAAATTGTGCTATCAAAAATTTCTACTGATTGATATATATAATAAAAGTTAATTGATATATATGTAATAAAAGTTAAGTTGAAAATCGTGCTAGCAAAAATATATATACACAACACACAAAATGTTAAGTTGGAGGTGATGGTAGTTAAAGTGATAATTCGGGTTGACAGTTACCAATGTCCAATAGTTGAGAGTGAAAAGCTCCAGTAACTCTTTTATAATCAAGATTAAGACTAGGATTGGTCACACTAGGCTCATTGTCATCCCTAAGATTGTAGTTTAGTTATTGGATTTGTATAAAGCGTTTCGGATAGTCATAATTCGAATGGTTGTTGATTGGTTTTGCCATAAAGCAAGTTTCTATAAAAGAGAATAGCTTAGGTAAGGTTTATTGTTATAACATTGTCATAATTGTAGATATGATTTCATCAATAAATGGTTGATCAAATAATACATGATACATCTCACGAGATTTTCTTCAATTTATATAAAATCAAAGCCTTGGGGTTCTTGTCTTCTTTTTTCTTTCTCTTCCTTCCTATCTGTCATCAGGGTCGACCCTCTTCTCCCATTGTCCAATTCATGTGAGGACTTTCTTTCTCTTTTTTTCCTTTCTTAATGCCTCGGCGATACATTATATATTAAGTTTATGTTTTTATTTTATCATTGTGGTTTGTCATAGTTGTAACTCATGTAGCCATAACTAGGTTAGTGTGTCTCTTGCAGTTGCAGCTATGGCCTTAGATCTTCCCTTGCCATTTGTTGACACGTTTTAAGTTTTATAAGTTTTTTATTCCTTTTTCTCCGAGAATCTATATTCTTATCATAATACATATTCATTATTTTTCCCTACGGTCTAAGCGTCTAATTTGCACCTATTTCGTTTGTGTGGAGTATTACTGAGTATATTAGGTAAGGTGTATTGTTATATCATTACCATGAGTAGAAGATATATTATGATTTGATTAGGTTTCATTTATAATTATTTTTATTATTTTATATAAATATTTGATCAATAATACAAAATACTTTACAGGAGGTTTTCATTATTATATGGTTGCATTTGGCTTTCTTGACGCTTTTTAGAAAATAACAAGTTACTTACTTATAGGGTCATTCATAAGGGTGTGTCGGGTGGCAACCACACAGCACCCATAATCTTAGGGGGGCTGAAAATTTTTTCTTAGGTTTACATATATAATAAACTAATTATTATATTCAATATGTAAACACAAATGAAGTTATGAAAGTGTTGATAAGACCCTCTCCACCTCACAAGCGACGTTATGGGTTCACGACTGGGCATATCCGCTTTCTTTTTGCCCATTTCCCCTTCCCATTTGTTTCATTTGTGATTTACCCTCCCACATCACTCAAATGAGAAAGTTCTTAAATGTTCATGCATTACATCGCCCAAATGTGAAAGCTTCAACTTATTTATTTCCTTATATATCCATGTCACACGTCCCTCAAACAACACATCTAAGGTATAGTTCTTCTCTGTAAATTGAGAACTTGGGTAACGAACTAAATTACTACCTGAACGCGAATTAAAAAGGGCAAATGAGTTCAATTAGTATTAAAAGGGCGGAGCCAGGTAGATTCGGTTTATAAACAAGTCAAGCCTGAGTTCAAAATTTTAGTGTCAGAGCTAGCCTTAGCTTATCTTGATTCGGCTCGTGAACAAGCCTATTTAAAATAATTATCTTCGTACTAGTAATATAAGTTTTATTTTAAAGGCTTGTTCTTAAAAGTCACAAATGGCCTCAAAAATCTATAGGCTAGTCTTAATTTACTACTACACTACATTTTCGAATCTTTTATGATATATGCCTATTGAATTAGCGTGGCTACAATAAGGATATGGCTGTGTAGGGTTATGGATGTTTTTCAACTCAGAGTTTCAGGATTACCTGCCAAGAAACACAACACCTTAGGTCTTACTGTAGGAGGGGGTCTTGTGTGATCAGCCTTCTGCTTAAGAGTAAGTAAAGGACTCTTTAAGAGGTGAAACCATTAGAGTAAAGAGTTCGAGGGTTTAGAGTGAGGTATAGAGAACTTATGGAAGCTGCATGCATATCCCCTTTCATAGGCAGAGTTTCCCGTCGAGACGGCTGCCCTCAAACATCTCACTTTCTACTTCAGGTTTGGTTTATCTCTTTGGTTTTACTTAGGCAAATAGACCTAGCCTCTATGGTGGAAGTACCAGGCCGGTTCTCCTCTCCTCAACCAAAGGGGGCATGTGAGTTCTCATACAACTTCTGAGATGTGATGTCTAGTTTATAGTTCTTTAACTTTTTGATTTAGGTCATTCTAGCGTTACAATAACAAGATGCTACTAAGCTTGTAAGTAAAGAAGTTGGTGCTTGTAGCCTCTAAGCTTCTCGGTTTTTTTGCTGAGTGAAGTTTGGGTACCCACGTCATTATGTTGTAATCCTTCTATCACATAATGTTTGACTTAAGTATGAACTAAAGATTAGAAAGAGCAGCTCTGTTTGATGTTATAATGGAATGTTTTTTTTAATTAAAAACAAGGTGACCGGAGAGAGGGTAATTTTGATAAAATTAATATATTTATAATCTTTTTAAAAAAATGTTATAGATGTGTGAAGAATATGATCGTATCTAATCTCTTAAGAAAACATATAACATTAACCAAGCACACTACCCATCGTGTACATAGAGCATTAACCAAGCACATTACCCATTGTGTAATTTACTTTAGAGTAAATTGCGGTTTTAGTCCCTGTGAATTAGTGGTTATTGCTACATTTTATAAAATCCAAATGTCATGCGATTCTCATACCAATGTGTCTATTTTATTGCGGTTTTGGTACACCATACTAACACCATCCAATTTATAGTTAAATCTTGATTACATGAGAGGCATGTGCAAGGTATTTCCGTTAGTTTTTTTTGGTTTACCAAAATACTAGCAAAAATGTTACAAAAATGTTACAGTTTTATAGGATGTAGGAAGTATAGTATTGCATTACTAATTTAGTATTACTTCTTTTGCCTTAATTTTTATAAACCAAATGTCGGGTCCGCGTGCTTGTTTCTCATTCACTATGCTATAATGAATTTAAAGAAGTTTAAAAATGTTCGAGCGGTGTTCTTGGATGTTGGGGATTTGGTTCAGTTTAGGTGCATGTCAACTGTGGTCCATAATACCTTTCTAAAACTCTTTAATAAGATAAGAACCTGAGCTTTTTTATATGATATCATCCACATACAAGCATACATAATTAGCTCAGATGTCTCACTTTTTTTCACATGCAACGTACGCTCATTCTCAGTTCTTTTATTCCCGTGGGAGATAAAGTGTACCTTATCAATCTTGGAGAGGGTGACTGTTTAATTTGATTTGGGACAGAATTGAAACAAGTTTAGATGTATACTTGATGCTATTACAAGTTTAGAATCTTTACCAAGGTTTTGCAATATTAGGTTTGTTCTATACACTATGTTGCATATTATATCTTTTTATATTCTGGTTAATGTAAGTGTAATGCAACTTTTATAATGTGACGATCGGTTAGAAGTATGTAATGGTAAAGATTTTTTCACGAGAGGGAGGTAGAATATTTACAAGAAGATGATTGTTTTGAAATTTGGTTATTTACTAAAATATCTAGCACATGTCTGTCATATGATTATGAATTAACTATAAGTTGGATGAAGTTAGTGTGATGGATTAAAACCGTAAGAAAATAAAAACTTTGGTATAAAATTACAAGACATTTAAATTTTGTAAAATATAACAATAACTACTAAACTATAGGGATCAAAACCGCAAGTCACTCTTTACTTTAAATTATCGATATATTATTTCAGATATTTCTTTTTCTTGAAATATATTTAGTAACAAATAGTTTAGGATTTAATTTGTTTTCCCAATGTCAACCATAACACGGTTGAAATTGAAGGTAGCAACACTAATACTGATGTTCTAGAATTCTATGCATTATAAATGATGTATTTAAAAAAATACATATTTCTCCATTCACAATCTTTTTAACAACTAAACTTTATTAAAAACTCGAACTTTATTAGGAAAAAAAAAATTCGCTAGCTAGATACAAATAAGAACCACAATAAGATAGATAAGATCCAGTCCTCAGACTCTTTAGGACCCGAAACACAGCCCCTGATTACGGCAAAAACAAACCGGATTCAGAAACATTCAAATGGTGTGATGCACCATGATGACCGGTGTATCTTACTAGCTTTGGATCTTGTGTTTTATCGATGTAAACAAGTGGATTTTGATATCCTTGATAACCATAGGTGGAGATGGTTTAGGTTTGCCAAACACAATATAGGGCCTTCCATGTAAGCTAGATTGATGTATAAGCAGATACACAAATGAACTTTTATCAAGTCCCAATAGTTTTCCCAAAGCAAATACATAAAGTCTAGTCTTCAGTAACTTTTAGTAAAGAAGCCGACTTCGCGGCTATGGAATCTAACTTCCCGGTGAAGTCATCAACCGTCTCCGTTTCCTTATCTTCAACTGGTCAAAATCGGTTGACAAGGTTTGGACCTTTGCTTCTATTACTCGATCAACACCTAAGTAAAGGGTTTTGATAGACTTCCACATGCCTTTTGCGTTCTCCTGATTTCCTACTTGTAAACTTAAGGATTCAGGAATAGGAACATGAGACCCATGGCTAGGTCGTTCTTATCCGAGTAAGTACTACCTGGGTCAATGGCTTCCCAGGCTTTGTTTAGACGCATGAAAATTTTCATTCTCATCGCCCAAAGCAAATAGTTCGTAGAAGTTAACATTGGACACTGGACAACAGAAGGTCTGGTTTCCTTCCCTTCGGTGGTTGCGTATTGTTGGCATCCCCCATCTTCTTGCGGCTTGAGAAGTTTTGCGGTGACGACTACAAACTTCTACTTCGCGATTATCTTCTTCTTTTGTTCTAAACGATTAAGGTTCTTAAACCGGCTATGGTACCAATTCAAGTCCCAATAGTTTAATCGAAAGAACAAACAACAATTTTAAGAGAACTCACTTTTTATAATACTTAGGAAAATAGGCTCAAAACCTTAATACAATAAACACTCTTAATACATAAACCTAAACTTGGCTAACGTATTTATACTAATCACCCAACTTGGTGAACAAGTAATTTACCCCAATTCTCACTTAGGGCCACAACCCCTTTAGAGAACTCGGTATGGGCCTGGTCCTTTGGGACTAATCAATTGCCGCCAACATCCCCCCCCCAATTGATGACCTCAATTTGGGAAGGTCCTTCATTCCAATGAGTTCCCGCATCTCCTTGAACTTTCACTTCGGTGGAGCTTTAGTAAGGATGTCGGCCTGTTGCTACACTCCGTAACAAACTCAACCCTTACTTGCCCCTTCTCAACACACTCTCGCATAAAGTGATATCGAGTGTGTATGTGCTTGCTTCGACCGTGGAAACTAGATTTTTCATCAAGGCAATAGCGAACTTGTTATCAACCAACAAAGCAACGGTTTCTTCCTTTCTCCATATGATCTCGCTTACAAGCCCTCGTAACCATAACGCTTGACACGCCGCTAAGGTGGCTACCATAAACTTAGCCTAGCATGATGAAAGTGCAACGGTTGACTGCTTTTGTGAACACCAAGTAATCGGTGCACCTTCAAGATAATAACATGACCCGTCGTACTTCGACCATTATCACGATAAATATTGTGGCTATTATCGCTGAAACCCTTTAGTGCCAAACCTCCACCTCGATCATAGTGTATACCATAAGCAACTGTGTCTCGAATGTACCTCAATATGTGTTTGATGGCAAGATAGTGAGACTCCTTAGGAGACTGCATATAACGGTTGGCAACTCCGACCGAAAAAGAAAGATCCGGTCGAGTGTGAAGTAAATACCTAAAGCAACCAACTCGTCGTCTATAGTCTTTAGCATCCACAGATTGACCATTATTATCCTTTGTAATTTTCAAGCTTGGATCAAGAAGACAGTGCGTTAAATTAAAGTCATGCATGCATGCCTGCCTTCTTGAGTAATTTCATGCATAACCCTCTTGTTTGAGACTAATCCCCTTCAGCCCTTGGTATGTCTCTATACCCAAATACTAAGTTAATAAACCGAGGTCACTCATTTCTAACACCTTTCACATTCGTTGCTTGAATTCGAAAATCTCGTCAATCTTGTTTTCCCGTCACTATCATATCATCTACGCAGACACATATTATCAAAAAGATTTCGATGTACTCCTTTTGTATACGGCATGTTCTTGTGAACATCGGGTGAATTTCATATTCTTCAAGATCTTATCCAACTTTGTATTCCAAGCCCTTGGGGCTTGGCATAAACCATAAAGAGCTTTTACTAACTTGTAAATCTTGTGTTCACGCCCTGGCTTCTTGTAACCTTTTAGTTGCTCAACATAACATCTTCTTGTAACTCCCCATTCAGAAAGGCACCTTTGACATCGAGATGATGCAATTCCCACCCATTAAAGCTGCTAAAGCGACAATTAAACGTACCGGTTCAAGTCGGGCAACCGGAGCAAATACTTCGTCAAAGTTAACTCATTGCTCTTGCACATATCCATTTGCAACCAAGCGTGCCTTGTACTTGTTAACGATACCATCCGAGTTCCTTTTTATCTTAAAAATCCACTTAAGCCCAATAGTCTTCACATTCTTTGGAGGATCAAACAAATGCCACGTACCATTCCTTTCAATTGAATCAAGTTTGCTCGCATAGCTTTGACCCAATCTTTATTCTCTTTAGCTTCTTGAAAGGTTCTTGGTTCGTCATCTTGGAACCAAAGTAACTCCGAGTATCCAACTTCCTGTTTGAAGTTCCTTCAACATAATAATATTTGAGAAATTGTGGCTGCACTGAGGTCTTGTGGACCTCCTTAAGGGTGGATTTTCATCTTCGTGCTCGGAGTTCAAATTTGATGCTGATTTTGTCGCTGAAGCTGAATTTTCAGTCATTGTCGCTGAATGTGTCGTAGATGTTGTAGGTGTCGCTGAAGCTGTCACTAAATATGTCTCTGTATTTATGACACTTGTTGCTGTTGTCGCTGAATCTATACCACTTGCTGAAACTGTCGCTGGATCTGAAGCGATAGAGTTGCTGCTGTCCGGAAGTCACTGAGTTGGTCAGCAGAAATTGCTGAATTTGTCGCTGCACTAAAAATATCATAAAAACATCAAAAGTACCAGTTTCAATGATTTTATGTAACATTCGTCGAAAATCGGGTTTCAAAACCCGCTTCGTTTATTAATCAAATATTCAGTTATATGTTTCGTTGAGTATTTATTGTTCAGTTTATTCTAAATAATACCTAATTAATAAATATTTAAAATTTAAAACCCATAATTTATAACTAACAATAAAAAGTATCAAAAAAATAAATATAAGGGTATCCGGGTTTCGAACCCGGGTCACCACAAAGACAAACACACACCACACCACTCCGCCACACGTTTCGTTTGTGATAACTATGAAACAAATAATACTATAATAAAAACCGAAAGTCAAAATCTATCAGCGCGCCCAGAACTCGCCATCACCAGAAAAACCGACACTACCGCGATTTTGGCTACTTTTCTTTTGACTGAAACGCACAAATTGATTTCGACATCAGTTATAACCGTTGCCGGCAATCAATTTCAGTCAAAAACCAACGGAAATCATTGACCGCGAACTTGGACCTAAATTCAAACTAAAATCAGCTGATCTTCCTTATAAATACCCACTCAAACATCTCGTAAACCTTTCCCTCATAACCGCACTCTCTTTCCGAAGTTTCATTTCTTCCAAAGCTCGTCGCCGGAGATTTTCAATTTCGCCGGAATATCGCCGGAATCACTAATCAGAATACCGCATTCGTCCATCAGACGGTATAATTGTCTAAACCTTCTTGCTATCTCTTGATTGATAATCTAATTGCTTAGCACAATGATCGAAACTGTTAAAACAGTTCATCCAGCCCGAAATCACAAATCAGAGCCGACGAACACTTGCGGAAATCTGAAGAAAACACTCTGTTTTGGTACATCTTATTCCTTAATCTTCTTTTTCTATTTCATTTCAATCAATTATAAGTTTTGTTGGTCGATTAAACAAAACAGTAGGTGTTACTGTTCTGTATTCTTCAAAGTGAAGAAGACGAAGTCGAATATATGTATTAATATAATTAAAACCGGATATTCAAACAGGTTAGACACACAGTCCAGCGGTGAACTGTGTGCAAATACAATATGCACGTCCCGAGTTCGAATCACGCATGCTTCCGACTTTCTGAAATAAACCAACATTTTTAAAACCTATTCAGAGCAATCTACAGAATGTATATAAGAGGAATATAATCTAAGTAGTTAAGCAGATTAGACACACAGCCCAACTGGTTGGGCTGTGCGCACTCGAACCGAAGGTTCCGAGTTCGACTCCGGATCTCTGCAACCGGTTCGGCCATATTAAATCATTTTTATTAAACATTGAAAAAGGTTAAGGCTAATTAGTGTATATATATAATTAAAACAGAGAATATTTCGGGTTAGACACGTAGCTCAGTTGGTAGAGCTGCGTGCACGCGTATGAGAAGTCCCGAGTTCGATCCGCGTACCGACTGAATAAACATGCTGTCTGACCGGTCAGACCCGGTCAGACCTGACAAGTCAACCCCTTTTTTTATTTTATTTTTTTTATTTATTTATTTAATTGAAAAATTGTTTAAAAATACTTAAAAATAAGATTTTTAAAGTTAGAAAATTTCACTTACTCACAAAAATAGATCTAAGAATCCCATTAAGAGCACTAGTTAAAAATATTAATCTCAAATAAAATTTATTTATTAAACGAATCATCTCGTTATTATTTAGGTTAGTTTTTCCCTCGTCGGTTGAATCTTAAATTCGTGCGCATTCATCGTCATCAAAGAACGCACCCACTGTGAGTGAATCTCTATCAATACCCCGTTTTAATCATGTTTTGGGGTGTATCATGTGTCGTATAATTCTTTTATTTTACTCAACACTTATCATACATCAATCCGTGACCAAATGTGTATCAAATGTGTATCAATTGTTGTGTGAATTATATGTAGATTGGATTTATCATTTTCAGTGCACGCATTTCATTAGGCCCATCAGTTCCCCGTGGGATACGGGTTGAGCATCAGTGCCTCATTAGATCAGCTCCGTTTGATTGAGCCTTGATCTGACATACATCATCATTCATGTCATATACTCCTCCAAAGTGGTTTGTGATTGTTTATCTATATATGTTTGCTCACATGTGATTATTGCACAAACTTTCCTTATTACATAAAACAAGAAATTAGTAACAATGTTTTATCAAGGTTCACTCGCCAACTTTTGTTGAACCAAAATCTCCCCCGTTTTACACATGATACAGGTGATCCAGCTTAGACAAGAAACACATAGGAAGGCCTAGAAGAATAAACAAGTTTAAGCTTTGGAATAATTATATAGTTTCATTTTCTTGTAATTGTATGAATTTTGTTTTGGATATTTAAGTTGTAATTTGAATTTAATAAATATGAAACATCTTAGTAAATATCATGAGCTTTGGTGATAACCCAATTATGCCCCGACTTTTATTCCGCTGCGGGTCGGGGTGTGACAGATTGGTTTCAGAGCTTGTGACTATAGGGATATAGGATAGGTTATTAGACCCTTAGAGCCTATACTATAGTTGGTTAAATTTTAATTGTTTATGCGTTACATGCAAAATTCATGATGTTTATATGTTTCATGTTTATTTTCACACTCAATGTTATGCAAGCACGCTCACAAATACATGTTATTATGCAATGCTCATCATGAATCATATCCTCATAACATATCATATCCATGAGAGCACACACCTCACGATTCCCATGATTTTTACAATGATTTTGTATTTTTCAAATCACATCAAAGTGAGTTCTCATGACGGGCATGTAGTAACTGGAAGGGTACGAGTACCGGTAGTCGGAACGTCCTGTCTAGGCTTGGCATTCGTATAAAGCCAAAATAAAGGACCAGTTTGCCTACCTGGGGACTAACGATGAGAGTACGAAGGACCTATTAGGCCAAAGCATGCTATACCAAACGTCGTGTGAGCTAACCCCACTTTGAGTTGTCATTGTGTCTACACCTGGACACCCTCCTACCATACATCTCGCAATCATATTTTACGATTTTCATTCGGGTGGTGCGAGTGTTAATCCGCCAACACCAATGTGAATCCTACCAAGCCCAATAGTCATGGGGGCCCACATGACTACACAGGCGATGGTATGGGGGACATTGGAGGCCCAAACATGAGCAAACACAAGACATCCTATGGATGTAGTTAAATTATTGCCAATTATGTTGTTTTTCATTCTTTTTTTTACGACACATGACACCTAGAAAATTCTTAAACTCACAATCTTCCTATGTATGTTCCTGTAGATGTCGGCTAGGCAACTACGTGGAGGCAGAAAGTCAGGAAGATCAAATGAACGCTTGGCCACACAAATTGCTAAACAAATGGCCGCAGTGCTTCCTGACATCATGATTCAAGTTCAACAAACTCTCACCGCAAACCCCATCAACCCTCCCAATCAAGAAGACCAGAGCGTCGCCAACCCTCCTTCCAAAAAGTGCTCCTACAAACACTTCAAATATTGCGATCCCCCAAAATATAAAGGGACCGAAGGTGTTACCGCTCTCCTTCACTGGTTTGAAGAAATGGAAAACACTTTCCTCAATTGCGATTGTCCCGAGGATCGCAAGGTACGTTATGCAACTGGAAGACTGTTTGGGGTAGCCCTTACCTGGTGGAACACGGAAAAGGGTAAGCGAGGAGTTGAAGATGCCATGGCCTTAACATGGGAAGAGTTAAGGGAACTCATGACAAGACGCTTCTGTCCAAGAAGCGAAATCAAAAAGCTGGAAGACGAATTCCACACACTGAAACAAAAGGAAGGAGATCACACTTCCTATAATAAGAGATTTCACGAACTGAATCAGATGATCCCTAATTTGTTCACCCCCTTGTACCGCTTAATTGAACATTACATTCGAGGCCTCCCTCGAAAATCCAAGATTCGGTTTTAAGCACTTCGCCTGCAACACTTGAAGCCGCAATGGAATTAGCTACAACTCACTGAGAATCGCATCCGAAACGGCAAATTCAAAGATGAGAAGAAGAAAGCACCCATTGAGGCCCCAACTCCAAACCACCCCGTCTCCTCCTCAAAGTTTGCTGGTAAGAGGAAACGAAACAGCAAGAATTTTGCTGTCACTCAAACCAACCCTCCTATCGGTGCTGCACCAATCACCCAAATTGCTCCCTCAGCTGCACCATTCAAAAAGCCATACACCGTCCCACACCCAAAATGCAACCGTTGTCAATACCATCATCCTCCCGAAAACCCCTGCCAACATTGCACAAGCTGTGGCCGTGCGGGTCACACCATCCAAACCTACCGTACTCTTCAACGAATGAACCGTAATCAACCTTCAACCCAAACCCACAATCAGATAGTGGGCCAAGCCCAACAACCCTTACTTCTACCACCCACACAACACATAGCTCAACCTTACTACCAACCCAACTATCCCATGATGCAACCCATGCGAGCTTATTACAACTGTGGGGACCCAAACCACTTCAGGAACACGTGTCCACGTTTAGTGAACATCATCCAAGCCCAAGCTCAAGCGAACCCGGTAAACCAAGCTAACCAAGCTCCTCCACCTGCCAGAGGAAGAGCTTTCAACATCAATGCCAACCAAGCTAGGGCTGACAACAACGTGGTTAACGGTACGTTTCTCATCAATGGTAGTTATGCATCCATATTATTCGATACTGGCGCGGATAAGAGCTTTGTGTCCTTAGAATTTGAACCTATCCTCAACCAAACTCGTGTTAATCTCATGGAATCTCTAACGGTGGAAGTTGCTGACGGAAAACCCGTTTCATTAAATTCTATTATACGCAATTGTACCCTCACTCTAAACGATCACGACTTTCCAGTTGACCTCATTCCTATGAAGTTGGGAAGTTTCGATGTTATAATCGGTAGGACTGGCTCAGCCAGCATCACGCTGAAGTAGTGTGCCGCAAAAAGTTCATTCGCATTCCTCTTGCAACCGGTCAGAACCTACGTATTTTTGGGGAAACCCCTTCGAAAGGACTCAAATTAATGTCCTGCCTTCAAGGCCGAAGATATCTCCGCAAGAACTATGTCACATTCCTAACTCAGTCGTCAAAAGGGAACAAGGAGAGAAACTCGAAGATATCCCAATTGTGAAAGAATTCCCGACGACATTTCAGGACTCTCTCCTGTGAGAGAAGTCGAATTCCGCATCGATCTTGTACCTGGCGCTACACCAGTCGCAAAATCTCCTTATATGTTATCCCCATCCGAAATGCAAGAGCTGGTCAGTCAACTGCAAGAGCTGACTGACAAAGGATTCATACGTCCTAGCTCATCGCCTTGGGGTGCACCTGTTCTTTTTGTGAAGAAGAAAGATGGAACGTTTCGCATGTGCATCGATTATAGAGAACTCAACAAGTTAACGGTTAAGAATCGCTATCCACTACCTCAAGAGCCTTCAGGGCCACCTGCATTTCAAAAATCGACCTTCGTTCTGGTTATCATCAGCTCAAGTACATGAAGAAGATATCCCAAAGACCGCCTTCCGGACTCGTTACGGTCATTACGAATTCATGGTCATGCCATTCGGTTTAACCAACGCCCCGCTGTCTTCATGGATCTAATGAATAGGGTATGCAAACCCTACCTCGACTGTTTCGTCATAGTCTTCATCGACGATATTCTTATCTACTCCAAGTCTAAATCCGATCATGAGCGACACCTTCGACTCATCCTTACACTCTTAAGGACTGAAAAGCTTTACGCTAAGTTCTCAAAATGTGAATTCTGGTTAGGAGAAGTACAATTCCTTGGACATGTTGTCAACGACAAGGGAATTCATGTTGATCCTTCAAGGCAGTGCAGGAATGGCAAGCGCCACGTACCCCTACCGAAGTTAGGTCATTTCTCGGTTTGGCTGGTTATTATCGACGCTTCATCGCCAATTTTTCTCGTATTGCTGTCCCACTCACGGCCTTGACTCATAAAGGAAAACCCTTCATATGGGGACCTAAGCAAGAAGAGGCCTTCCAAACTCTAAAGCAAAAACTTTGTGACGCACCTATCCTCACACTCCCTGAAGGTTGCGATGACTTTGTGGTATATTGCGACGCATCAGGGCAAGGGCTAGGCTGTGTATTAATGCAAAGAGGAAAAGTGATAGCCTATGCTTCTAGGCAACTCAAAGTTCATGAGAAGAATTACACCACCCACGACCTGGAACTTGGAGCCGTTGTGTTCACTCTCAAGATATGGAGACATTACCTCTACGGTACTAAGTGTGAAATATACACTGACCCAAGAGTCTCCAACATATCTTCAACCAAAAGGAGTTGAATATGAGGCAACGAAGATGGGTCGAAACTTCTCAACGACTACGACTGTGAAATTCGGTATCATCTTGGCAAGGCAAACGTAGTGGCCGATGCGCTCAGTCGAAAAGGTTATGCGAACTCCATTCGTCTTCTATGTTCGCAAATCATAACCGACATCAAAGATCGAATCCGAGAGCTCAACATGTTTCTGTAACGGAAAATGATGTACGCGATGAACTGTCATGTGGAGCTGAACTCAAAATCGAAACCAAATCCGACGGTATTCTATACTATTTAAACCGCATATGGATTCCTGATCGCGATAACCTTCGTGATTTCCTCATGAATGAGGCGCACAAAACACGATACTCTGTACACCCAGGAGCCGACAAGATGTATCAAGACCTACGATACACCTACTGGTGGCCTGGCATGAAAAAGGATATCACTGTTTTTGTTTCCAAGTGCCTTACTGTTCCAAAGTAAAAGCTGAACATCAAAGACCTTCAGGACTTCTAGTCCAACCCGAAATACCCGTATGGAAGTGGGAAAACATAACCATGGATTTCATTACCGGGTTACCTCGCACCTCCAGTGGGTATGACACCATATGGGTAATAATCGATCGTCTTACAAAGACATCTCATTTCATTCCGATTTGCGAGGACTTCAAAAACGAGAAGTTAGCTCGTATCTACATCAGCGAGATCGTAAGCCGTCATGGCGTACCATTAAGCATCATTTATGACCGTGATGGTCGTTTCACTTCACGAACATGGCGAGCCGTACAAACCGCTTTGGTACACGATTAGACCTTAGCACCGCCTTTCACCCTCAAACTAACGGTCAATCTGAACGCACCATCCAAACTCTTGAAGACATGCTTCGAGCATGTGTCATAGACTTCAAAGGGAACTGGGACGCTCATCTACCATTAGTTGATTTTTTTGTACAATAATAGCTACCATTATAGTATCGGCATGGCTCCTTTCGAAGCTTTATATGGTCGTAAGTGCCGATCTCCAGTATGTTGGCACGAGATTGGAGAAGCACAAATCACCGGTCCAGAATTAATTCAAGAAACAACCGACAAGATCCTTCAAAAAAAAAAACAATCTTCTAGCGGCTCAAAGTCGTCAAAAGAGTTATGCTGACAAACGACGAAAGCCCTTGGAGTTTGACATTGGTGATCAAGTACTTTTAAAAGTATCACCGTGGAAGGGAGTGGTTCGTTTTGGCCAGAAGGGCAAGCTAGCACCACGCTACGTAGGACCTTTCAAGATACTCGAAAGAGTAGGTCCTGTAGCATACAAGCTTGACCTACCAGAAGAGCTCAACAGAATTCATCCCACATTCCACGTATCAAACTTGAAAAAGTGCCTCGCCGATGAAAACCTCATATTCCTCTAGAAGACATTCAAATCGATGAATCTATGCACTTCGTTGAAAGACCAGTAGAAATCATGGATTTAGAGAGAAGCATTTAAGGCGAAGTCATATTCCAATCGTCAGGGTACGTTGGGAGTCAAAACGAGGACCCGAGTTTACTTGGGAACGTGAAGACTCAATGCGCGAAAAAATACCCGCATCTTTTTTCAGTTACCACTACTACTTAATTTCGGGACGAAATTTCTAAAAGTAGGGGATACTGTAACATTCGTAAAAAAACGGGTTTCAAAACCCGCTTCGTTTATTAATCAAATATTCAGTTATATGTTTCGTTGAGTATTTATTATTCAGTTTATTCTAAATAATACCTAATTAATAAATATTTAAAATTTAAAACCCATAATTTATAACTAACAATAAAAAGTATCAAAAAATAAATATAAGGGTAGCCGGGTTTCGAACCCGGGTCACCCACAAAGACAAACACATACCAAACCCACTCCGCCACACGTTTCGTTTGTGATAAATACTGAAACAAATAATACTTATAATAAAAACCGAAAGTCAAAATCTATCAGCACGCTCAGAACTCGCCATCACCGGAAAAACCGACACTCCGCGATTTTGGCTACTTTTCTTTTGACTGAAACGCATAAATTGATTTCGACATCAGTTATAACCGTTGCCGGCAATCAATTTAGTCAAAAACCGACGGAAATCATTGACCGCGAACTTGGACCTAAATTCAAACTCAAATTAGCTTATCTTCCTTATAAATACCCACTCAAACATCTCGTAAACCTTTCGCTCAGAACCGCACTCTCTTTCCGAAGTTTCATTTCTTCCAAAGCTCGTCGCCGGAGATTTTTAATTTCGCCGGAATCACTGATCAGAAAACCGCATTCGTCCATCAGACGGTATAATTGTCTAAACCTTCTTGCTATCTCTTGATTGATAATCTAATTGCTTAACACAATGATCGAAACTGTTAAAACAGTTCATCCAGCCCGAAATCACAAATCAGAGCCGACGACACTTGCCGGAAATCTGAAGAAAACACTCTGTTTTGGTACATATTGTTCCTTAATCTTCTTTTTATATTTCATTTCAATCAATTATAAGTTTTGTTGGTCGATTAAACAAAACAGTCGGTGTTACTGTTCTGTGTTCTTCAAAGTGAAGAAGACGAAGTCGAATATATGTATTAATATAATTAAAACCGGATATTCAAACGGGTTAGACACACAGTCCAGCGGTGGACTGTGTGCAAATACAATATGCACGTCCCGAGTTCGAATCACGCATGCTTCTGACTTTCTGAAATAAAACCAACATTTTTAAAATCTATTCAGAGCAACCTACAGAATGTATATAAGAGGAATATAATCCAGTAGTTAAGCAGATTAGACACACGGCCCAACTGGTTGGGCTGTGCGCACTCGAACCGAAGGTTCCGAGTTCGACTCCGGGTCTCTGCAACCGGTTCGGCCATATTAAATCATTTTTATTAAACACTGAAAAAGGTTAAGGCTAATTATTGTATATATATAATTAAAACAGAGAATATTTCGGGTTAGACACGTAGCTCAGTTATTAGAGCTGCGTGCACGCGTATGAGAATTCCCGAGTTCGATCCTGCGCACCGACTGAATAAACATGCTGTCTGACCGGTCAGACCTGACAAGTCAACCCCTTTTTTTATTTTATTTATTTATTTATTTATTTAATTGAAAAATTGTTTAAAAATACTTAAAAATAAGATTTTTAAAGTTAGAAAATTTCACTTAACTCACAAAAAAAGATCTAAGAATCCCATTAAGAGCACTATTAAAAATATTAATCTCAAATTAAATTTATTTATTTATCGAATCATCTCGTTATTATTTAGGTTAGTTTTTCCCTCGTCGGTTGAATCTTAAATACGTGCGCATTCGTCGTCATCAAAGAACGCACCCACTGTGAGTGAATCTCTATCAATTCCCCATTTTAATCATGTTTTGGGGTGTATCATGTGTCATATAATTCTTTTATTTTACTCAAACACTTGTGCATACATCATATCCGTGACCAAATGTGTATCAAATGTGTATCAATTGTTGTGTGAATTATATGTAGATTGGATTTATCATTTTCAGTGAACGCATTTCATTAGGCTCATCAGTTTCCGTGGGATACGGGTTGAGCATCAGGTGCTTCATTAGATCGGCTCAGTTTGATTGAGCCTTGATCTCACATACATCATCATTCATGTCATATACTCATCCAAAGTGGTTTGTGATTGTTTATCTATATATGTTTGCTCACATGTGATTATTGCACAAAGTTTCCTTATTACATAAAACAAGAAATTAGTAACAATGTTTTATCAAGGTTCACTCGCCAACTTTTGTTGACCAAAATCTCCCCGTTTTACACATGATACAGGTGATCCAGCTGAGACAAGAAACACATAGGAAGGCCTAGAAGAATAAACAAGTTTAAGCTTTGGAATAATTATATAGTTTCATTTTCTTGTAATTGTATGAATTTTGTTTTGGATATTTAAGTTGTAATTTGAATTTAATAAATATGAAACATCTTAGTAAATATCATGAGCTTTGGTGATAACCCAATTATGCCCCGACTTTTATTCCGCTGCGGTCGGGTGTGACATTTATTTGATTTTGTAGAAAAGTTACTCCAACTCCATGCCCCCTTTTCATCAAAAAATGACATCCCGACTTACAACAATTCTCCGGATAATCGGGTCATATAACCGGTATGCTTTAGAAGCCAGTTCCACTCCGAGATCAACTAACTTTCTTGAGTGATCATCTAGCTTTACTTGGGGCCCGGTGACTTTAGCATAGGCTAAGCAACCAAATACTCTGAGGTGACTTACGCTTGGCTTTTAGCCCTTGTAAGCTTCATATGGAGTTTGGTTCTTCAATGCTCGTGTCGGAGTTCAGTTGATGAGTTAAGTAGCATGCCTCACCCTTCACCCCATAAACAATTCGGTACCCCCTTCGCTTTCATCAAGCTCCGTGTCATCTCCATTAGGGTACGGTTTCGTCGTTCTACCACACCATTTTGTTGCGATGTGTATGGAGCGGTTAAGTGTCTGACGCTTCCTTCCATTTCACACAAAGCATTAAATGCACTGGAGGTGAATTCTCCTCCGCGGTCAGTACGTAAAACTCTAATCTTTCGCCCATATTGTTTTTCCACCATAGCTTTTAAATTCTTGAAACAACCGAAGGCTCCCCCATTTTGTTTCAACATAAAATTCCACATGTATCATGTATAGTCATCGATCAAAACAAACACGTACCTACTCCCGGCTATGGTAGATGGTGTAATCGCTCTGCATAAATCACCATGAATCATTGCTAATGGTTCGGTAGCCCTGAAGTTGCTTGCCACCGGGAAAGGTAACCGTGATTGCTTACCGACTAAGCAAGATTCACATAATTGGTTCTGTCGATTAAGATTCGATAATCCTTCACATACCCTTTAGATGCCATCATCTTCATTGACTCCAAGTTGACGTGTCCAAGTCGTGCATGCCACAACCAAGCATCATCCTCCCGCTTAGCATGTAAACAAGCGGGATTTCCTATTTTCAATATAATTATGTATTCTTCATTCTTGGAACTTTCATAAGTAGCTTTCCGGGCTCTACCACGCATAGTCAAGTATTCACCCTTCATGTGGATATCACATCCGTGCTCGGTTGCTTGACCCAAACTAATAATATTTTCTATGAAGGTCCGGAATAAAACAAATGTCCATCATAAGAAGTTGCTCACCGGTTTTTCCTTCGAGCAATATAGAACCTTTACCACCAATTCCCACACATGAACCATCACCAAACCTTACTCTACCAGTAATCCGTTCATTTAATCGAGAAAAAACTTGTTCTCGGTCATATGATTACTTGCCCCGTTGTCAAGGTACCAAACATTACTATTAGACACGTTTTCATACCTCTTTGGGATAAGATTTTCTTCATTCAGAATTACCGTCTCGTGCACGAATAATTCCGGATCATCCTCCTCCATCTCGTTCAGATGAGCTTGTTCCTGCTTTTGTTTTCGTTCGGGTCATCTAGAAGCAAAGTGACCATATTTATCACATCTGAAACATAAGATTTTTTACTGATCTTTCATGCTGGATTTCTAACCTTCATTCCGATTACCTTGATCGTTGCCTTGACCACGACCCTTGCCTCGGCCGCGACCACATTGCCCACCACCCCCACCACGCCCCTTTGACTCATAGGCATGATTTCTTGATGACCCGGCATTAGAAAATAGCAACTTACTTTGATTTCATATGCTTGTTCTTCCTCCTCCATTAAACGCTCCTCGTACGTCTTTATTCGACTTACTACATGTTCAAAAGTCGATTTATCTAGATCCAAGACTTGCTTTAGTGAAGCAATGATTTGGATATACTTGGATCTCGGAAGTGCCTTTAAAAATTTTCTTACCAAAGTCGAGTCTTCAATAACTTTTCCCAAAGAAGTCGACTTCGCAGCTAGGGAATCTAACTTGCCGGTGAAGTCATCAACTGTTTCCATTTCTTTCATGTTCAACTGGTCAAAATCGGTTGACAAGGTTTGGAGCTTTTCTTTTCTTACTCGATCAACACCTAAGTAACGAGTTTTGGTAGACTCCCAAATGCCTTTTGTGTTCTCCTGATTTCTACTTGTAAACTTAAGGATTTAGGAATAGACTGGAACATGAGACCCATGGCTAGGTCATTCTTATCCGAGTCAGTACTACCTGGGTCAATGGCTTCCCAGGCTTTGTTTAGACTCATGACAATTTTCATTCTCATCACCCAAACCGAATAGTTTGTAGAAGTTAACATTGGGCATTGGACAACAGAAGGTCTGGTTTCTTTCTCTTTTGGTGGTTACGCATTTTGGGCATCCCCATTGTCACACCCCGACCCGCAGCGAAATAAGAGTCGGGGCATAATTGGGTTATCACCAAAGCTCATGATATTTACTAATATGTTTCATATTTATTAAATTCAAAATTACATCCTCAATATTCAAAACATGTTCATACAATTACAAAGAAAGATAATCAACTAAACAATCCAAAGTCTAAATCCGTTTATTCTTCTAAGCCATCCTATGTATTTCTTGCTGCAGCTGGATCACCTGTATCATGTGTAAAAATGGGGGTTTTTGGGTCAACATAAGTTGGCGAGTGAACCTTGTTAGAAAAACATTTATTATTGATTTCTTGTTACATTTATTATGGAAAATTGTGCAATAATCATATGTGAGCAAACGTAAATAATCATACAATAACAATAACAACAACAAACAATAACATACAATAACAAAACAACTTGCATGAATGTATAACATGAATGATACTGTATATGTTGGCAACGTCACGTTCACGCTCATAGGTAATGGGGAACGGACGGCCTATGATAAATGTCTGTGCGATCAATGCTCAATCAAACGGAGCCGATCGTATGTTGGCAACGCCTAGTTCACGCTCATATGTAATGGGGAACAGCTCAACGCTCATATGTAATGGGGAGCGGCGGCCTATGATAATGTTATGTACTGAAAATGATAACTTTAATCTAAATAATAACCACACAAACAGTGATACATGATGAATACACATTTGTTCATGGATATGATGGATGCACAGGTGTTTAAATGTAATAAATAATAAGACACATGATACACCCCAAAAACGTGATTAAAACGGGAAATTTGTAGAGATTCACTCACATTGGGTGCGTTCGGTTGAGGATGATGAATGCGCACGAGTTTAGAGGATTGATCGACGAGAATTAACTAACCTAAATAATAACGAAAAGGTACGGTAAATGAGTGGATTTTATTAATAATTTTAATAAGATTTTAGATATATTTTTTTGTGAGTTTAAGGCTATTTTCTAACTTTAAAAACATTATTTTTAAGTATTTTTAATTGATTTTTAAATTAAATAAATAAATAAAAATATATAAAAAAATGTTGACTTTTAGTTGACCATTGACCGTTGACAGTGAATGTTGACTGTTTGACCGGTTCGCTGGTGTGCAAGTATGCGCCGGGTAAGGCTCGAACCCGAGACCTCCCGTACGCGTGCACGCAGCTCTACCAACTGAGCTACGTGTCTAACCCGAAATATTTCTGTTTTTAATTATATTTATATACTGTTTTAATTTATTCAAAATTCATTTATTTTTAAAAAGGATTTTAATTATCGAACCGGTGCCGTCAACAGGTCCCGAACTCGGGACCTGTGATTTAGTGTTGCACACAGTCCACCGCTGGACTGTATGTCTAACTTGGTTAATATACTGATTTTTATTATACTTAACATATTCAGTGAGTTATCGGTTCTTAAAAAAAACATTTTTATTTCCGAGAATAGGGTCGTGATAGGAATCGAACTCGAGACGTATGTTTATTGTTTGCACACATTCCACCGTGGACTGTGTGTCTAACCGAGATATATCCAATTTTAATTAATCTTATAATCATAATCGACTTCGTCTTCTTCGCTCACGAACACAGACAACGATTAATCAACTGAACTTGCTTAATTCGATTAACAGGCGTATGAATGATTAAAATGTAACGGATAGGAAAAGGTTTTGGGAATGAACATACCGGAATGACGACTTTTCACAGAACTCCGGCAATGTCGTCGGCTCTGTTTTTATGAACTTCGTCTGAGCGGACCAATTAACAATTTTGATTGATTAGATATGAAATTGAGTTACTAATCAATGATTAACAGGAGGTTTAGATGATCTTACCGATTAACAGCGTGATTTCGGAAATTCCAGCGATTTTCCGGTGAGTACAGAATATTCGGCAACGTCATTTGGGATTGATTCTGGGTGATGGATTGATGTTAGTAATGTTCTAACAATGGATTGAAACAGAAGAGTCGAGGTATTTTACCGTTTTGATGAAAGACACGGTTTTTCGGCGAAAGTCCAGCGAGTTCAAAAAGTAATTCCGACGACCAGAAAATAGAGTAAACGTGAAATTAGAAGTTCTGGAATGTAATTGAGTCGCGAGATGAGGATTTTGTTGAAGTAATGCAAGAAGTGAATGTTTTCGGTTATAAAAACCGAATATCACATGAATTCAAGTTCATTAACGACTGAATTGATTTAAAATGTCGGTTTATCGGTTATGATCAAGAATCCGCGAGTACTCAAACGTCTTGGACGGTTGGAAGCCGATATCGGTTTCAGTTTGGCGCAACAGGTTGATTCACGGTTGTACATATGTTTTAATTGTTTCCTAGAACTCACAAAAACATCAAGTGGAGGAGTGGTTATATGTGCGCGAGTTGAGTTGCTAGGCTCACCCGGCTGACCCGGGTTCGAATCCCAGCAGCCGGTTTTCTTTTTTATTTATTTTATTTTCACTTTTTATCAATTATAGTTTTTACATTCTAATTTGTTTATTAATTATGCATCGCTTAAGATTAAAATAAACATAAATACTCAACGAAAAATTTATAACTTGATATTCGATTACAAAACGAAACGGGTTTGGAAAACCCGTTTTTTGACAAATGTTACAGTATCCCCTACTTTTAGAAATTTCGTCCCGAATTTAAGTAGTAGTGGTAATAGGAAAAAGATTCGGGTATTTTTCGCGCATTGAGTCTTCACGTTCCCAAGTAAACTCAGGTCCCCGTTTCGACTCCCAGCATACCCTAACTATTGGAATACGACTCCGTCTTAAACGTTTTTCTCCGAAGTCCATGATCTCTACTGGTCTTTCAATGAAATGCATAGATTCATCGATCTGAATATCTTCCAGGGGAATATGGAGGTTTTCATCGGCGAGGCACTTCTTCAAGTTTGATACGTGGAATGTAGGGTGAATTCTGTTGAGTTCTTCTGGTAGATCAAGCTTATATGCTACAGGTCCTACTCTTTCTAGTATCTTGAAAGGTCCTACATAGCGTGGTGCTAGCTTGCCCTTCTGGCCAAAACGAACTACTCCCTTCCACGGTGATACTTTTAAAAGTACATGATCACCAATGTTAAACTCCAAAGGCTTTCGTAGTTTATCTGCATAACTCTTTTGACGACTTTGAGCCGCTAGAAGATTGTTTCGAATTTGATGGATCTTGTCTGTGGTTTCTTGAATCAATTCTGGACCGGTGATTTGAGCTTCTCCAATTTCGTGCCAACATACTGGAGATCGGCACTTACGACCATATAAAGCTTCGAAAGGTGCCATGCCGATACTTGAATGATAGCTGTTGTTGTACGAAAATTCAACTAATGGTAGATGAGCGTCCCAATTTCCCTTGAAGTCTATGACACATGCTCGAAGCATATCTTCAAGAGTTTGAATGGTGCGTTCAGATTGTCCATCAGTTTGAGGATGATAAGCGGTACTGAGGTCTAATCGTGTACCCAAAGCAGCTTGTACGGCTTGCCATGTTCGTGAAGTGAAACGACCATCACGATCTGAAATAATGCTTAACGGTACACCGTGACGGCTTACGATTTCGCTGATGTAGATACGAGCTAACTTCTCGTTCTTGAAATCTTCGCGGATCGGAATGAAGTGAGCTGATTTTGTAAGACGATCAATGATTACCCATATAGTGTCATACCCACCAGAAGTGCGAGGTAACCCAGTAATGAAGTCCATGGTTATGTTTTCCCACTTCCATACAGGTATTTCAGGTTGGACCAGAAGTCCTGAGGGTCTTTGATGTTCAGCTTTTACCTTGGAACATGTAAGGAACTTGGAAACAAAAACAGCAATATCCTTTTTCATTCCAGGCCACCAGTAGGTGTATCGAAGGTCTTGATACATCTTGTCGGCTCCTGGGTGTATAGAGTATCGTGTTTTGTGTGCCTCATTCATAAGGAATTCACGAAGGTTGTTGTGGTCAGGAATCCATATGCGATCTAGATAGTACAGAATACCGTCGGATTTAGTTTCAATTTTAAGTTCAGTTCCACAGGACAGCTCCTTTCGTACGTCGTCTTCCGTTACTGAAACATGTTGGGCTTCTCGAATTTGATCTTTGATGTCAGTTATGATTTGCGAACATGGAAGATGAATGGAGTTCGCATAACCCTTTCGACTGAGTGCATCGCCACCACGTTTTCCTTGCCAGGATGATACCGAATTTCACAGTCGTAGTCATTAAGAAGTTGAACCCATCTCCGTTGCCTCATGTTTAACTCCTTTTGGTTGAAGATGTGTTGGAGGCTCTTATGGTCAGTGTATATTTCACACTTAGTACCGTAGAGATAATGTCTCCATATCTTAAGAGCGAATACAACGGCTCCAAGTTCTAGGTCGTGGGTGGTGTAGTTCTTCTCATGAGTTTTGAGTTGTCTAGAAGCATAAGCTATCACCTTTCCTCTTTGCATTAGAACACAGCCTAGTCCTTGTCCTGACGCGTCACAATAAACCACGAAGTCATCACAACCTTCAGGAAGAGTGAGGATAGGTGCATCACATAGTTTTTGTTTAAGGGTTTGGAAGGCTTCTTCTTGTTTGGGTCCCCATATGAAGGGTTTTCCTTTATGAGTTAAAGCCATGAGTGGTACAGCAATACGAGAGAAATTTGAAATGAAACGGCGATAATAACCAGCCAAACCAAGAAATGATCTTACTTCGGTAGGTGTACGTGGCGCTTGCCATTCTTGTACTGCTTTGATCTTTGAGGGGTCGACATGTATTCCCTTGTCATTGACGACATGTCCAAGGAATTGTACCTCTTTTAACCAGAATTCGCATTTGGAGAATTTGGCGTAGAGCTTTTCATTCTCTAAGAGTGTAAGGATGAGTCGAAGGTGTCGTTCATGATCAGACTTTGACTTTGAGTAAATGAGAATGTCGTCGATGAAGACTATAAAAAAGCGATCGAGATAGGGTTTGCAGACTCTGTTCATTAGATCCATGAAGACAGCGGGAGCATTGGTTAGACCAAATGGCATGACCATGAATTCATAATGACCATAACGAGTTCGGAAGGCGGTCTTTGGGACGTCTTCTTCATGTACTCTGAGTTGATGATAACCAGAACGAAGGTCGATTTTTGAAAATCAGCTGGCGCCTTGAAGTTGGTCAAGAAGATCATCAATGCGAGGTAATGGGTAGCGGTTCTTGACCGTTAACTTGTTGAGTTCTCTGTAGTCGATGCACATGCGAAACGTTCCATCTTTCTTCTCACAAAAAGGACAGGTGCACCCCAAGGCGAGGAGCTAGGACGTATGAATCCTTTGTCAGTCAACTCTTGCAATTGACTGGCTAGCTCTTGCATTTCGGAGGGGGCTAACCTATAAGGAGAGTTTGCAACTGGTGTAGCTCCAGGTATAAGATCAATGCGGAATTCGACTTCTCTCACGGGAGGAAGTCTTGAAATGTCGTCAGGAAAAACTTGTGGAAAATCTTTTATTACTGGGATGTCTTCAAGTTTCTTCTCCTTGGTTCCCTTTTTGACGACATGAGTTAGAAATGCGACATAATTCTTGCGGAGATATTTTCGGGCTTGAAGGCAGGACATTAATTTGAGCCCTTTCGATGGGGTTTCTCCAAAGATTCGTAGAGTCTGACCGTTTGTAAGAGGAATGCGTATAAACTTTTCGCGGCATACAACTTCAGCATGGTGATGGCTGAGCCAGTCCATACCAATTATAATGTCAAAGCTTCCCAACTTCATAGGAATGAGGTCAACTGGAAAATCGTGATCGTTTAGGGTGAGAGTACAATTGCGTATAATAGAGTTTAATGAGACCGTTTTCCGTCAGCAACTTCTACCGTTATGGATTCCATGAGTTTATCACGAGTTTGGTTGAGGATGGGTTCAAATTCTAAGGACACAAAACTTTTATCCGCGCCAGTATCAAATAACATGGTTGCATAACTACCATTGATGAGAAACGTACCGTTAACCACATTGTTGTCGGCCCTAGCTTGATTGGCGTTAATGTTGAAAGCTCTTCCTCTAGCAGGTGGAGGAGCTTGGTTAGCTTGATTCACCGGATTTGCTTGAGCTTGAGCATGTATAATGTTCACCAAGCGTGGACAAGTGTTTCTAAAATGGTTTGGGTCTCCACAATTGTAACAAGCCCGCATAGGTTGCATCATGGGATAGTTGGGTTGGTAGTAGGATTGGGCTACATGTTGGGTAGGTGGTAGTAGTAGAGGTTGTTGGGCATGACCCACTATCTGATGGTGGGCTTGGGTTGAGGGCTGGTGGCGGTTCGTTCGCAGAGGTATGCGACAGGTTTGAATGGTGTGACCCGGCGACCACAGCCGGTACAATGTTGTCAGGGATGATCAGGAAAGTGATGGTATTGGCAACGGTTGCATTTTGGGTATGGGCCGGAGTATGGCCTTTATATGGTGCAGGTGAGGGGGCAACTTGGGTAATGGGTGCAACAGGGATAGGGAAATTGTTTGTGTGACCGCGAAGTTTCTGGTGTTACGTTTCCTCTTGTTAGCAAACTTAGAGGAGGAGGTGGAATGGTTTGAAGTTTGGCTCTCAACGGGGGCTTTCTTCTTCTCATCTTTAAATTTACCGTTGCGAATTCGATTCTCGGTAAGCTCAGTAGCTAGTTCCATAGCAGCTTCAAGTGTTGCAGGCGAAGTGCTGAGAACTGAGTCTTGGATTTTCGAGGGGAGACCTCGAATATAGTGTTCGACTAAACGGTAAACTGGGGTGAACAAGTTAGGGACCATTTGGTTCAACTCTAAAAACCTCTTGTTGTAGGAAGTATGATCTCCCTCCTTTTGCTTCAACGAATGAAATTCATCCTCTAACTTTTTGATCTCGCTTCTAGGACAGAAACGTCTCGTCATAATTTCCCTTAACTCCTCCCACGTTAAGGCCATTGCATCTTCGATTCCTCTCTTACCCTTTTCAGTATTCCACCAAGTAAGAGCTACCCCAAATAGCCTCCCGGTTGCGTATCGTACCTTGCGATCCTCAGGACAATCGCAGTTGAGGAAGGTATTTTCCATTTCCTCAAACCAGTGGAGGAGAGCAGTGACACCTTCGGTCCCTTCAAATTTCGGAGGATCGCAAGACTTGAAATGTTTATATGAGCATTTTTTTGATAGGAGGGTTGCCGATGTTCTGGTCTTCTTGCTGGGGAGGATTGATGGGATTTGCGGCGAGAGCTTATTGGACTTGAACTACAATGTCAGGAAGCACCGCGGCCATTTGTTTCGCGATTTGGGTGGCCAAGCGTTCGTTTGACCTTCCTGATCTTCTACCCCCTCGTTGTTGCCTAGCCGACATCTACAGGAATATACATAAGAAGATTGTGAGTTTATGGAGTCTTTTTAGGTGTCATGTGTCTTAAAAAAATAAAAATAACATAAACATCAATAATGCAACTACATCCATAGGATGTCTTGGGTTTGCTCATGTGGGCCTCAAATGTCCCCATACTTTCACCTGCATAGTCATGTGGGCCCCCATGACTATTGGCTTAGTAGGATTCACATTAGTATTGGCGGTTTAACACTCGCATCACCCGAATGAAAACCATGAAATATGTTTACGAGATGTATGGTCGGAAGGTGTCCAGGTGTAGACACAATGACAACTCAAAGTGGGGTTAGCTCACACGACGTTTGGTATAGCATGATTTGGCCTAATAGGTCCTTCGTACTCTCATCGTTAGTCCCCAGGTAGGCAAACTGGTCCTTTATTTTGGATTTATACGAATGCCAAGCCTAGACAGGACGTTCCGACTACCGGTACTTGTACCATTCCAGTTACTACATGCCCGTCATGAGAACTCACTTTGATGTGATTTGAAAATTCAAAAATCATTGCAAAAAAAAATCATGGAAATGATGTGGTGTGTGCTCTCATGGATATGATATGTTATGAGAATATGATTCATGGTAGGCATTTATATAATATGTACTTATGAACATGCTTGCATAACATTGAATGTAACATTAAACATAAAACATATAAACATCATGAATTTTGCATGTAACACACAAAAATTTTTTTTAAAATTCTAATCAACTATAGTATAGGCTCTAAGGGTCTAATAAACTATTCTATATCCCTATAGTCATGGCTCTGATACCAATCTGTCACACCCTGACCCGTAGCGGAATAAGAGTCGGGGCATAATTGGGTTATCACCAAAGCTCATGATATTTACTAATATGTTTCATATTTATTAAATTCAAAATTACATCCTCAATATTCCAAAACATGTTTATACAATTACAAAGAAAGATAATCAACTAAACAATCCAAAGTCTAAATCCGTTTATTTCTTCTAAGCCATCCTATGTATTTCTTGCTGCAGCTGGATCACCTGTATCATGTGTAAAAATGGGGATTTTTGGGTCAACATAAGTTGGTGAGTGAACCTTGTTAGAAAAACATTTATTATTGATTTCTTGTTATATTTATTATGGAAAATTGTGCAATAATCATATGTGAGCAAACGTAAATAATCATACAATAACAATAACAACAACAAACAATAACATACAATAACAAAACAACTTGCATGAATGTATAACATGAATGATACTGTATATGTTGGCAACTTCACGTTCACGCTCATAGGTAATGGGAACGGACGGCCTATGATAAATATCTGTGCGATCAAGGCTCAATCAAACGGAGCCGATCGTATGTTGGCAACGCCTAGTTCACACTCATATGTAATGGGGAACACTCAACGCTCATATGTAATGGGGAGTGGCGGCCTATGATAATGTTATGTACTGAAAATGATAAATTTAATCTAAATAATAACCACACAAACAGTTGATACATGATGAATACACATTTGTTCATGGATATGATGGATGCACAAGTGTTTAAATGTAATAAATAATAAGACACATGATACACCCCAAAAACGTTATTAAAACGGGAAATTTGTAGAGATTCACTCACATTGGGTGCGTTTGGTTGAGGATGATGAATGCGCACGAGTTTAGAGGATTGATCGACGAGAATTAACTAACCTAAATAATAACAAAAGGTACGGTAAATGAGTGGATTTTATTAATAATTTTAATAAGATTTTAGATATATTTTTTTGTGAGTTTAAAGCTATTTTCTAACTTTAAAAACATTATTTTTAAGTATTTTTAATTGATTTTTAAATTAAATAAATAAATAAAAATATATAAAAAATGTTGACTTTTAGTTGACCATTGACCGTTGACAGTGAATGTTGACTGTTTGACCGGTTCGCTGGTGTGCAAGTATGCGCCGGGTAAGGCTCGAACCCGAGACCTCCTGTACGCGTGCACGCAGCTCTACCAACTAAGCTACGTGTCTAACCTAAAATATTTCTGTTTTTAATTATATTTATATACTGTTTTAATTTATTCAAAATTCATTTATTTTTAAAAAGGATTTTAATTATCGAACCGGTGTCGTCAACAGGTCTCGTACTCGGGACCTGTGATTTAGTGTTACACACAGTCCACCGCTGGACTGTGTGTATAACTTGGTTAATATACTGATTTTTATTATACTTAACATCTTCAGTGAGTTATCGTTCTTAAAAAAAAACATTTTTATTTCCGAGAATAAGGTCGTGATAGAATCGAACTCGAGACGTATGTTTATTGTTTGCACACAGTCCACCGCTGGATGTGTGTCTAACCCGAGATATAATCCAATTTTAATTAATCTTATAATCATATCGACTTCGTCTTCTTCGCTCACGAACACAAACAACGATTAATCAACTGAACTTACTTAATTCGATTAACAGGAGTATGAATGATTAAAATGTAACAGATAGGAAAAGGTTTTGGGAATGAACATACCGGAATGACGACTTTTCACAGAACTCCGGCAATGTTCGTCGGCTCTGTTTTTATGAACTTCGTCTGAGCGGACCAATTAACAGTTTTGATTGATTAGATATGAAATTGAGTTACTAATCAATGATTAACAGGAGGTTTAGATGATCTTACCGATTAGCAACGTGATTTCGGAAATTCCAACGATTTTCCGGCGAGTACAGAATATCCGGCAACGTCGTCTGGGATTGATTCTAGGTGATGGATTGATGTTAGTAATGTTCTAACAATGGATTGAAACATAAGAGTCGAGGTATTTTACCGTTTTGATGAAAGACACGGTTTTTCGGCGAAAGTCCGGCGAGTTCAAAAAGTAATTCCGACGACCAGAAAATAGAGTAAACTGAAATTAGAAGTTCTGGGAATGTAATTGAGTCGCGAGATGAGGATTTTGTTGAAGTAATGCAAGAAGTGAATGTTTTCGGTTATAAAAACCGAACATCACATGAATTCAAGTTCATTAACGACTGAATTGATTTAAAATGTCGGTTTATCGGTTATGATCAAGAATCCGCGAGTACTCAAACGTCTTGGACGGTTGGAAGCCGATATCGGTTTCAGTTTGGCGCAACAGGTTGATTCACGGTTGTACATATGTTTTAATTGTTTCCTAGTAACTCACAAAAACATCAAGTGCGGAGTGGTTATATGTGCGCGAGTTAAGTTGCTAGGCTCACCCGCTGACCCGGGTTCGAATCCCGGCAGCCGGTTTTCTTTTTTATTTATTTTATTTTCACTTTTTATCAATTATAGTTTTTACATTCTAATTTGTTTATTAATTATGCATCACTTAAGATTAAAATAAACATAAATACTCAACGAAAAATTTATAACTTGATATTCGATTACAAAACGAAGCGGGTTTGGAAAACCCGTTTTTTGACAAATGTTACACCCATCTTCTTGCGGCTTGAGAAGTTTTGTGGCGACAGTTACAAACTTCTACCTCGCGATTATCTTCTTTTTTTGTTCTAAACGATTAGGGTTCTTAAATCGGCTCCGATACCAATTCAAGTCCCAATAGTTTAATCGAAAGAACAAACACACAATTTTAAGAAACTCACATTTTATTATGCTAAGAAAATAGGCTCAAAACCTTAATACAATAAATACTCTTAGTACATAAACCCTAAATATGGCTAATGTATTTATACTAATCACCCAACTTGGTGAACAAGTAATTTACTCTAATTCTCACTTAGGGCCAAAACCCCCTTAGAGAACCCGGTATGGGCCCGGTCCTTTGGGCCTAATCAATTGCCACCAACACTTTTGCCTAAACTTTTGTAACTGGCCATCATCTGTTTCGCTAACCAACTGATTGATCAAAGATTGATAAAAAAACATAATATCATGTATTTTTTATTATAATCAATATTTGATGCATGTAACAGTAATAATCTCCCTTGTTTGGAAAAGCCCACATTACCTCCTTATAAAAGCCCTTAACAAATAAGTACTTGTAAATCCAAATGATAATGTAACAAATATGAATGATAAATAGCTTTTCAAATATCTTATTAAAAATAAATTTATAAAAGATATTGGTAAATGTCAAGTAAAGATGACAATATGCTTCTTATTAATTTTCTAAGTAAAAAAGAAGAATCATCAATTATTGAAAGGGTATGGTCCTAGAAGCCCTGCGCCGACACAGGAGACCATACCATCATAATGTCTCCAGATCACTTAGCAGACCTTGATCGCCTTGCGCGAAGGTAAGTCAGACCTAAAAGCACAGTATTTATTAACCTCGTACGAGAACAAAGTGCAAAACATCTAAGATTCATTTAACACCGTTGCGTGGAATCGCGCAAAGGTATAGTTAAGCTTGAAGTAAGAAGAGACTATCAAAAATCTAAAGTTTGGTGCACAGACATCTTTGCGCGCAGGTAATGAAGAACTGAGCTAAATGAATCTTTTCTGTTATAACCAACTGGACAGGTGGCAACAGATCAAGGCTCCATAACCTTGGATCTTCTAGAAGCATTAAATGGCAATCGTGCAGGCCTCTATTCGGTTGTAACCGAATGTGACGTGGCAGCATCTGGGACGCTTATCTTACACCCGATGTCGACACAATCTTCATGAAGACCCAAAGAAAACCACTTTCCACGTGGCTCTTCCCCAACTGTTGGTCATCTTCCAATCCGTGTGGGACGTCTATCTTACATCCGTTACAACTCTGTTAACTCTTGACACCTAATTTTCTGGCTATAAATAGAAGACTTGAGGTACAAGCTATTCATTCACTCTCCATTACTTACACTTATACTTCGTCTTCTTCGAGTCATGTACTCATGCCGGAGGGTGGTCACAGAGAGAACCGACATTCTCCTCGTGGCGAGGCTAACTGCGGTAATCTGTTTGTCGTGACTTCAGACGAAGTTCTATCCATCGACGATCAAACAAGAGATTAACCCTTGTATGTAGAAACCATGTCCTCAAATCTAGATCTATTCCGATAGATCTCGGTTTTTCTTCATTTGGCGCCATCTGATCTTTCCTCTTTTAATCTTCATCTCTTGTTTGTTTTCTACGACCTTCAGTTTCATGGATAGTCCGTCGAGTTTGCCACAAGGTACTCGGGCCGAGATCAGGAGCACAATTATGTTTCTCTGATCGACAGACAAGTGGAGGAAGAATTCTCCGAGGATGCTGATGTTCATCATGATCTGTCGTGTGAACATTCCTGTAACTCTGAGAGTTCAATTTGAATCACCTTTTGTTCAAATCGCGTCAATATTACCTTCCGGTGAGACTCCGATATCCTGGTTCTCAAATCTCAAACTGCTCTAAATGCTATTTATGCACAACTCTGTGCACAGACCAACGCATCGGCCGTAATGGTGCAATTGCCGTGCATGCTTCGCCTGCACCGCGAGTGTTGAGTTATGATTCACCAACCAAAGAGTGTGTACCATCGCACATCTCTACAAGAGAAATAGAAGAGTATTCTCGGACCAGGACTAGATATGAGTCAACTACTCAGAAGCGAGCGTGGTCCATTCTCGTCTAGGCTCGCGTCTATCTCAGGGGCAGGACACTCAGTGCGAAGTGAATGACAAGACATATGACGAAGGTGACAGTGCTAGTGTGTCCCCAACTACAGAAGGATCATGCTGATTACAAACCTAAATCACGCGCGGTATACAATACAGAGGCAGAGCATGACTATAATCTGATCTATAGACCGACAGAAGCAGCAGAGCAATCCAAGTTTGTGAAGGAAATAGCGTTGGCTCCGCTTGAGCGCGCAAAGTTTCTATCTAATGTGTGAAAATTACCGATATGTTAGATCAAGATGATCACATGCGCTTGTTTACTAGTGCAGGACTCATTGGAGGATGAACGTTACCTATGTGGTGTCATTGTTTGTTCAAACCCTCACAGGGGCCGCACGCTTATGGTTTGAAAATCTACCAATAGGTAAACTTACTTCCTAGAATGATCTCAAGGATAAGTTCTTAATTCACTTCAGCCAGCAATTGCGATATGTCAGAGACTCCTCGGATGTCATGAACATTTGGTATAGAGATAATGAAAGTTTGGAAGATTTCATTACTCGTTATAACAAAGAGGTCCTTGAGATCGGTGATGTGCATGAAGACCCGATTCACGCACAATTAATGTATGTCGTTCGATGTGATGAGATGATAAAAGTTTTATCGGGAAGTGTGGGTCTCCCGAAAAGTTGGGAAAAAATTATGGCAGCAGCCAAAGTTTATGCTCAAACTGAGCGCAACTTGAGTTCCAACAGACCTCCATACCTCAATATCGTCCAAAGGATATGAGCAGAAATACTAGTAAGAAAAACAAGAAAAATTGGAGAGAGTCGAACTAGAACTCTTTTTCTTATTCGTCGATTGATGCGCGCGCAACAAGTAACAAATTTTGACTCGAAAAGGCGATAAAATAAGAAAATCGAGACAGGTAGTGGACACCTCTGACAAAGACTCCAGCAAAGGTACTTAAGATAGAGAACCATCAGTTCAAACAACCACAGCCAATGAAAACAAAAAAGGCCACGATCAAAACCTTTTTTGTGATTATCATAAGGATACTGGGCATACTACCGACAATTGCATCAGTCCCGCACCGAGATTGAGAAAACATTAAAAAGTGGGAAACTCGCTCATCTGCTTCAAAATGTACGCAAGGAGGTTCGTCAGATCACTCGCGGTGATGAAGGCCTGAGTAATAAAAAGATGAAGCAAGCTTCTGTCAATATGGTGCAAGGTGGCCCATCGCGCAAGCGTAGCCATAGGAAAGCTTCTACGACACATTGGCGCGAACAACAGTATTTTTTCTCATAGTTTCTGGAGGTCCTCAAGAAGAAAGACCGGTAGTGATAACTGGCATTTTTGGCCATTATCGCACTGGTTATATGCTTATTGATCCGGGTAGTTCTATGGTAACATTTACGAGAAATTTTTTAAGCAATTAGACCCAGAGGATAAGGCGCGCTTAGAGCCGTTGAGTTGATTTCCTATTAACTGGTTTTTGTAATTTAAGTCGTTTTTCCTCTCGGGTAGATATCTTTCCCAGTCAGTCTCTCGGATGGGAAACATTCATGCATGATCCAGGTTAATATTATGGTTATGCCTGAATCTCGTATGATGTTGTGGTGTCGCGCATAAAGAAATTTCAATATGATTACTTCTACTCCGCATGCTGCATGTGGTTTCCCAATGGAAACTGGTGTGGCAATAATGTATTCAAGAAAGGAAGTTATGACCATCGATGAGGAACCACCATTGAAAGTTGGGAAGCCGTCTACGACTAATGAACCAGAAAAATGGGTACTTAATAGCAAATATCCAGAGCAAACGGTTTTGTTGGGTCCTACCATGACCCACAGTTAGGGCACAACTTAACAGCTTCTTTTTTGCAACATGGATATTTTTGCTTGGTCACCAGCGGAGATGACAGGGGTACCAAGAGACGTCGCAGAGCATGCACTAAATACGTTTCCGTCTGTGGAACCAGTTGCGCAGAAAAAGCGCAGTTTAGGTAGAGAAAAAACTCGCGCAATGAATGAACAAGTTTCTGAGCTTCTCCAAGCTGGTACTCTACGAGAGGTGCACTATCAAACTTTGGTAGCAAACCCAGTTATGGTACAAAAACACAACGGTGGCTGGCGCATGTGTGTTGATTTCAAAGACCTGAATAAAGCGTGTCCAAAGGATTGTTACTCTTTACCGGAGATTGATAAGAAAGTGGATTCTCTTGCCTCTTTACATTGCTGCAAGGGCTATCACCAGATCCAGATGAAAAGGGAAGATGATGATAAAACAGCGTTCCGCACAGATAAAGGAATCTTTTGTTACCCAAAAATGCCCTTCAGGTTATGAAATGCGGGAGCTACTTATCAACGCCTAATGGACCAAGTCTTTGGTGACGACATAGGCATGACCGTTGAAGTATACATTGATGACCTTGTCATTATGAGTCCCGAAGAAGAATTGATGTTAACAAATATTCAATGAACCTTTGCATCCCTGCGCAAGGTTAACCTAAAATTAAATCCTGGAAAATGTTCATTCGGAATGGGGGAAGGGAAATTCCTGGGTTTTATCATCACGCGAGATGGTTTTAAGGTCAACCGAGAGAAACTAGAGGCAATCCAGTGCATGCCATCACCGTCAACCATTAAAGAAATGCAACGGTTGGCCGGTCGCTGATTTATCAGCATATTACGAAACTGGGTAAACAGAATCAGTTCCAATGGACTCCAGACACAGATAGAGCTTTTCAGAAGATGAAAGAATGTTTGATTAAGTTGCCCACTCTCAGCGCTCCAAGAAAAGAAGAGCCAATGATCTTGTATCTTTCCACCTGAGACATCACAGTTGGGCAGTCTTACTAGTAGAGCGCGCAAGGGTCCAAACATTAATTTATTACGTTAGCAAAATGTTAACCGATCCAGAAACACGATATTCAATGATGGAAAAACTTGTATTAGCATTGGTTCATGCGTCACGTCGATTACGCAGGTATTTCTTAGGACATGTAATTACAGTTTTTACATATTACCATCTGGGTCAAGTCTTATGTAAACCCGATGTGTCTGGCCGGTTAGCAAAATGGGCTATTGAATTGGGGGGACACAATATTGTTTATAAGCCGCGACCAGCCATTAAGGGCCATATATTAGCCAATTTTATTACTGAGGTTCCAAGTAACAAGGTGTAAGAGTGCGAAGCTATGCCAAATCCAATACCTATTATGGACGACAGCATATGGACCCTACACATTGATGGCACGTTTAATGATGATGGCGCAGGGGCTGGTCTTCGTTTAATCAGCCCCGATAATCATGAATTTACTTACACCATAAGGTTGAATTTCAAAAACACTAAGAACAAAGCAGAATACGAAGTGTTTCTCGCGGGCCTTTGTCTAGCAATCAAAATGGGCGCTAAAAATCTGGAGGCGCATGTAGATTCTTTTTAGTAGATGGGCAAATCAATGACCTTTACGATGCAAAAGGCGAGACAATGGCCTTGTATCTTGAACAGGCGAAGTCTTTGATTAGCAAATTTCAAACCTATAAAGTCATTCACATCAATTGCAGTGAGAACAAACACGCAGATGCGCTTAGCAAGTTGGCAGCTACTAGTTTCAAACACCTCGCAAAAGAAGTGCGTATCGAGGTACTTAAAAACCCCTCTGTTCCGTTACGTCAAGTTAATATGGTGGAAGTGGGAAATCCCTCCTGGATATCTCCAATCATCATGTTCTTACAATCTAGCGATCTCCCAGAAAACAAAGTGGAGGCAAGGAAAATCCAAAACAAAGCCCTAAATTTTGAAATAGCAGATGGGATACTTTTTCGGTAGTCATATCTTGAACCACTACTGCGCTATGTTGACCCACAAGATGCTCAGTACTTGATCCGCGAGATTCATGAAGGGCTATGTGGGATTCATGTCGGTCCTCCCATGGTAGTAGCAAAAGTTATGAATGCCATGTATTATTGGTCACGCATGCATTTAGACGTAGTGGAGACTTTGAGGAAGTGTGCATCATGCCAACGACACGCTCCCAAAACACTGCGTCCCAAAAATCCTTTAATTCCAGTGACAACAACGTGGCCTTTTCAGCAATGGGCAATTGACATGGTGGGACCATTCCCAGATGCCCCTAGAGCTGTAAAGTTTATAATCTTAGCAGTTGCTTATTTCATCAAGTGGGTGGAGGCCAAGCTGCTCGCTTCAACCACTGCAACGGTCATTCGTAAATTCACCTGGGAACACATTATCTGCCATTTGGGTTTACCTTTGCGCATAGTCAGCGATAATGGTCCCAACTTTGCTTCAGAAGATTTACAAAGATGGATGAACGAAATGCACATAGAGCATGTTTTTACTTCGGTTGCGCATCCTCAAGGCAACGGTAAAGTCGAGAGTATAAACAAGAATATCGTTGAGGGAATCAAAGCGATATTGGGAACAACACGGAGAGGCTGGGTTGATGAGTTACCAAGTATCCTTTGGGCTCATCGAAATATGCTAAAAACTAGCACAGGCGAAACACCTTTCAGTCTTGTTTATGGAACCGAGGCGGTGATTCCAGCTGAAATTGGTCTCCCGTCACAGCGCATGCTTGCAATGGAAACACATAGCAATGAGGAAGCGCGCAGGCTGGATTTGAACCTCCTTGAGGAAAGACGGGAAATCGCCGCGATCAATGAGGCCAAATGTAAATCAAAGCTTGAAAAGTATTAAAAGGCACGAGTCCGCATATGTACTTTTCTTCCAGGGGATTTTGTTTTAAGAGACAATGAAGCATCAAATGCTGAGTGCCCAGGGAAGCTTGCACCTGAATGGGAAGGCCCATATGTGATCCAGAAGCCTTAGGTAAAGGCGCATACACCCTCAAACGGTTGGATGGCACTAGTGTTCCTAGAACTTGGAACACACAACAATTGCAACGATGCTATATGTAATCTTAGCATCTTTATATGCACTGGCCTCGCGCCTTATCAATCTTGGTGCAAAAGATCGCTACTTAGAGATATCTCATGGTCCTTAGGTTAGGTAATCCTATCGACTTTGTAATGCATGGCCTCTGCGCTTTATCTTTAATACAAAGGTCATTACTTACATTACGTCGTTACTTATTTATACCTTGTTACAAATGTGTGAAACCACTTTGGGTATGCACAAAAACATTACGGTATGCTACAAGTCTCATGAACAAAATCTACCTCAAGGTCAGCCGCAAACCATTGCGCGATGGCGAGGTTGTGACTAGTTCATACATGAGCTTTATACCAACTTTATTTGTTTTACCTATACAAAGTAGTTACTCTCACGCAGATATTGTAACTGAAACATAGGAAACGGTTATTATATGCTACGTTCCCTTATCAGGTCAAAAAGTACATAAAGCGGTTACACAACCATCAAAACAAATACATGAAACTTGTGCAGTTTACAAAAGCAAGGGGTTACAATAAACGGTAGCTTCTTCCTTTACATCCGTGCCCTAAAAGCAATATGTAGCAGGAACTCTTACACACTATTCCTCTGCTCCTTCAACTTCCTCGTCCGTGGCATCATCATGAAAGATATCTTTTAAGCGCTCAACAAAATCGTCATGTTGCAGCGCTTCATTTACCAAATCCTTCACGGGTAACTGTAAATGGTCATATTCCTTCTTCGCCTTAACAAAGGCAGCGACGGTATTGACCCCTTGCATAGCGGAGTGACTAGTATCCCAGGTTACGTCTAAAGCGCGTGTCACATGATGAGCACATCCTGTAAGCCCTAAGCATAGCCATCATGGCGTGCTGTGACCATTAGCTTCGCTACTGTGTTGTCCAGCTCCACCGAATTCATAATGGAATTCGCAATCTGTATAACACAATTAGATGTAATGAGCAAATCATGACAAACATACGGTCAAAACAATAAACAGTTAAGACTTACATTCACAACCCCGTGTTGTTGCATCCAAAGCGTGTTGTTTGTTAATGGCTAAATTGTACTTTCTGCCGTAACACGCGTTGCCTCCGAATCCTCGAGCTTTCGCTCTGCAAGCTCGGCACGTTTCTTGTCCGTGCCAATCTCCATCTCATAGAGTTGAATTTTTTCTTGATTCTCTATATGTCGGTGTTGCAGCTCAGCTTTTTCAACGTTGGCAGCTTGAAGATCCTTCTTCACAACCTCAAGCGCAGCCTTGGTCTCCTCCTGATCAATCAACAATGATGTATGCTCTGCAATCTCCTTATTTCATAAGACTAGAGTTGAAGAAGTTTCTACCTCCTTTTGTTCGCTGCGTTCCTGGTGAGATTTCGCCTCATCCACTGTAGCAATGACTTCTTCTCTATCCTTCTTCAAGCACTCTATTTCTCAGCGTAGGTTCACAGCTTCATTCCTTAGAGATATTTTCTCATTATTATCCCTCTCACAAGCTTCTTTCCAGAACTTGTGTTCCTTAGCAAGTGTGGTAGTTACAGCTTCTGCTTTCTTCTTCCACAACACAGACCATTCTTCTGTTTTCTAAGTGTCTTCAAACTTAGCCTTTTCGACTTCAAACTCTTTTCTCTACACCACCATTTGCGCCCGCTTAGTAACCATCTATTTCTTTGCAAACTCAAATTTTTCACGCTCTTTGTGCATGTTGCGCCATTCACGGATTATTTTATGGGTGTTGGAGCAGAATTGGTTGCTATTTGCAAGTAAGCGCGATATGTTTGTTCGCAGCTTTGTTCACCTCGTGCTTTCACTTCTGCTGGAGGGAAGGCACCCTTTAACCATTCATGACACACTTGCCAGTGGCTAAACTTCTCGCCTTGCTTCAATTTCTAGATTGGCATGTGAATGTCGCCAGCACGTTTCTCTGAGTAGGATCGATAATAATCACCCGGGGTTTCATCTGGACGAATCGGGGATTCCTCATCATGAGGAAATTTCCCAAGTCCTTCAACATCACCCTCTAGCCCTTGTTCGACTATCTGAACTTCCGGGGGAGCGGTATCTTCAGGCAGCTCGCTAGCAGTCGTTCTCAAGAGCTCTTCTTCGACAACCACAGATGTTCCCTCTGGCGCAATAACCTTCTCAACACCTACACTTGCTTCCACATCCTTAACCCCTGAATCACCACCCTTTGAACTCTCCGTCTGGGTAGTGTCATAAAGGGGTGATGGCATTTGCAAAGACTTTGTAGGAAAGGTAGGAGGTTCCGCTGTAAAGACTGAGGCTTCGCTTTTCCCTGTGTAACAAATGCGCACAAATGATTATACAAGCCTCGTAAAATATCAAGTGAAAGGTCAAAGCTTTGCCTGGAGAAAAATTTGCTGCAAGGGCATCCAGATTACCGCGATTCCTTATAGTTTTCTTTCTGGCGACTTTCTTGGGAGGTGGCACAACAGGTGTCATCCCTCGGGAGACTTCTTTTTTCGTCTTCCTCTTCAGAGGTTCTGGACTTGAATCCAAGGCAATCGGTTCATCAAGGTTAGCTGCTGGTATATCTGCAACATCTTGCGGCTTGGGCTTGGATTACCTTAAGCCTATAGGCGCAAGGCCTTCTAAGGAATCAGACACCACTACATAGTCAACCCAAGTGTCAGGCACATAGCACATACCTTTTTGAGGCTCCACCTTAGCTGTAGCTGGCTTTTTAGTTACACCAGTACTAGGACCTGCCGCCGTTTCTTCTTGGAATCCGGGCCGATGCCCAGGTTCAACAACTCACCTACACCATTGCGCAACGTATATTAAACAAAATGAAGGGTGCTCATACAACAGACTGACATCACCATAACGCTACTAGACGGAATAGGAACTGCTAGATCTTCATCTTTGGGCAACTCAAAATTCCCAAGTATCTAGGATTACCAAGTTGGCTCTTCTTGCATTAGCGGAATGTTTTTTATCCGCCCATTGTCTCTCTGATACGCCACAATATACAGCGCAACTCCTACATAAAAGTGCATGTTAGGCAATAATTGACCGGAAAGAAAATAATACCAATACCGCAATCTGACTTACTCCTCTCTCCTTCCATGTAAACCAGTTTCTCGTGACGATCGGCCTTCCATAACAAACTCATTCCTGTAGCAATCAAGGCTCTCTCTTGTAGTTGAACGGCCGGAATCTCCTTGATGTCTTGGTACCAAGATTCTCGATCGGAACAAGGATGGTCTCCACTAAATATCCTCCGCACCACAGAAGTGCATCTTCATAGGAATACCTCCGGCCTTGATATAGAAAAACTTTTGCTTCCAGTCATGATAAGATTTGCATGGTGCGTGTAAGATTTTCTTGGCTTGAATACGATGTTGAAATGAGTAAAACCCTTACGCACAGTTTAGTTGATAAAACACCCGAAATCGGTTTACAGTCGGTTCAATATCCATCGTCCGGCAAACGAACTCGAAATGTTTTATCCTCACCATTCCTATAGGATTCAACTGGGAAATATCGAATTGTAATAATCAAGGATGTCTAAGAAGAATTTTGTTATCGGTAACCTAAAGTTCCCATCAGCAAAATAGTCAAAGAACAAGGTTATATAACCTGGTGGGGCATTCGCTGCAGTGTCACCCTCAGCAGGGTATCGGGCATCCCATTTCTCCAAAAATGGAACCCTGTAACAAGCTTCTTAAAGTTGATTTCTGACCATTTTAACACCGTCAGCAGACTCATCGTCTCCTCTTCGGCAGCACCTTCAGGCCGATTTTCCGCCATAGATTAATATGAGAAGTGATGAGTAAGAGTTTTGGAAGAAAGAGAGAATTTTGGAAGAAATTTCAATGAGATGGAGAAGTGGGTGAAGTTCCGGTAACAAGTTTGAGTATTTATACAATGCGATGGGGAAACTTGACGCCCCCAAAAACCCGAAAACGAAGCTACAAATGACACGTGGAAGGAAAGTGGGAGTCTGACGATTGCTACGTGCGCGTGGCTGTTATGCTCCTTCAATTCATTAAAGAAAAAAACATCCGACGCAATAGATACTTGTCACACAGCCGTCAGTTGTCATTCTCATCCTGATTTCCCTCAACAACCTTGCCTGCCAATATATCAGCTTTATGAAATTTAAATCTCAAAACCTTATCCTGAGTAGGGGCTTTTCTTCATCTAGAAGTTTCCTACTTTTCCCCATAGGGATCCTTAACAAATGACTTACAACCCTTGTACGCAACGTGCATACTCGATTTTTATTATAGTCCAGTCCTCCACCTACTTGCCATTTACGCATAGGAGCAACACTGGACTAGGGGGACTTGAAGGGGTATGGTCCCAGAGGCCCTGCGTCGGCGCAGGAGACCATACCATCAAAATGTCACCAAATCACTTAGCAGACCTTGCGCTCTTGCGCGAAGGTAAGTCCGACCTAAAAGCACAGTCTTTATTAACATCGCACGAGAACAAAGAGCAAAACATCTAAAGTTCATTTAACACCCTTGTGCGGAACCGCGCAAGGGTATAGTTAAGGTTGAAGTAAGAAGAGACTATCAAAACTCTTAAGTCTGGTGACATCTTCGTGCACATGTAATGAAGAACTGAGCTAAAGGAATCTTTCTATTACAACCAACTGGACAGGTGGCAACAGATCAAGGCTCCACAACCTTGGATCTTCTAGAAGCATTAAATGGCAATCGTGAAGGCCTCTATTCGGTTGTAACCGAATGTGACGTGGCAGCATCTGGGAGTCTATCTTATACCTGATGTCAGCACAATCTTCATGAAGATCCAAAGAAAACCACTTTCCACGTGGCTCTTCCCCAACGGTTGATCATCTTCCAATCTGTGTGCGTGGATGAAGATGTAACCACTAACGGTGGGAAAGATTCCGTTACAACTCCGTTAACTCTTGACAACCAATTATCTGGCTATAAATAGAAGACTTGAGGTACAAGTTATTCATTCACTCTCCACTACTTACACTTATACTTCGTCTTCTTCGAATCACTGTACTTATTCTCATGTCAGAGGGTGGTCACGGAGAAAACCACCATTTCCTCATGGCAAGGCTAACGCTAGTTTTCTGTTTTGCAGTGACTTCAGACAAAGTTCTATCCATCGACGATCAAACAAGAGATTAACCCTTGTATGTAGAAACCATGTCCTCAAATCTAGATCTATTTCGATAGATCCCGGATTGATGTTTCTTCAATTATCATCAATTAAGATTAAGTATAATTAAATAAAGATAAACTATATACAGTGAATTTGAGGCAAAAGAAACACGTAATTCATGTACTTATATAATATAATTATGTAGTTAAAATACTAATATCATAAACAAAGTTGGGAATCAATTTTTGGTAATTAAGATAGAGCTGCATTAAAGGAGTCACCAATCCAGAAGCGTCCAATAATATTTCTTTATATCAAAACCGATCCCTACCTTGAAAATAATCAGTCTGCTTTTTATTGAAACCTTTGATTCATATTTTATTATAGTGCTCAAAAGATGGTTCCAAACTTTTCAATATAAAAAAGAACATATGCGTAAGCAAAATGGAAGGTTTATGATCATATTTATAAACCACGTTTGTAATTTATATTCCATAACTACAAAAACAGTTGTATTAGCATTACTTTCGAATAAAATACAGACCAATATTTGTGATAGTGGGTCTACACAGTAAAAGATTTTTTCAATCCACTAAAAATATATCGAGGCTCTTCACAATCCCAAACATCTTGTTAGGATGGTTTTTCTAAAAAAAAACTTAGTTACTAGAGAGTCACGAATCCATGATTTTTTTAATGGGTCCATTTTTTTTGGTTTTCAAATTTGTCACAAACAAACGCTAAAATTTTTGGGTCGTCATCTTTGGGTCGATTCCGGACGAGAACATAATAAAATACAAACCATAACAAAATTAAATAATTATAACTCATTAGAAAAAACACACAATAAACATATGATGTCATTCGAAACGAAAAAAAAAAGCATTATAAACGTTTAGAGTTGTTCCTACGAGTTTTTGTATTTTGAAAACGATCCATTACATACCGAACTTTTTGCTTAGTAGTGTTCGGTAGGTAGTTTTCGAATAGATTTTTTTACGTGTATAGGTTTTCGACCCCCGGTCGGAAATCTCAAGCTTCGCCACTGATCCATTACATCTTCAATTGAAACATTCGCAAGAAGGTCTCCGATATAACAATGCAACAATCGTTCATATATTCGATTACGCAAATCCGTCTTCACATGTTTCATTGATGATAAACACATCTCAACACTTGCCATTGCAACCGGTAGAATTAATGCTAACTTCAACAAACGATAGATCAACATATACCTCAAATGTTTCATTATTTCCACCATCCTCTTTGCAAGATTGGATATCCAACGTTTTTTTTTGCCCTTGTGTTGTATGTTTGGAAAGTCTATTGAAATACCCTAGTTTAAAATCAGATTTCAGATATAGAAACTGGGACCTTTTGCGTGTAAACAAGCGGTTTTACCAATGAACTAGGCTCACTTTTATTGTAATGATGTCCAACTAAATTATTTTATGGGGTTCATAGAAAATTTTATATACCGGTTCTACTGATTTTTTAAAAACATTTGGATTCGAAGACCCCAACCCGCTCAATGTTGTCTGCCCCTGTTAGTAGACACTAAGCGAGTATATAGATATTGTACTTGAGTCACCAAAACAAAACCTTTGTGTTAATACGTTTTTAAACTCCAAAAATCAGCTGAACTAACATACTCTATACAGCCAAAAAAAACGTTACTTTCGACAAATCTAACATTGTATGACAACCCCCGCATTATATCATGGACAATAACTTTCTAAGTGTTATCAAATACGAATTTCACCCATTTCAATATCATCTATGTAGTATACATCATACTTTATACAAGTAACATTTAAACATATGATGGTGTATAAACTAGTTAATCCTCAATCAATCATTAGCATATATCACATAACATGTTTAAAATCTATGCAAATTAACAAAAGGTCACCGTTCCCCTTTTGCGTATTCAAGATCTTAATACTCCGTTGACCATCACATCAATGCTTATATCTCCCATGTACTTTATAAAGACAAATCTATACATCCATTGAGATTCTTTGATCTCATTATGAGATTCTTGTATCTCCATTCATTATTTACCTCCAACAATTACCCTTTGAAGTTCATATATTTTTATTGTATGTGATTTTTTTTATATTTTTGGTATATTCCCATTTCTCAAAGTAATACATCTTTATTATTCACCCACCATTGCTTCACCCCAAACTCAAGTTTTTACCATACAGGCATACAAACACACACATGCAAAACATAACATAACCATAAAATGTTCACCAAGTTAAACTACATATGATCAATGCATATTAAACTGAAGCTGTATGAATTCACCTTTCACGCCTAGAACTTTCCCGCGTGTAAGTTCTCCCCTGATGACCACCAAATAGTTCTTTCACGTGAGGTAGATTACTTGCAGATTCAATGTTAATCTAGAATTCAACGTTAGAATAAAACTCACATTTCTTCATTAGGTTATTCTTCACCTATCATTTTCTCTTAACACACATACCCTAAGTTTTTGGATTTTATCATAGCGAAACGTGGCTAGCTGTAACTTCCCAAATTTTGGGTTGTATTACTTATATCGTGAATTGGAGTATTGGAATGGTTTCTAGTAATTTGTTGATACAAATACATGTTTCCATTTTATATATAGAGATGTAAAGACAGAAAATCTATGAGTTTAAGTTGGTAATATAAACTTATAGACTGAAAGGACTAAAGAGGATGTATGATGAAACCTGATTTAATTAGGAGAAACTAGCTGTACTACACGTATTTTAAAAAAAAATCAAGTGTGGGGTGTGAAATATAGACAGGAACAAAGAAATCAAGAAAGTTGAAGATTAATTGCTGAAATATTGAAGTCTCAAATAAAGAAATTGAAATCCATAAGTGTAGGGTAATTTAGTAAACAACGGATGATCTGAGATCAAATTATTTTGATGATTTTCCTGAATAATTCAATTACATACAACTTAGATTGAAAATTAGAACCCTAGAATGTGTGTGTTGGAAAATCGCATTAACAAGAGAAGGTAACCAAGAATAGTGCTTTCGAATTATGGGATTAGAGCGGGACAGTTATCTCTATTTGTGATTTAAATTGCTTCTTTTTAGAACCATTTTTTGATCTCAAAACAAATGGTAATTTCCAAAAAATTAATTTTCTCTGCCCCTTGGATACTACTCCCAGGGACGTTTCTCCCAACCCCTGCTAAGGCGGCGTTGCCCCCTTGGAACCCCCATTAATTAAGGGTTCCGCCTGAACACTTAAAATTATAATAACTCAAACAAACGTGCATCTCCCGCATCTTCTAACTTGCTTGATGTGTATTATAATTCATTTGGTCGCAAATTAATTCCGATTACACTAAAATTTCCAACAATAACCCTTTTTAAGTTAAGAAGATCAAGTGGTAGGTATATATAGCCATGAACCCTAAAAATCGTGATTTGAAGCGGGTTTCAAGTGATATAGTGATGTAACCCGAAATTTATGCTAAAACAGACTAATAAATTAAGCCTAAATTGTGGTTAGATTATGCTTAAATAAAGAATCTTCATTGATAAAGAGGATAAACTAGAATGCATATTACGGTTCTTAAAGCTTTGCCTAACTTACGTACGAGTTTAAGATTGTGAGGGTTGAAGATGATGTATGAAGTTATTGTAGCTTTCTTACTATGTCAAAATTGTTGCTAATATTTTTGAATTTTAGATTGAATTGGAATGTAGAAAATGACAACTTGTGAAATCTGAACGAATTGTTACCAAGTACATAATTAACCAAAAATTGGAATATTAGCTTGTGTTGATTTATATACATGTATGAATGTATGGTCATAGGCATGTTGGATGTATTATGGGTTCCTATGAGAAATGATGTTAAAATGATCTTATACTGTGTGTTTATAATGATGTGTATTGACTTGCAAGTTAACTATGTACGAATTTATAAGAGGTTGAAGCCTTAGAGGATTATTCAAATGAAATCATAGACGGATGATTCAAGTGCATTATAAGGTGAAACTCTAGATGGGATGTTGATAAGTTGCTATTAGAAATAAAGGATCATAGTCGTTGATCAATGATTGAACTTACTATAGTAGTAGAATTTCTCTTATTATCTTTTCAAGTAAGGTTGCTAATATGTGTTTAAAACATGTATTTTATGCATTTTGTTAAGTGTTTATCAGGTTTGTATGGCTTTATAAATGTTAGTGTTAAAAGGTGTTAGAACTAATAGTTGGTATTCTCAACAATTCCATTTCTGTTAGTTGCATTTATTTGGTTTGTTATGTTAGTTTGTTATTGTTTGTTATTTTGGTTTGTTCCGCTTAATTTGTTTGGTGTTGCAGGGTTATATGTGGGCTTGTTTTGGTGGGCTTATTTAAGCGTGATTGTGGGCTTTCTTATCTGGTTGTTACAACAGATAACTGAGTTATTGAGATATCGTTTTAGATAAGTTCTATGTAATTTTAACATTACCTAACTCAATTATTGCCCTAATCTTGTATCTTCTCTCATCTGCCAGGCGATTAGGGTTTTCTTAGTGTATTGTCTATACAGATTATGTTGTTGATATCTGTTGATGAGAGAAGTTGAGAGTGATTGTTCAGTGTTGTTCTTTGTATTTCAGTTGAATCATTTGCATAAATAAGCTTTTGGTTTGGGTACATTCTGTTCTTGATACATGTTCATTTTGACATGGTATCAGAGCCTTTGAGTGCTCTTGAGAGTTAATCGGTGACTGTTCATCTCCGATTGTGATTTCGCTATGGTTCTGTCTTGGAGTGCGTGCCGATCAAGATCTTGAAACCTTAATCTAGGGTTTTGCTCGCTAAAATCTGGGTGAACTTTTGGTTTGCTGATTGGAGTTCTTGGGGCTACATATTTCTTGGAAAGGATTTAGGGAGAGCCGCTCTAGTTATGAGTTCAGTTTCTTGAAAAACTGTAAAACTCAAACTGGATTTGGATAACCCTGACTTGGGTTTGCTTATCCTGGTGAGGTCTTTCCTTTCTTGTCTTTTCCTTTCCTGCATATAGGCATTCTGTTGCCGGACTAGTTGGGCCGGTTTGTTGATTGGGGATACAGAGAGGCTTCACTCTGTTGCATGTTATTTGCTTGTTTTTTCCTTCCTTGATTTACTTTCTGTGCATTGTTGTGTTTTGTCTGATTAAGGGTTAGGTTACAGCTCCTGTGCAAAGGCCTGGGTAGGCACCTTGAGTGACGAACCTACTATCTGGTCCCTGGCACAGTTTCGCAGTGTAGGTTGTGGTTCTTGATTATTTTTTCTTGATCTGTGTTTCTTGTTTGATTGTTTGATTGTCTGCTGTAAGTATGGCTGATATGTTGAATTTGTTTGGTGAAATTATGATTAGTAAACTTGAATTTGATAATCGGCTTTATCTGCATGCAAGTGATTCTACTACCTTGACTATAATTAGTTTTAAGTTGAAAGGGACTGAGAATTATACGGTTTGGGCAAATGCTATGAGTTTAGCTTTGAGAGTGAAAAATAAAACTGGTTTTATTGATGGTTCTTTTGAAAAACCACAGGATAATCCTGTGCTTGGGGACTCAATGGGAGAGGTGTAATTCTGTGGTTCTTACCTTGATTCTTAACTCTGTGACTGAGGAACTTTATTTAGATCATGTGTATTCTCAGTCTGCAGTAGAAGTATGGAAAGATCTTAAGGATACTTATGATAAGGTTGACGGGTCAATTGTGTTTGACTTATATCAAAAAATTAATTCATTCAAACAAACTGGTTTGTCTATTGCTGAATATTATCATAGGTTGAATATAATGTGGAAACAACTAGATCAAATTCTGCAAATTCCTACTTGTACTTGTAATGCTTCTACACAGTTTAATAACTTTTCTCATTTGATTAAACTAATGCAGTTCTTGATGGGTTTAGATAATGCATATCATGCTGTTAGAACTAATTTGCTTATAGAGAACCCCTTCCGAGTTTAAAAGAAGCATTTTCAATTGTGTCCAGAGAAGAATCTCACCAGAATTCCAATGTGTTTGTATCAAATGATCGAACAGTTGGGTTATCTGCTAAGACTAACTCTGTTATTGAAATCAAAAAGAATGTTTTGAAAATCAAAATGTGAAATGTACTAATTATAACAAAACTGGGCATACAATTAAAAAGTGTTTTGAGATAATTGGTTATCCCTCTTGGATGAAACCACCAAGAGGTAATCAATTAAGGAAAAATGGTTCTAGTAACAATGCTAGTCTTGATGAGTCAAATGTGCCTATTACTTCTTTAACTTCTGATCAGTTGTCTAAGTTGTTAAGTCTGGTCAAGTATAAGAATTCTGATTCAGTGTAGAGCAGTAATGTGTCAGGTAGGTTGTTTTGTTCAACAGTGTTTTGCAGTCCTGCTTATTCTTTTGGGTACAGTGTGCGAAAAGGTTTTGGTTGGATAGTAGACTTAGGAGCTAATAATCATATGGTAAAATCAGAGACAAATTTAACTAATTTTGTTGATGTCTCCAGTCTTAAAATACAAGTAAAATATCCTAATGGGACTAATGCATATGTAACCAAGATAGGATCTTTTAAGTTGGCTGAAGGTGTGGTTTTACATGATGTGTTTGTTGTTCCTGAGTATTGTGTTAACCTAATTTTTGTACATAAGCTAGCCAAGGATAATAAGTTGTTTGTTGGATTTGATGAACATAAATGTTATTTACAGGACTTGTTAACAAAGAAAGTCCTTGTGATTGGTAGTCAACTTGAAGGACTGTATATGTGTGGTAATGCTTGTGTTTCAAATATATTTGATACATCTACTTATGAGTTGTGGCATTCTAGATTGGGGCATCCTGCTGATCAAGCAATCAAGATGTTTAAAGATTCTTTAGACATGTCAACTAAATTTGATCATGGGCCATGTGATGTGTGTCACAGGGCTAAGCAGCACAGGGAACCATTTCCATTAAGTGATCATCAGAGTTCTGAGTTGGGAAAACTTGTTCACTTGGATGTGTGGGGCCCCTATAGGGTTGCTAGTAGGGAAGGTCATAAATATTTTTGACTATTGTTGATGACTATTCCAGGGTTGTGTGGGTGTGTCTTATGAAAATAAAACTCAAGTTTATGATAATATTAAAAACTTTATCAATATAATTTACACCCAGTTTAAAAAACAAGTGAAGTGTTTCAGGAGTGATAATTGGACGGAATTTGTAAATAGTCAAATGAAACAGTTGTGTAGTCAGCTTGCAATAGTTCATCAGACTTCATGTGCTTTTACACCTCAACAAAATGGGATTGTTGAAAGAAAGCACAGGCATTTACTAAATGTGACTAGAGCCTTGTTGTTTCAAAGTAATTTACCTGTTAAGTTTTGGCATGAGTGTGTATTAACTGGTGCATATCTTATTAATAGGACTCCTTCTTTTGTGCTAGCTGGAAAGTCTCCCTATGAGTTAGTATATGGATTTAAACCCTTCTTAAATCATTTAAGAGTGTTTGGATGCTTATGTTTTTGTACAATTTTAAATGAAACTGATAAACTTAAAAGTAGAGCAGAAAAATGTGTTTTTATTGGTTATTCTCTTGATAAAAAAGGGTATAAAATGTTTATCTTTGATTCAAAAACTATAATTTTTGCTAGAGATGTAAAGTTTTAGGAATCCGTCTTTCCATTTAAGGAACAAACAATGTTTGAGAATTATGATTCAAATCCAATCAAAACCATTAATGCTCTAAACTTTTTTGATTTATATGAAAACTCAGAGTCCAAACATTTTCAATACGTGGAGGATCCCTAGATAGAAGGGGTCTAGGTGAGACTGATGTGAAAAACACAGGAAGTTCAACAGTCAGTGAGACTTGATACCACTAATGTTACGGTTGATACTCAGCAAACAAATGAGGTTCAAGGGTCATCTGACAGGGTTGAATCTGTTAGTATCACAAATGAAGTCCAAATACCTTCTGACGGTGACACGGAGGACTCTGAAAAATCTATTTTGCCTAGAAGGTCCACTAGAAGTTCTAGTTTTCCAAAGAACTAAATGATTTTGTGGTGGAGGGAAGGGTTAAATATGGAATTGAAAAGATGGTAAATATCTCTAAACTATCGAATGATAATAAGTGTTTTACCTCTATTCTTTCTAAGTCTGTTGAACCTAGTAATTTCAAAGATGTTGTTCAAGATCCTAATTGGGTTTCTGCAATGAATGATGAGATTCAAGCATTGCATCGAAACAATACTTGGGATGTTGTTGATAAGCCCAAAAATAAAAGTATTGTAGGTTGTAAATGGATTTATAAAATCAAGTATAAATCTAACGGTGAAATTGATAGGTATAAAGCAAGGCTTGTAGCTAAAGGGTTTAGTCAAAAAGAAGGTATTGACTATGAAGAAACATTCTCTCATGTAGTTAAGTTAGTAACTGTGAGATGTGTTATAGCTTTAGCGGTACAAAATAATTGGAATTTGTTCCAATTAGATGTTAATAATGCATTTTTATATGGTGAATTGCATGAAGAAGTATATATGGCATTACCTGTGGGATATCAGCTAGATGATATGTCTAAAGTGTGTAAATTAAATAAATCTTTGTACGGGCTAAAACAGGCCCCTAGGATGTGGAATGAAAAACTTGTCAGTGTTCTAATGGACACTGGGTTTGAACAGAGTAAATATGACACATCCTTATTCGTTAAAAGTGTCAATGATGTGTTCATTGTTCTTTTGGTGTATGTTGGTGACATAGTAATAACTGTTAACTATATATATGAGATTGAAAAAATAAAGGAAAGTTTGAAAACTAAGTTCTTAATTAAACATTTAGGGGTGTTACAATATTTTCTAGGTATTGAAGTTCTAACTTGTGAAAAAGGGCTTTGTTTATCTCAAAGAAAGTATTGCACTGATTTATTAAATGAGTATGGCATGCTAGGTTGCAAACATGTTAGTGTACCTATAGAACAAAGTCATATTGTTAATGCAATACTTAATAATAATTCTGGTTCTTTGAATAGTATAACTGGTTATCAGCAGTTAGTAAGAAAGCTTATATATCTATCTCACACAAGGCCGGATATTGCATATGCAGTTCATATTTTAAGTCAGTTTATGCATAGTCCCACTGAGGGACATTTGAAACTTGCTTTTCATTTACTTAGGTATCTTAAATCTGCTCCAGGAAAAAGGGTTATTATTTAATAAAAGCAATTCACTTAATCTAATTGTTTTTAATGACTCTGACTGGGCAAAGTGTTCAGTGTCCAGAAAATCTATTACAGGGTTTTGTATATTTCTGGGAAATTCATTGGTATCATAGAAAAGTAAAAAATAAACGACAGTGTCTAGGTCTTCAGCTGAGGCTGAATACAGGTCAATGTGTGCTGCTGTATGTAAGGCTATGTGGTTAAAAAATTTACTCATTGAGTTAAAAATTGATATAGAAGTTCCTATTAAATTGTTTTGTGATAATAATGCTGCAATTTCAATTGCAGCCAACCCAGTTTTCCATGATAGAACCAAACATTTTGAGTTAGACTTGTTTTTCTTAAGAAATTTAGTTTCCAAAGGTGTTTAAGATGTGTTGGCATAAAGTCTGAAAAACAAGTTGTTGATGTATTTACTAAAGGTGTGTCTGTAAAAGATCATATTAATTTGTGTACTGAACTAAAGTTATTTGATGTATTTCAATAATGGAATTGTGGGGGGTGTTAAAAGGTGTTAAAACTAATAGTGGGTATTCTCAACAATTCCATTTCTGTTAGTTGCATTTATTTGGTTTGTTATGTTAGTTTGTTATTGTTTGTTATTTTGGTTTGTTCCGTTTAATTTGTTTGGTGTTGCAGGGTTATATGTGGGCTTGTTTTGGTGGGCTTATTTAAGCGTGATTGTGGGCTTTCTTATCTGGTTGTTACAACAGATAACTAGATAACTGAGTTGTTGAGATATCGTTTAGATAAGTTCTATATAATATTCACTTTACCTATCTCAATTACTGCTCTCATCTTGTATCTTCTCTCATCTGCCAGGCGATTAGGGTTTTCTTTGTGTATTGTCTATACAGATTATGTTGTTGATAATCTGTTGATGAGAGAAGTTGAGAGTGATTGTTCAGTGTTGTTCTTTGTATTTCAGTTGAATCATTTGAATAAATAAGTTTTTGGTTTGGGTACATTCTTTTCTTGATACATGTTAATTTTGACAGTTAGAATCATTGAAAACCTAGGTATGTTGCATGTTTGTTGATCATGGTGTACCCTACGATGAACATGGAAAACGCCACACCCAACTGCCTATGATCTAAAACCAATGAAATTTTAAATATGTAGGATTCCTATATTTACATTAAATATTGAAATTTTCGGGGTTGTTAACTGACCATCACCCATCTTATATTAGTTTGATTTTTTGTTTCATCAATGGTTTTTAGTTTCTTTTACCGTTCATTGTTTACGTTTGTTCTTAGACTATTAATAGTAAAGCATAATAATGAAGAAAATCTACGATAGGGTAAAACTACATAAGTATGAGACACATAAACCTTGTTATTTAATAATGGCTACATTTGTGTCACGTATGGTAAAAGCAATTCTGCAATGAGATGGTACTTGCTTAAAAATTGTGAGAGGGGAAGAAAATACTTTTTAGAATAAATGTTGATGTTGTGATGGCATCCTCGACAATCAAGTACAGGGTAAGTTCTCGTTAAGTGTTATGAAGTATACCCTAACGTATGCCAAAAATACATCTCTTCTATAACTATAACCGGTATCTAATGTCAAGTAACTTAGGATTCAGAGTGAGGTAGGTTGACGGTCTCAGACGACTTCCGGGAACAGTATCAACTTTGCAGGTTTTCCGTTCCTCTGAAGTTTTTTCCGCCGGAGTTCTTCCTTTCGCACGTAAGTTTTCATCCAATTTCTATCGTTTGTTTTCATACAATTGCAATCGATTGCAGTCGATTTAGGGTTTATCTGAATCGAAAATTCACTAGATCCAAGATTTAAACACACATTAGTGGAGTGCTCGACGAGGAGGTTCTCATCGGTATAGTGTGTGAGGTTCTGGACTGACCGTCTGGGTTTACCTTTCTCCCTATTCTGATCTGATTCCGATTCCATTTGCCTCTGGAGCCGTTAACGGTGAGAATTAGGCTGCTGAGACCCAGTATCTGGTGAGTTCCCTCTTAGAGTATATCTGGTTCTTGATTGCTTAGTTGGTCTGATACCGATCGCGGCTATCAGTGATAGTTTAGCTAGATCGGTTCGAATCCGATTAACCTTTTAAAGAGCCGAGATACGGCGAGAGAAGAGGGAGAGATATTCGAAAAGGAAGGACGAAATTCCGGCAATAGAGATGGGTACCATTACGAATACTGACCAGGCAATGTGGAAGAAGAGGAGCTGAAAGCCGAACAAGCAACAACCTGTTACGTATCCAACATTTACCCAAGGCTAACTGATGGAGAAATGTGGCTGGAATGTAGGAATTATGGGCATCTTGTTGATGCATACATTGCCAAAAAACTAGATAAACGTGGACTAGGTTTGGCTTTCTAAGATTTGCAAAGGTTAAAGACGAGACAAAAATGGTCAAGGCGTTAAACCAACTGTGCTTCTCCGGTTGGAAGATCAGGCAAATGTGGCAAAATTTGTGAAAATTAAGAAAAAAACCTGTTCAAGAGCCGAGAAAGGAATGGGTCAGAAAAACAAATATCGACGCACAACAGGAACCCCAAAGGCCGATGCACTATGGAAATAAGGTATCATGGGTTAACATAGCAAAAGGAAAAAAGCCACAACAGCCAAAAGATAATGAGTTAAACTTTTCTCACGAATCAAAAGCGTATCAACAGTGGAAAGAAAATGCAGTTGTAGGAGAGCTTAAAAGCATCAATCATCTCTGAAAGATGCGGATGATGAAGGAAGAACTTGGACTCCGGGAAGCAGAAGTAAGGTATGCGGGAGGTTTGAAAGTCCTAATCACTTTCAAGAACAAAGAGAATGCGATGGAACTGCTTAACAGAGATATAAACGATTGGAATCAGTGGCTGAAAAACATTCAGCAATGGAATGGTGAACATATACCATTTCGAAGATTAGCGTGGCTAGTAATCAGTGGGGTCCCAATTCAGATGTGGGGTGAAGACGTCTTCAACTGCATAGCGGAAAGGTTCGGGAAGATCATAGAACCGTCAGAGGCCGATGCTAGAGATTTAAATCTAAACTACGATGTGGTCGGAGTAATCGTGAACGATGGTTCTTTCATTAATGAAAAGATAAAAATACAATGGAAAAAGATGATTTTTGACGTCTGGGTGTCTGAGGTTGATTACATGTGGCAACCGAAGCTCATACCGGATAAGACGGAGCTTAAACAGACGATACCAATTCAACTACCGCCGGAGAAGAAGGATTCAGCGCCGGAAAAAGAAACTCCGATGAATGTGGACGATGGAGGTAATCCAAAAGACGGGGGAGATACATTGAATAGAGTAAACGATGATGTGAACGAGACATTGGAACAACCGGTAGTTAATGAACTGAGAGAGAAGGAAGTAAATGGGGTGGTTAACGAGGTAGCACACACAGATGTGTCTGCTACATTAGGAGATCAAGAGACACAGTCAAATGTAGTGGAATTTGGGGGCGGTAGGGCCCAGGACACACCAACATTCGGACTAAGTGGGCTAAATGAAGATAATTATGTTGGGCCGACAAAGAAAGTCCATAATAAAAGGAAAAGGCCTTGCCTAGCAGAAAATCGCTTAGGAAGTTTAAAGCCCAACCAAACCATACTTAAAAGGAAAATTCCTGACCTGAACGTGGACTTATCAGATGAATCTAGATTGCGTCCCAAAAGGAGGGCTTTTGGCAGGAAGAAAAAGATCAACAAGAGGAGGAATACGGTTACAGTAAGAGTGCCGGAAGAAGAGACTAACAGTCTCGATCAAATAGGAACTGGGATTGAAGATGAGTATGAATCCGATTGGGAAGAGGACTCACGCTCGGAGGTAAATACGGAAGGAACTGTTCCAGAAATACAGGGATTAGAAAACAATATTAATGTAACAGAGATCCAAAAAGAAATTAATGAGACGGTAAAGGTAGGGCAGGAAGTGGGAGTGGATTTAGCACAAAAAGTATCAATGGTCAAGGAAGCAGTAGCCGAAGAGCAGGTGGAAGTCGGTCTACCATGAATTATGGATCCCTAAATATAAAAGGAGTTGGGGGAGCAAGTAAGGGTGCAAGAACCAGAGAGTTAATAACAAAATACAACTTGTCTTTTCTTGCATTACAGGAAACACAATTTAGGGACATTCCAGACAACATAATCAAAAGGTTTTGGACTAGCTCAGATTTCGAGTACTCGAAGGTGGACGCGGAAGGAAGATCAGGGGGCTTAATATCTATCTGGAATACAGGTGTGTTCAAAAAAATTCGAAATTAAAAATCAAAAATTTTTTTGATAAAGACAATCATGGGTTATGAAGAGGAGGTAGTTATTGTGAATGTCTATGGGTCAACAATTCAAACAAATAGAAGACGCTATGGACAAACTTCTGCAGTAAGAAAATTCGAAAGTGCAGGGATACACTGGGATTTTAATGAGGTACGTGTACGGAAGATCGATATAATTCACATTTTGAACGTAAACGGGCAATGTGTTTTCAATAACTTCATATGTAGTGGGGGTTTCAAGAATATAACATGAGTGGGAAGAAATACACGTTCATGTCAGGTGATGGCACGAATTTAGTAAGATTGATAGAGTATTAGTGTGTGATGATTTATGTCAAATGTCCAATGAACGTTACAGGCCCTAAACAGAGACATATCGACCACGTCGCTCATCCTTATCACGATAAATAATAACGTGTCCACTCCGTTCAGAATTTTCAACAGTTGGTTTTGGAAGCTGGGATTCGAGGAAGCAGTCAAAAAAGGTTTGAAAAAACGAGTGAATCATCTCTCAAAGACGAGTAATGGCAATCAAAATGTAAAGCGATTAGAGAGACTAAAACTATGGCGAAAAAGTAAAAGGAGTGATAGGAAAGTAGCTTACAGAGGCACGAATAAATTGCTAGCCCTTTGACCTAGCGAAAAATAGGAGACTTACGGAGGGAGATCATCTTGGCAAGTATGTAAGGCAACTTTAAGAGAATGGCATCAGGCACAGTTACTTATTACAACAAAACAAGAGTGAGATGGATTGAATTAGGCGATGAAAACACTAGTTATTCCTTCAATGAAATACCATTATATCAAGAATAGTGTCAATGGAATTATGATTGAGGGGCATGGATTCTGATCCAATGGAAATTAAAATCAATTTCAGAAAGCTTTCAAAGAAACGTTTAATGAACCGGGTTAACATCGAAACCACGAATTGGAGCGGAAAGGGTTTTTCAAAATTAGTCAAAGCCAAGCTGAAGGGTTGTGGTACCTATTCTCACTCGAAGAATGTACATTTAGAAATTGGGGATTGTGCATTTCAAAAGAACCGGGCCAGATGGTATCACTTTTAAACTTATCAAGAATACTGGAAGAATTCAAAGGGGGATTATGGTATCATGACACAGTTCCACCCCACGGGTCTCTCATCATACATGTAGTGCTTCCTTCACTGCCTCATCCCAAAGGTAATAGATCCTATGACATCTCTGATTCAGACCATTTCATAATAGGAGTGGTAAATAAAATTATTTCTAAGGTACTAGCAAACAGAATTAAAGGTGTATAAAGGGTCGTATCGAACGACAGTCTGGCATTTGTCTCGATGAAACTTATCGATGGTACCATTGGTTTAAAGAATTAGTTAGGTGGGCGAAAAGTTCGGCTAAGTGACATCGAAAAGGCGTACGATACACTTTAATTGGAAGTTTATTAATAACCGTATTAAAACATGGGCTATTCACGAAATGGAGAATTGGGTAATGGGAATACTTTTCAGATCGAGGCTCGATACTTGTAAACGGATCCCAATAGGAATTCCAAATTTAAAAAGGGCTTACGTACAAGGGGATCCGCTGTCATCCCTTTTTATTCATTGTGGCAATGGAGGCATTACATAATATGATGAAAAAGGCTAGGATGAAATCTGTTTCAAGGGTCAAATTACAGTGGGGTCGATATATCACATTGCTATTCGCAGATGACTCGATTTTGTTTGAGAATGAAATTTGAAGATAACATCAAGAACCTCAAACGAATTCAGATTTTTTACCTGTTTCGGGCTTGATAGTTAATCGCGAAAGCCAACTATTTGGCTGTGAGATCAGAAAAGAAGTAAATACATGGCCTCAATATTCAAATGTAGAGCGAGGTAAGTTCCCGTTTACCTACCTTGGATTGAAAGTTGGTGAAAATATGAATAGGATAGCAAACTGGAATTAGAAGTGAGAACTTTAACAAAAGATTAACAAATGGCAAGCAAAATCTATCTTTTGCGGAAGGTAATTCTAGTTAAGACGGTTCCGGTACTACCAATACTATTTATCGTTGTACAAATGCCCGAAAGTTGATTAAGTTCTCGAAGGATTAGAAGGAAGTTTTTATTGGGATGGTTGCAATGTTATACAAAATTAAATGGTAAGATGGACATTGTGGCATCAAAAGATTATGGGACTTGGAATCGGTAATATTAGAGATTAAATTGCTTATTAAAGTGGTGTGGCGTCAAAAGATGGAACCAAACAAATTGGTTAAAGTGTATAAGGTATTCATTGAATAAGAAAGATCAAGACAATACCGGTGAAAAAACTACGGGTTTTGAAAAATAAAGGTGTAATTGGGACGTTAAGTTCGCAAAAATAAATCAATGTAACACGTGTCTAAAAGCAAAGTCGGAATGTTGGGATTATAAACTAATGTTTTTGAAGATACATGCTTGAAACGAGCGTTGAAGACTCGATATCAGGATTGTTTAAATGGCAGTGGATAAAATGCTTAGTGATGGACTGTTATAAGTTAAATGGTGGGGGCCGTATATGGGATTGGTCATGGTCAAAAGCACCCGAAACAGGAGGAGAAAGACAGCAGATGGAGGGGTTGAACGCACTACTAATGCAGCATCCGATCTCTTCTAACAGTGATATTTGGTATTGGAAAGACAGCGTCCAACCGAGCTTCACAGTAAAAATGGTAAGACAATCATTAGCACAACAAATTGACTTGAATTCACAGAGCGGAGAGTTTGTCTGGAATAAATGGGCATCCGGAAAAAGCAACATGTTCGTGTGGCGAGCGATAGATAACAAGATACCAACGACAATAGCATTAAGGGAAAGGGGTTTGACGTTAGCAGATTATACTTGCAGTATGTGTGGTGCAACGGAGGAATCGGCAAATCATGTTTTATTACAATGCGCTTTCGCGAAGCAGGTGTGGAAGTCAATTCTGGATTGGGTCAAGTGCCGAACAATAAGCGTAGAAGGATCCCTAAAACAACTGTTACAGGAAGTGATCGATTTACAAAGGAGCCGAAAAAAGAGAAAGGTTATACACGCTATCGTTTTGCAAACAATATGGAGTTTATGGAAAACAGGAATGAGAAGATATTTAGAGGCAAACCGGGAGTCATTCAAAAAACGACGGAAGATATAAAAGAAGGATCTTATCAATACGTAAAACAAAGATCAAAATTCAACTCAATTTTAAGGCAACAATGGTGGGATTTCAATTTTATTATGTAATAGTTACGATGTAATGTTTTTTTCTTTTTTCGACGTAACTGTAATCTTTTGGCTCCCAATTTCTGGCTGGGAGCTTTGAATTTTTTGGAGTGTTATAAAGTCCCGTTTGCTATTCAAAAAAAATCTAATGTCAAGTCACCTGAATGTCAAGCCATATAGAAAACGTGTCTTCCACTTCTGCAATTAAAAAGAAGAAACAAAAAAAGAGAGAGAGAACTCAAACAGTCAAACCAACACCGCTTCCCCTTTGGTTAGTCTTCTTTCTTCACCTTTCCTTGCTGCGATTTACCCTGATCTTTTTAATTAAATTTTATAACTCAATAAAGATTGTTAATATAAAGTCGTTGCTGGAAATAGAAAGTCAAATTTACTCATATACAAATGTGACTAACCAATTATAAAGAAATACAAATGAATCGTAGTTAATAATTATTCTTTAATATGTTGCCATGGGAGCGTCTTTCGTTTAAAGGGCAATCATTTGGGTACAACAGTCACATAATGCATGCCAGTTAATTATTAGTGGATTGAATAACCTAATACACTTTTTTAGTTTTGTAAATAGCATCTCATTGTTCTCATAATCATTAACACGTATTTCTTTAGGCTATTCGTTGTGGGTGATAGGCTTCTCCGGAGGACCACCCGTCACGTCAGAGTTCTTGGAGGACGTCCCTCCAAGGCTGGAACCAAGTAAATAGGTGACGACCCGACCCACCTATTTAATTTATTTTTCTTTTTTTTAATTCAACTAGTTTTTAACATTTACTAATATAAAATAAAATTATTGGTATTAAAAACCACACATTACATAACCTAAAAAAACAAAACTAAAAAAAAAAAAAAAAACCTAAAAAATAAAAAACATAACCTATAAAAATACTAGGAACTCCACTTTTTCACGATCTTTTCTTTCATTTTTGGTAAAATCGGTCGATCTTCTTCCGGATACGAGTTTATGTCGGCTGTCATTATCTCCCACTCTTTATATTCATTTTGCTCATTTGAGAAAAAGCGTAGGGGGTTTGTTGAAAGCCCGAGAAAGCGTTGTACGAAAATTACGAGGATGACCAACTCGGTTCCATCATAGGATAGTGGCCGGGTACCGAGAAAATATTTTGTTTGGGTTTGGGTTCGCGTTTAGGTTTTTTGGGTTCCGGTTGTATTGATCCATGGCAAAAGTGGAACAATTGTATAAAAGGTAGAAAAATCGTAAAAAAGTAGAAGGATTTTATAAATTTGAGAGAAAGAATTGATTGAAGTGTGTAAAAAAGTGAGATGATTTTGGTATATTTATAGGTAAATTTATTAATTTTAAAGATTTTTTTTTTAAATTATAGTGCCGTTCAACGGCTATTTTTTTTATCCCCACTTGCCCCGTCTCCAACGACTCCTAAAGGACTTGCAGGACGCCGCCGCCCCACCCGGATGGTGTTGGGAGATGTCACCGGGCCAGACTGGGCCAGAACGACCCCACACCGAACAGACTTAGAATTCAATTTAGAGAATTCAGTATTGGCTATTGGATCATTATCATTTGATGCATGATTACAAGAAAACAAAAAAAGAAACAAATTGATTCCAAGCGTACATTTTGTTAATCATGATTGTTTGACGCATGTATACAACAAACATAATAATATTTTGGTCCTACTAGATGCTCTTGTTCTTGTATAAATCAAAGGCTACTGACATATAATATTACTTTTTAATAGGGAAAGCCTCACCAAGTATGTGAGGGGGGCGATAAATTACACGTTGGTAGCTAGAATACATCTACTAGAACAGATGTAATCTAGAAAGAGAAACAAACTAATGCGAGAATGGTATGTAGGGGCGCAACTTCTACTGGGCAGAGGGGGCGGTTGACATCCTGAATTTTTCGCTCAATAGTGGAGAGTATATAGTTTTCATATAGAAATTTTTGGGTGCATATGTTTTCGACCCCCGGGTTTTATAGAATTTTTGGGTATATACATTTTCGACCCCTTAATCGGAAATCTCAAACTTCGCCACTGATGGAACGTACATTGTGACTATGCCTAATAATGACAAGTTGGTAGCCAGAATACATCCAACAAGGTAATTATACTAGTATCTCCCACTTGTGGTCTATTGGTAGGAGACTTGGATTTTCTAATGAAGACTTAAGTTCAATTCTCACTTGTTTATATTATGGTGGATATTACACTAGGCTTATAACTTAGTGATTTGGCAATGATGGTGACAAACCCAATGAGGGGGGTTCGAGCTTGAGCCACACCCCGGTTTTCATCCGCTGTTACTTCAGCGAGGTCAACTCGTGTGAAGGCAGTACGTTTTTCGAGGAAACGTTGTAACCAAGTCTGACCAACCCAGCACGGACGCGGTTAAGACAGCATAGTCTAAGCAGATCTTAGCTAGAGCCGCCGTTTAGACGGTGTGACATTGGCTCACTCAAAAAGAAAATAACTGTTCGAAAAAAAAATTATATTAGTTTGTCTCAAATGAAAATGGTGTGGTGGTAATTGGTAAGCTGTATTCTTTCTATCTAAAAAATGGATGATTCAAATCTATAAGGGTATAGAACTCCTTGAAGAAGATTAGTTAAAAGAAGATAATTATACAAGTAAAATACAATTAATTATCCACTTAGCTAAGTAAGTAACTAGATCCAACTGGCACATTAACTCACTCTACAATTTCAGCTAAACCTATGATATTTAAAAGTATAAAAAGACTTTATACTTTAATAGAAAAGTATAGTTACTTAAGTCCATCAACTTCTTATTAAGTGAGCACATTAATAATAATAATAATAATAATAATAATAATAAAATAATAATAATAATAATAATAATAAAAACACTTCGGTAAAATCAAAATATCAGTAATATTATGTCGTAGATTACGAATGCATGTTGGATTTATGTGCACCAACGAAAAAGTGGGGAGGAGTCTCCAATATTGAAGTAAAGTTTGTAAGATAATACAAAGTTTTGTCACGGGAAAACCCCTTTTTTGTCAACACGTTTTGGACGTTTTCTTGGAGTACATAATAATCTATAGATTAAATAGTAATAAAGAGATTTAATGATTTTTAACTCTTTATTTCTTTAATAAATCAAATTATAATTCTATAACCCAATACATATAGAGAATTAAAAGTTAACTGTGGTTCTCCTCTCAAAACTCAATAGTTTGGTTCTCCTCTCAATAGTTTGGTCAAATAGAGATTCAATGAAGTATGTAAAGAAAAAATTGTGTAATAGTATGAATGATGAATATATGAACGTTTTTTGCATTTCTAATATCGGAAAAGTGTTCCTTAAAAATGTTTATGTTGATCACTTGCAAAAATGAAAACACAAAGAACAACATTATATAATTCTTTTAGTTTTCAAAGACATCGAATTTTTATTATGTAAAATTGCATTATATTATATTTATGTGAGCCAACTTGACCTGAGCCGAAAATTCAAATGTTAAGTTAAGAGACAACCAACCACTAGGGGCGGATCTAGGTTATAGGCTAGATGGGCGAGCGCACCCCTAGAAAAAAAAATTTAGTGTATTTTATAGACACAAATTCCGACTGCACCTCTTGAAATGTTGGTTAAGACCCAAGTTCGCAACCCTAATAAATAATTTATAGGTCTTTCACTTGCGACCACCTAAAACCGACCCACTGAATAAAGTTTCTAGGTTCCCTCTAGTTATACAATTGGATGTTAATAGTTTTCTGTAAGAATGATTGTAAAATAATTTATAAGAAATCTACTAGATCACAAAAGAATTTTTTTTCGAACAACTAATATAAATTCATTACATCTTGTCATATTGGATCAACTCGATCCTAAAAGTTAACATACTTAATTAATTTTATATCAAACTGTAAATTCACTTTAAGCTTTCAGAAACAAGTCTTCTACAAAGATGTGTGGTTAAGCAAGATAATCGATGCTACTCACCATGTTGAAACACCATAGCTTAAAGCGTTTTTTAATCTCATTAGTTACGATTACGTGTTATGATTCAAGCAAACATGTGATAAATAAGAAAGTGATATTAAAGTCGTTTGTACCATTCTAAGCCACATTTTTATCTAAATATTTGCATCTCATCATAAAGAATAAAATCATAAGAATGTAAGAAGGATTCTAGTCTCTTCATCTTAAATTTGAACAGTTGAGATTAGTTTTAGGAAAAAGAAAATAAGTGAAAGGGCACATTTATTGACTTTTCTTTATCCACATGCAAGACAAATGCGAATTTCTATCATCAATTTAAAACGTCATAACTTTTTCATATAACATTTAAAAAAAACACCATAATTACAAATGTTTTTACCTTCAATATGAGTATGGTATTGCAATATAACAATAAAATAAAAAAATTCATCTTTACTGGGCTTTTTTTTTGCATTGTGTTAAAGGTTCTGATATTGTGTCTGTTAACTGGGTTTTGGTCATTACATCTTTACTAGGGTCTCTATACATTATGTTATTATCAAAACTTATAACACAATGTTAATTTGGGTTTTGTCCATTGCATTTTTATCAAAATGTATAACCCAATGTATGACATAATGAAGATGTGTTATATTTACGTTTTTATACATTGTGTTATTGGTTTTGATATTGTATTTAGTCTGCTATCTATTGTTTTTAATATTGGCCCGTCTCCGAGACTATTAAAATAATTTTGCCCTGGGCGAGATAAGGAAACCGGGCCCTACCCACTATAATATAAATGCATCAATCACATATATAAAAAGTAAAAACCCACAACATGACGATAATTATTATCAAAAAAGAACTTTAATACTTGTTCGTCTATGCTTAGATGACTCTACATTATCATGCAACATTCCATTTTAAACGAAACTTATCAATACGTAAATAAAATTAGAACCAACCCATTGCGATCCTTATTTTTATGCCATGGTTTCTCTTTATCGCCATTTGTATACCTTGATTCCTCTTAAATGTTAGTAAACCATGATTTAATCAAATATAAAAAGAAAATTCCGTAACATATTTTATCTGAAAATACATAAGTTATGAAAGTTGATTGAAGATGTAATTAAATTAGTTATGAAAAAATATTAGCTTGGTGCTGTCAAAATGTCAGGCCCAATTGGATGTATGTATTTATGTATGCTATGGGTTTTTTGAGATAAAAGGGCCCATAGTGGTATTGTTCCTATTAAAAATTAAATTAAAAATGTTTACAAAATGAATATTTGGCAGCAATGCAGGCTCGAACCACTGACGTCTTGTATGCATGACTAGCGCACTTCCACTAAGCCATAGGGGCAAGTGTTGTGGCCCTGAGCGTCGTCCATCCGGCACTTGCTCAGGTCCGGCCTATTTTAATATGATATCCATTGTGTTTTATTTTAGTTATTATGTTTTAGCGTGTTATTTATTGTGTTTTTAGTCTATTGTTCATTGTGATTTTAGTTATAGTCCATTAAGTTTTAGTCTGTTGTCCATTTTGTTTTTTACAATTGTGTTTTTAGTCTACTTTTCGTAGCGCTTTTAATTTGATACTCAATTGTGTTTTACGTTATTTCAATTGTGTTTTACGTTATGTCAATTGAGTTTTAGTATGTTGTCCATTGTGTCTTTTATCTGTTGTTATCGATTATGTCTTTGGGCTACTTTCCATTGTGTTTTTCGATTTAAAACTCATTGTGTTTTACATTTTGTCCATTGTGTAATACGCAACTAGGTTTTTTAATTTTTTAAAAAGTATAACAATATGGTACTTAGAGCATTCACAATTGATTCTTTATCCATATCCATATAATTACATTAAAAACAATTACATTTTCTCGCTACTTTTCAATTAAATAATATTTTTATATCTTTATCATTATCTAATCTCTCTCTCTTCCACTCACAATCCCTTCTAAAAATATTAAAAAAATTATAAGGGATGAATACTGTTTCCCATATATTTACAGATAAACAGTAACATTCCCATATATTTTCTCTCTTTTCCACTTAAAACCACTAACAACCATTCCTTATAAATAAGAGCAACGTACTCACATATTTTTAGAGGAACAACGAAATGCTCTTATACAAAAGATTAAAAGACGCTTGATTGTATGGTATAATTTTTAAAAAAAAACAAATAAATATAAAAATAATAAACGTTTAAAAAAATATGAGGAAATAACATGTGACTTGCATATGCATGTTTTAGGTATGTGCATACTCTTGTTTTATAAAATTACCTTTCCCACTTGATTTCTACTTGAACATTAGTCATTTTATAATAACTTCTTACACTTCTTATTTTTAAACCCTTTATATTATAACTCAAAATCGCTTTTAATTAAAATGCACTTTATGTTGTTTTGGTCTCATTGTCAGAGAAAAACCCTAATATTATATCTCAACTCATCGCTTTTAATTAAAATGCACTTTATGTTGTTTTGGTCTCATCGTCAGAAAATGTAGGTGTTATAGGGTCAACTGATTTTCAATAAATATATGTTACATATATTATAAGTGTTGGGTGAATTTACCATGTTCCTATTAGAGGCACACAAAAACATCGATTTTTTTATCTGTGCTGGTCTTTAACTATAACTAAACTAGTTTTTAATCAATACTATTGTAACCGGTTTAGGTGATAAAATAACCGTAGGTTTCTAACTGATTTTTAAATTTCATAAAGGGAGTTGTTTAAAACTGGTTTTTGAATGTTAGAAAAAAATCTAGTCCTTAGAAACTGCTATGTAGCCATTAGAAGTTGTGGAAAATGTGTGTTTTGGTTTGATCACAACACTTTTTAGCTCCAAAAAGCTGAAAAAAAACACTTACAAATTCAAAATTCTCAAACCGCTCAAGGTTCGTTTGAAGTCAGAGCTTCCTCAAGTAAATTCACAGTGGTGAGGATCGTACAAACAATGAGGAGCCCATAGATTTTTTTTAAAACTCGATTTATGTAAAACGTCCAATGGTAGTCAAAGGGCTCAATGCAAGTATTGTGCTTCGTTTCACAATACCCAATACAACACCACTTTGAAATCTGAAGAGCACCGGTTGAACCTAAAGATATCCGGAGATATATAAGTTACAACCAGGGTGTATCTGCATAAAAGGTTGCCCCTTCACTTCACTCTTCGGGTTAAAACTCACTTCAGCTGATCTGCAAAACTAGCAGCGCCGTTAGTCTCGCCACGGGGAAAAGGGTGGTTCTCTTTGTGACCACACTCCGGCGTGAGAATAAGTATTTGTGGGTAGCAAGTAATTGCAGGTAGTGGTAAGTTTGTGTGTGTTAAAGCATGTGTCTTACCTGGAGATCCGATACTTATTTATAGCCGAAAAGGTATGTTCAGGAGATGGGCTGGTGGGCCTTGGGCCCGGCCCATACAGCCAGAGACATCTGTTTTGTCATCTGAGTCAGACATTAAATGTTCCCTGCAGGAGAATTAATGTCCGTTGTCATGAGGCGTGTCTTGTCGGATGTTGAATGGTGCCACGTGTAAAGGAAACGTCTCTTGTGTCAGGCATGCTGCCAACCGGAAATGGAGAAGGTGGAACAGTCACTGGCAGAGATATGGTTGATGTGCAGTCTGACGTCTACATTACTGCTCATGCGACACTGTCACACGCAACCTGCCGAGCAACCTTTGGTCACAGTTCTGCCACTCTGCACCCTTGAGTATTGTTCATACCTCTTAGTGCTTACCCCTTCTGCAAGGCTGTTAGTGTTTTTCCCGCCAGCGTAGGGTGGTAGGGATATAACCTTCTGTCCCAAGACTATGAGGTGTTTCTCATGTGTGTCTTGTCCTTGCAAGATTTTAGGATTCGCAGCTTGGAGATATGTTGTTTTGCGCAGGGTCTAGTAGCCTGTGCGCGTAAGTCTAACTTGCCGTTGTGCCAAGTACACAAGGCTCGTTGTGTGACTTGTATAGTTTAGTCTAACTTGCCGTTGCGCTTCGTGCGCAAGACTCGTTGTGTGACTTGATTGTATTGGTCTAATTCACCGTTGCGCTGAGTGCGCAAGGCTCATTGTACGACCTATTGGTATTGGTCTAATTTACCGTTGCGTTGAGTGCGCAAGGTTCATTGTATGACCTATTGGTTCCAAGGAAGGCGCACCATTGCATGTTGCATGCAAGGTTATCCTTGTGAAATGTAGTCAATGGTACGGTCGTTTGGGACCATACCTCCTCAAGTCCTTTAGTCCAGTGCTGCTCCTACGTGCATGTTGTAAGGTGGGAGAACCTTCTATGGAAGCGGAAGAATCGGGGTTCGTTACGCTAGAACCCGTTATGGTGGTGGAAAGAACGTGTGCATCCGGCTGGCTCGGTTAATGTTGGTGAGGCGGAGCCGGTGGGAACGGCTTCCGCCCAAAATGCTCAGACCGGTGCTCCACAAGAGAAGCATGCGGAAGAACCGGCACCCAGGGATGGTGGGGTCTGTCGCCCTTGATTTGTCTCCCATCCGCCCGGATGAAACTTCGGGGGATTATTTACAGGTCGTTCTCATCCGCTCAAGCTGAAGAGATCCACACTCCTGTGTGGAAATTAGAGAAAGGAGACGACTTTTTTCACTGGCCGGCGTGCCGTGAGTTTTTTAAGGGAGCTTTCCCCCCCAGCGGAGGTACGTTTGCTTTCTGATCATGAAGAGGAAGCGACGTATCATACGTACCTCCAGGCAGCTGCCAGGTCTGCCTCTGTGAGTTACAAGATTGTTCGTGAATGGCGGCGCCTGGTGAAGCAAAAGAAAGATCTTGAGGCTGCTCAAGGGACCCTTGGTAAAGAGCGAGCCCAAGTGGCTACGCGTGAAGCTGCGGTGTTGGCAAAAGAGACTGCCTTCACCGATAATCAACAAATTGAAGGGTGGTCCGTGGAGGGGTGGAAGAATCGGGCCGAAGCCTCGGATACTAAACTTGCTGAGGAGCGCAAGATGTGGAAGGAGGGTTGTGAAAGGGATAACGGGGAGAAGAAATCCCTGAGGGATGAACTGGCCCAGTTGCGCGCTGATGTGGCGCGCGAGAAGAAAGAGAAGGAGGTGGCGGCTGCACAAGCTAGTGTGCAACGCAAGCACAGTGAGTAGAGAGAGGTACCCCCTTGTCTTTGTGTTCATTCTTTGTTGATATGAATAAGTTATGATGCTAACCTTGTTGTAAACAAACATGTCGAAGCTTGCGCTGCTTTAGAGTGCGCGAAGAAAGATCTCCAAGCAGCCTCGGTGGAGAATGCTTAGCTTCTACGTAGGCTGCGGTTGGCGGAGGCGAAGGTGGAGGCGGGAGAGAAAAAATTGGAGGATTCTGAAAGCTCCCGCGCCATCTCCGAGTCATTGGTGGAGTCGCTCATCAACAACATGTTGTGGCTTTAGCAGCATGGGGTTGGCCATGTAAGTGTTTCGCTTGTTTTTTCTGATCTTTATGTGATGGCTCTAAACTTTCCTTTAAATTTGCAGATTGCCAATTCCATTGTGAACTCTGCGGAGTTGGATGGTGCAGTAGCCAAGCTAGTGGTTGCTGCACGCCATGATGGGCATGCTTAAGGCTATGCTGAGTGCGCACAACAGGTCACTTATGTCTTGGACATTCCATGGGACTCGAGTCATGCCTCCACTCATGGAGTTAATACCGGAGCTGTCTTCGAGAGGGCGCAACAAGGGTATTAACCGTCTTGATATCCCGGCGTTGGAATTGGTGAGCGAAGCGCTTACCCATGATGATTTTGTCGACCGCTTGAAGGATATCTTTTCGGAAGAAGCTGAGGCCGCTGCTGAAGAAGAAGGCTAGTGTAGAATCCTTAATGTAATATCTTGTAGGATCATTTAATGTGCCGCGTGTTGCGCGGTTTTGTACATATTTTTATCTTGTAATGAAATGTTTCTTCAGTGTTACAATGTTTGCGTGAAATGGACCAACTTTGTGTAGGTATAGCGAATGAAATTGGTAATGAACTCGCGCGTGGATATTAGCTCCTATGCATGTTTCATAGGTAGTGACTTAGGGTTTACGAGTCATTGTGCACCAAGGTGTTTTTGCGTATACCCAAAGTGGTTTCGCGCATTTGTAACGAAACATTAAGATAAAAATAAATCAAGTAACTCTTGTCTTTATTACATAATTGGGCGTAAGAGTCGTACTTTAGAGTAGACAAGAGATAATGAACTTGCAAGTTTACATGTAGCACCGCCTTAACTGTTGCGCATTCCATGTCATAGGGATACTTGTTCCGTCTAGGCGCTTAAGGGTGTATGCGCCTTTTCCCAGGACTTCATGAATAACATAAGGACCTTCCCATTTGGGTGATAGTTTTCCAGGACGTTCGGCGTTAGATGCCTCATTGTCGCGTAGAACAAAGTCACCGGGTAAAAAGGTGCATATGTGGACTCGCGCGTTGTAATATTTTTCGAGCTTGGACTTGTACTTTGCCTCGTTGATGGCGGCGTTTTCACGCCTTTCTTCTAGTAAGTCCAAGTCAAGTCTACGCTCATCCTCATTGTTTTGTCTTTGCCCAGCTAACATGCGTGGTGATGGGAGGCCTATCTCTGCAGGAATCACTGCCTCCGTCCCATACACAAGGCTAAAAGGAGTTTCGCTCGTGCTGGTTTTAGGCATGGTTCAATGAGCCCATAGGATACTTGGCAGCTCATCTACCCAGCCTCTGCGCACTGTGCCCAACCTTGTCTTGATCCCTTCGACTATACTTTTGTCAATTCTTTCCACTTGGCCGTTCCCTTGGGGATGCGTGACCGAAGTGAAAACGTGTTCGATATGCATCTCTTTCATCCATTGATGTAGCTCTTCGGCTGCGAAATTGGGACCGTTGTCAGTGACTATGCGCAAGGGTAGCCCAAAGCGACATATTATGTGTTCCCATATAAACTTCCGCACTACAGTTGTCGTGGTGGATGCAAGGGGTTTAGCTTCTACCCATTTGGTGAAATAATCAACCGCGACGATTATGAATTTCACCATCCTGGAGCGTCTGGGAATGATCCCACCATATCGATTGCCCATTGATGAAAGGGCCACACTGTTGTCACTGGGATCAAAGAATTCTTGGGGTGCAGTGTCTTTGGAGCATGGCGCTGGCATGATGCGCATTTACGTAATGTTTCAACCGCATCAAGGTACATGCCATGCCAATAGTATCCGGCGTTCATGATCTTTGCCCCGACCATGTGCGGGCCGACGTGAATTCCGCATAACCCTTCGTGTATTTCATGGATCAAGTGCTTGGCGTCTTGTGCATCAACGCAGCGGAGGAGCGGCCCAAGGTATGAGTTTTGGTATAAGATACCGTCTGCCATTTCATAGTTGAGTGCCTTGTTCTGGACCTTCCTTGCTTCCACTTGTTTTCGGGGAGAGTCTCGTGTTGCAAGAACATGATGATGGGGGACATCCAAAACGGATTTCCCACTTCGATGATGTTGACTTGTCGCAAAGGAACAGAAGGATTTTTTAGTACCTCAATGCGCACCTCGCACGCAAGGTGCTTGAAGCTTGTAGCGGCTAATTGTTGAGAGCGTCGACATGTTTGTTCTCGCTTCGGTTGACATGGGTTATCTTGAAATGTTGGAATTTGGTTATTAAGGCTTGCACCTGTTCTAGATACAAGGCCATTATTTCGCCTTTTGCGTCGTACAGGCCTTTGACCTGTCCGACGACTAAAAGTGAGTCGACATGGGCCTCCAAATTCTGCGCACCCATTTTAATTGCTAACCGAAGACCTGCCAAGAACGTTTCATATTCAGCTTCATTATTTGTACTTTTAAAATCCAATCTGATGGCATAGGTGAATTCTTGATCATCGAGGCTTATTAGACGGAAACCTGCCCCTGTGCCATCATCGTTGGATGCGCTATCTGTTTGAAGTATCCATGCGCGGTCATCTGTAACCGGCGTTGGATTCTTTACAGCTTCACATTCTTACGCTTTATTCTGCGGGACTTCCACGATGAAATCAGCTAATATCTGGCCCTTTATTGCTGGGCGTGGTTTATACACGATATTGTGTCCACCAAGCTCGATCGCCCACTTTACTAGGTGGCCAGATATTTCTTGTTTCGACAAAATTTGGCCCAAATGATAGTTTGAGAGAACTGTTATTTCGTGGCCTGAAAAATATCGGCGCAATCGCCGGGATACATGGACCAAAGCTAGGGCAAGCTTTCCATCATGGTATATCGAGTCTCTGGGTCCGTAAGCATCTTGCTGACGTAGTAGATCGTAGTCTGCACTCCTGCACGCTCTACTAGCAGGACTGCTACCAGAGCGATATCTGATGCGGAAAGATAACGTATCAGTGGCTCGTTCTTCTACGGCGCGGTGAACATTGGTAGCTGGATTAAGCATTCCTTCATTTGGTGAAGGCTTTCTACGCCTCCGGAGTCCACTGAAACTTTTTCTCATTCATACAATTCCGCAGAGTGCTAATGAATGGGAAAGATTTCATCACGTGGTTGGCCAGGAACCTGTTTAGCGCAACCAGCCATCCTGCCAGCTGTTGCATTTCTTTGATAGTTGAGGGTGATGGCATACGCTGAATCGCTTCCACTTTATCGGGATTGACTTTGAAGTCATCGCGCGTAACGATGAATCCCAAGAATTTTCCTCCCTTCATTCCAAAAGCGTTTGCTGGGGTTCAGCTTCAAGTTCGCCTTGCGCAAGGAGGCAAACATTTTTTGGATGTTTGCCAGCATCTTCTCCTCATCCGAGCTCATGATGACTAGGTCATCAATGTATACTTCCACAGTTTCACCAATGTCATCCCCTAAGACATGGTCCATTAAGCGAAGATTGGTGGTTCCTGCGTTGTGCAATCCGAAGGGGATCTTTGTGTAACAGTAAATGCCCTTATCTGTTCGGAAAGCGGGCTTGTCTTCGTCTTCTTTCTTCATTTGGATCTGGTGGTAGCCCTTGTAGCAATCAAGGAAGTATTTCCACTTGAATGAAGCAAGAGAGTCCACCTTTTTGTCGATTTCCGGTAAGGCATAGCAGTCCTTCGAACATGCCTTGTTGAGATCCTTGAAATTGATGCACATGCGCCAACTGCCGTTGGACTTTTGGACCATGACTGGGTTGCCTACCCATGTTTGATAACGTACCTCTCGGATAATTCCTGCTTGGAGAAGTTCTATGACTTGCTCGTTCAGAGCGCGGGTGTTTTCGGGCCCGAAGCTGCGCTTTTTCCGAACGATAGGCTGAACTGAAGGGAATATGTGCAATGCATGCTCAGTTATTTCCCTTGGCACCCATGTCAAATCCGCCGGTGACCATGAAAAAATATCAAAATTACGGAACAACAACTGCTTCAACCGCGCCTTGACTGCGGGAGTCCTGGCGGGTCCCAAGAGCACGGTTTGTTCCGGGTACTTGTTGTCGAGTACCCACTTTTCTGGCTCACCATTGGATGATGGCTTGGGTTGCTTTATTGGCGGTTTCTCATCCACAGACATGATTTCCTTTCTTACATACATGATGGCCACTCCGGTTTCCGTGGGAAAACCACAAGCGGCGTGAGGGATGGAAGTAATCATGCTGAAATCCCGTTGGGCGCGTCATCTTAATAGTACGTCATGGCGCGAGATTGCGGGCATGACCATGAAATTGACTTGGACGATACGAGTGTGGCGCCCATCAGAAAGAGTCACCGGAAAAGAAATCTGTCCTAGAGGAAAAACTGGCTCGTTGCAGAAGCCAGTGAGTGGGAAATCCACCGGCTACAGGAGTGCTTTGTCTTCCGGGTCGAGTTGCTGGAAGCACTGTTCATAGATAATGTCCATAGAGCTCCCAGGGTCTATGAACATGTAGTCGGTGCGGTAGTGACCAAAAATGCCAGTTATCACTACCGGTTGGTCTTCTTGTGGACCCCCGGGGACAACGGGGAAGATGACCAGCTGCTCATGCGAGTGAGACGTGCAGCTCTTCTGGTGGCTACGCTTGTGCAAAGGACCACCCTGAATCATATGAACAGACTTCATTTTTTTGTTACTCGGGCCCTCGCCGCCTCGAGTGATTTGGCGCACCTCCTTGCGCACGTTTTGCAATAAGTGGTAAGCTTCCCACTCTTAAGTGCTTTTTTCGATCTCCATACGCAAGGAGATGCAATTATCGGTTGTGTGCCCCATGTCTTTATGATAATCACAGTAGAGATTGGGGTCTTGACCTTTCTTGTTACGCATCGATGGTGGTTGTTTGAACTGGTGGTCTTCTGTGCTGAGGACCTCCACTGGTGTCTTCGTCAGTGGGGTCCACTGACGGTCGCGATTATCTTGCTTTATTGCTCGTTGGGTGGCGAGCTTATTAATGGTCACACGAGCGTCGACCGGTGTGTGGGGAGGGTTCTGGCTGTGGTCCCTCCACCCTTTATTCTTTTTCCCAAAACTCCTGCTTAAGTCTTGGGGACGGTGGTGAGGTAAAGGAGGTCTACTATTATTAAGGTTGCGCTCCGTCTGCGCGTAGACCTTTGCCGCTTCCATAAGTTTCTCCCAGCTCTTGGGGAGACCTGTAGTTCCTGACAAGACTTTGATCATCTCATCACAGCGTACGGCGTACTTGAACTGTGCACGAATCAGGTCCTCGTGCACATCCCTTATCTCCAGCATCTCTTTTTTGTAGAAGGTGATGAGGTCTTCAAGACTTTCATCGTCCCGCCGCCAAATATTCATTACATCAAAAGAGTCTCTGACATAACACCTTTGTTGACTGAAATGCGCCAGGAAACTTAGCTTTCAGGTCGTTCTAGGACTTGAGTTTGCCAATGGGCAGATTATCAAACCACATGCATGCAGCACCTGTGAGGGTTTGAACGAACAGTTGCACCACATCGGTAGTGTCCATCCTCCAATCAGTCCTGCGCCAGTGAAGAGACGCAGGTGATCGTCCGGGTCGGTCAACCTGTTGTATTTCCCGACATTGGAGGGCAGTTTTACATGCTCCAGTGGTGCGAGAGGTATCTCCTTGATAAACTTGGAGTGTTCGGCCGCGTCGGCCGACCGGTAAATCAAGTTGTAATCATGCTCGGCTTCCGGGTTGTGACCAAACTCCGGCATGAGAATAAGTATTTGTGGGTAGCAAGTAATTGCAGGTAGTTGTAAGTTTGTGTGTGTTAAAGCGTGTGTCTTACCTGGAGATCCGATACTTATTTATAACCAAAAAGGTATGTCCAGGAGATGGGCTGGTGGGCCTTGGGCCCGGCCCATATAGCCAGAGACATCCGTTTTGTTCTTAAGTCAGACATTAAATGTTCCCTGCAGGAGAATTAATGTCCGCTATCAGGAGACGTGTCTTGTCGGATGTTGAATGGTGCCACGTGTAAAGGCAACGTCTCTTGTATCAGGCCTGCTGCCAGCCGAAAATGGAGAAGGTGGAACAATCACTGAACAATCACTGGCAGAGATATGGTTGGTGTGCAGTCTGACGTCTGCATTACTGCTCATGCGACACTGTCACACGCAACCTGCCGAGCAACCCTTGGTCACAGTTCTACCACTCTGTACCCTTGAGTATTATCAACACCTCTTAGTGTTTACCCCTTCTGCGAGGCTGTTAGTGTTTTTCACACTAGCGCAGGGTGGCAGGGATATAACCTTTTGTCCCAAGACTATGAGGTGTTTCTCATGTGTGTCTTGTCCTTGCAAGGTTTTAGGATTCGCAGCTCAGAGAGATGTTGTTTTGCGCAGGGTCTAGTAGCCTGCGCGCGTAAGTCTAACTTGCCGTTGTGTCAAGTACACAAGACTCGTTATGTGACTTGTATAGTTTAGTCTAACTTGCCGCTGTGCTTCGTGCGCAAGACTCGTTGTGTGACTTGATTGTATTGGTCTAATTCACTGTTGCGCTGAGTGCGCAAGGCTCATTGTACGACCGATTGGTATTGGTCTAATTTACCATTGCGCTGAGTGCGCAAGGTTCATTGTATGACCTAGTGGTTCCAAGGAAGACGTACCATTGCATGTTGCATGCAAGGTTATCCTTGTGAAATGTAGTCAAGGGTATGGTCGTTTGGGACCATACCTCCTCAAAATCACAGTTGAAAAAGCATTGCAAGGTGGTGAAAACCAATCTGCCTTGTGGTTAATCATAGATATTAAGCCGGGGAGGTGTTAGGAATTCGGACGTCAAGATGCTTTAATATTGTGTTTTAATATTGGCCCTTCTCTGATAATATTAAAATAATTTTGCTCTGGGCGAGATAAGGAAACCGGGCCTTACCCCACTATAATATAAGTGCATCAATCATATGTATAAAAAGTTAAAACCCACAATATGACGATAATTATTATCAAAAAAGAACTTTAATACTTGTTCGTATATGCTTAGATGACTTTAGATTATCATTCGTAATTCCATTTTAAACGAAACTTATATCAATACGTAAATAAAATTAGATTTGCGATCCTTCATTTTTATGCCATGGTTTCTCTTTGTCGCCATTTTTATACCTTGATTGCTCTTCAATGTTAGTAAACCATGATTAATCAAATATAAAAAGAAAATTCCGTAACATATTTTATCTGAAAATAAATAAGTTATGAAAGTTGATTGAAGATGTAATTAAATTAGTTATGAGAAAATATTAGCTTGGTGCTTTCAAAATGACAGGCCCAATTGGATGTATGTAATTATGTATGATATGGGTTATTTGAGATAAAAAGGGCCCATATTGGTATTGTTACCTATTAAAAATGTTACAAAATGAATATTTGGCAGCAATGCAGGCTCGAACCACTGACGTCTTGTATGCATGACTAGCGCACTTCCACTAAGCCATAGGGGCAGGTGTTGTGGCCCTGAGCCGTCGTCCATCCGTCACTTGCTCAGGGCCGGCCCATTTTAATATGATGTTCATTTTTTATTTTAGTTATTATGTTTTAGCGTGTTGTTCATTATGTTTTTAGTCTGTTGTTCATTGTGCTTTTAGTTATAGTTCATTATGTTTATTGTGTCTTTTATCAGTTGTGTTTTGTCTACTTTTCGTAGCGCTTTTAATTTGATACTCAATTGTGTTTTACGTTATGTCAATTGAGTTTTAGTATGTTGTCCATTGTTCTTTTATCTGTTGTCATCGATTATATCTTTGGGCTACTTTCCATTGTGTTTTTAGTTTAAAACTCATTGTGTTTTACATTTTGTCCATTGTGTAATACGCAACTGGGTTTTTAACTTTTTTTAAAAGTATAACAATAGGGTACTTAGAGCATTCACAATTGATTCTTCATCCATATCCATATAATTACATTAAAAACAATTAAATTTTCTCGCTACTTTTCAATTAAATAATATTTTTATACCTTTATCATTATCTAATCTCTCTCTCTTCCACTCACAACCCCTTCTAAAAATATTAAAAAATTATAAGGGATGAATACTGTTTTCCATATATTTACAGATAAACGGTAATATTCCCATATATTTTCTATCTTTTCCACTTAAAACCACTAACAAACATTCCTTATAAATAAGAGCAACGTACTCACATATTTTTAGGGGAACAACGCAAATGCTCTTATATAAAAGATTAAAAGACGCTTGATTATATGGTATAATTTTTCTAAAAAGCAAATAACGTATAAAAATAATGAACGTTTTAAAAAATATGAGGAAATAAATGTGACTTGCATATGCATGTTTTAGGTATGTGCATACTCTTTTTTTTAATAAAATTACCTTTCTCACTTGATTTCTACTTAGACATTAGTCACTTTATAATAAGTTCTTACACTCCTTATTTTTATATACCCTTTATATTATAACTAAACTCATCGCTTTTAATTAAAATGCACTTTATGTTGTTTTGGTCTCATTGTCAGAAAATGTAGGTGCTATAGGGTCAACTGATTTTCAATAAATATATGTTACATATATTATAAGTATATATTATAAGTGTTGGGTGAATTTACCATGTTCCTATTAGAGGCACACAAAAACACCGATTTTTTTATCTGTGCTGGTCTTTAACTATAATTAAACTAGTTTTTAATCAATACTATTGTAACCGGTTTAGGTTATAAAATAACCGTAGGTTTTTAACCGATTTTTAAATTTCATAAAGGGAGTTGTTTAAAACTGGTTTTTGAATGTTAGAAAAAAAATCTAGTCCTTAGAAACTGCTATGTAGCCATTAGAAGTTGTTGAAAATGTGTGTTTTGGTTTGATCACATAACCAAAAAGCTTTATAAATTCAAAATTCTCAAACCGCTCAAGGTTCGTTTGAAGTCAGAGCTTCCTCAAGTAAATTCACTGTGGTGAGGATCGTACAAACAATGAGGAGCCCAAAGAAATTTTTTAAAACTCGATTTATGTAAAACGTCCAATGGTAGTCAAAGGGCTCAATGCAAGTATTGTGCTTCTATTCACAATACCCAATACAACACCACTTTGAAATATGAAGAAGCACGGTTGAACCTAGAGATATCCGGAGATATATAAGTTACAACCAGGGTGTATCTGCATAAAAGGTTGCCCCTTCACTTCACTCTTCGGGTTAAAACTAACTTCAGCTGATCTGCAAAACTAGCAGCGCCGTTAGTCTCGCCACGGGGAAAAGGGTGGTTCTCTCTGTGACCACACTCTGGTGTGAGAATAAGTATTTGTGGGTAGCAAGTAATTGCAGGTAGTGGTAAGTTTGTGTGTGTTAAAGTGTGTGTCTTACCTGGAGATCCGATACTTATTTATAGCCGAAAAGGTATGTTCAGGAGATGACTGGTGGGCCTTGGGCCCGGCCCATATAGCCAGAGACATCCGTTTTGTCATCTGAGTCAAACATTAAATGTTTCCTGCAGGAGAATTAATGTCGTTGTCATGAGGCGTGTCTTGTCGGATGTTGAATGGTGCCACGTGTAAAGGAAACGTCTCTTGTGTCAGGCCTGCTGCCAGCCGGAAATGGAGAAGGTGGAACAGTCACTGGCAGAGATATGGTTGGTGTGCAGTCTGACGTCTGCATTACTGCTCATGCGACACTGTCACACGCAACCTGCCGAGCAACCTTTGGTCACAGTTCTGCCACTCTGCACCCTTGATTATTGTTCATACCTCTTAGTGCTTACCCCTTCTGCAAGGCTGTCAGTGTTTTTCCCGCCAGCGTAGGGTGGTAGGGATATAACCTTTTGTCCCAAGACTATGAGGTGTCTCTCATGTGTGTCTTGTCCTTGCAAGGTTTTAGGATTTGCAGCTCAGAGAGATGTTATTTTGCGCAGGGTCTAGTAGCCTGCGCGCGTAAGTCTAACGTGCCGCTGTGCCAAGTAAACAAGACTCGTTGTGTGACTTGTATAGTTTAGTCTAACTTGCCGTTGCCCTTCGTGCGCAAGACTCGTTGTATGACTTGATTGTATTGGTCTAATTCACCGTTGCGCTGAGTACGCAAGGCTCATTGTACGACCTATTTGTATTGGTCTATTTACCATTGCACTGAGTGCACAAAGTTCATTGTATGACCTACTGGTTCCAAGGAAGGCGCACCATTGCATGTTGCATGCAAGGTTATCCTTGTGAAATGTAGTCAATGTAGTCAAGGGTATGGTCGTTTGAGACCATACCTCCTCAAAAACACAGTTGGAAAAGCATTGCAAGGTGGTGAAAACCAATCTGATTTGTGGTTAATCATAGATATTAAGCGGGGGAGGTGTAAGGAATTCCGACGTCAAGATGCTTCCTGAGAAGATGACACAATTTGTTATTAAGGAAAGCTTGTTGTTGGATCACACTGACAACCCACGCTTAACAAAGATGATTCAACGTAAGCAACAACCTCGTTATCATAATGTAAGACGTACAACTCTTAGACGTTAGTGTTTAAGTTTGTTGAAAGCTGCTAAAAACAAATGATTATAGGTTTTGAAATTTTTAAACACAAGTACGAATTAACAAAAGGACGGATGCTTCCACTTTCCGATCATGAGTTTGCTTACAATGAATCGGTACGCTCAACTGTCCAGAAGGTGAAATTTAACACTTAACGTGGACGATTATATTTCAAAAAACTAAAATGTATTCGTTTTTTAACAAGTTTATGCATTGTTAATTTTAAAATTTCAAAAATATAAAAAGGAGGTTTATTAAATTTATTTTATACATTTAATCTTTTTTTAATGTTATTTGTGTTTTGAATATTTTTATTTTTAATAAAAACCAAAGGATTTATTATTAACCGCTTACAGGTTAACCGACTAAAAATAACCTAACCAATGACACAAGTATGGATTTCAACCTCTAACTGGTTATACAAGTCACAGATCTCAAACCCTTGAACCGGTTTATTAACTGAATCTGTCTATTCATATCCGGTTTTGACCAAATCATGAATAAAAACTGATTCTAGTTTCTTTAAAAAAAAAACCAAAATTTGCACCTCTAGGTCTCAATAAGCTAGGTTTACCCCTGGATACATTACTTCGAACCACGTCATTATCATCACACCTGTCTTATCAGAATGTTTATTGTAGTGCAAATTTAATAATTGTTTACATTTGTTTCGTTATCTTTTTAATCCTTTAGGCCCTAATGTGTGCATGTCTTACAAGTCTAATGTCTTTTAATAGTAATCCCAACCATCAAGCTTTAATTCGAATATAAAAAACATGCATCATTTTATTTGTACCCGGTTTCAATAATAAAAAAGGTATATTACCTAACTACCTAAGTAATCAGGTCATACGTAATGAGGTTTTATATGGGTGTGAAAGGTTTTGATAATGCCTCTACATCATCATCACCCATGAGCATTATATGGACATGAAAAAGGAGGGACATTTCTGGAATAATTCTCAATGATGATGAAAAACAAGGAAACTAATAAATGAAAGGACATTAAGAAGCGTTAACCATTACATGAAACATTATGACGTTAATGTGACAAAAAATGCCTCTTAAAGGGCATTAATCGTTACCCATGATCTCATCTTCTCACTAACAAAAGTTCCTAAGTTTACTCACGGATGATCAATGGCTCGATGTGATAAGTTTAAAACTTCCCAGCTTTTAAGAAATATAGTGTCAATTTTCTTTTTCTCAACTATCACCTTTTGTTATCATTGAAGTGGAAGAATGTTTGAAAATTCTGTAAAATAACTATGAAATTACAATTTTTTTTGAAGAAAATGATGCATGATTATGGGAGGCTGAGAGTAATTCAATGAGTGGTAAAATAATAACTATAATATAAATAGTCGACCCATTTCACATGTTTACAACTTTGCTTTTGGTCAGTCAAATGTGTAGTCGTTAGTTTTCATTTTTATATATAATAAAAGATAGTTAACTAAAAATTATAACTTAATCAAAGTTTACGTGATTTTTTTTAAACGACCTAACTCACGTATTTGTTTCAGAGCATGTCTTATTACATGATTAAAATGCAGATGAGGCATCCCGAGGAGGTTGAAAAATATCAATACAATGAATTACAAGAAGACATCCAACGAGTTTCTTGATCCTCTTGCATACGCTCACTTCACCATTGAGGTATTTACCATGGATTAGGATATTATTCTATTACTAGAAAAGAATTTGTGTGTTCATGTTTGGGGTGAGGAAAAACTTGCAGTGAAATGAACACCATGTATTCGATGAAATTCCAAGAGACAACTATGGATATAAGTCAGTTTACGCATATTTAACCACAAGATGCATAACAAACATGTGAAGCTATAAGTTTGATGAAATATTCAGTGTAAACAAATTTATAATGATATTTCAGTAGAATAGTCATGATTAGTGATATGAATTAAGCAACATGTATTGAATTAGTCGTGATTAGTGATACAGATTAAGGAACATGTATTGAATTTCACTAGTTTGTAAAGCTTTCTTACATATGTTAATATTTTGTTTTGTATAGTTTATCATGACATCTTGCTGAATTTTAGGACATATGGATACTAAAGCAATGGAGAAAATGGATCTTTGTTTCTCATATTGCAAGGCGCTAAAGCTGTGAGTTAATTTATATTTATACTTATTGTGTTTGGGATCAGTGAGTTCAGATTTTAAACGGCTTGTGTTCGCGAGTTGGTGGGTCGATATCGAAGACGACATAAGCTTCATAATTCCAGCAAAATTTTAAATTAGTAACACTTGTCAACCCAATTCTAGGAGCAACAATTTGAAAATTCTTATTACTTATTTGTTCTCATTTTTCACTAAAGATACAAGGGAACATATCTATGTACACATTGAGATTATAAAAATGGATATAAAATGGTTTCGCAAGAGTAGAACAGATCTACCATTGACATAATTAGATCTGGATTTTCTTGTCAAGATTTACTTTTTAGTTTTGTTTCTTTTCTTTCTCTCTTTTATCTTAAAACTAATCTTTGTTGCTTGGGGACTTGGGCCAATGAACTCTGAAGTCAAGCAACAAATGGTTGATGCGCAAAGAAAGCAATCAAGACCATCTGAGTTACCTCGCCTTGAACAGGTAATATGCCATCCTTTTTGGCTATTTTTAGTCATGTCAAAATGGTAAAAAAAATGTGTAATATGGTAACACCTCAAATGAGTTGAAGTGGGATAATCGGGTGAAAAGCTAATTAAAGTGTATAAAAGTATGCATAGATCTTTAAATCACATTATAACAAGAGTTAAGTTTTTATTGTAATCGTAATAACACTAATATTTCATAGTTTCAAAAAAGAAGTACAAAAATTGTTTTGTTGTTGGCTTGACCTAAAGTGTTTCCACAAGCCCTAAATTGTGCTTTTAGGATTGCTTATCAAATCTGCTATATAATTCGTGCGCCCTATTTGAACTCCTATATAATTCAAGTACCCTAACATGCGTCGCTAAATCTATAGTGCAGATTCCACTGAGCGAGCATAACAGTTTCTTGAATCTTAATCAAATTCATGGAAGAGCTACTGGTGCACATAGTCATAGTCAGGTTACATCGCTGTCCTTTGAGTCTTTGAAATGTCATATGTTTTTATTGGAGTTAATTTTGATGGGCGCGGGTCTAATGGATACGGGTCATGGAGCTGAACCGGGCACATTAATTTGCAGTTGTTTAGATAGTTAGTTGTGTTTTAGTGGGTTTCAAATGTTGGTTTATCATCTGTTTTTTTAGGATCATGTTTACCAGTTTTCTTTCACTTATTATGTAACTACTAATGAATGAATGAATCAAGTAGAGAGTTATAGAAGTAGCAAATATAATCTCCTTTTACGTGAGTTTATTTTGTGTTTATGAGGTTTTTTGATACATTGTATATTTGTATCATTTAATATATGAGCTTATATTTTGTAGTAGTATGGTTTACAGTATTTTAATTGACATGAGGCTATTTGGGGATTGCATGAAGCCATTGCTGCTGGCATTGAAGCTCGTGATGCTTTTGCTGCTGACCCAAACGGTATTTTGTGTATTGTTTAGGAAATTAACTTACATGGACAATTCTTGACTATTTATTTAAAAGTCAAATTGCTTATAATGACAGTGAAACCCTGTTTCAAATGCATTTTTTAACCAATAAATAAAGTAAGAATTTGTTGTCAAGATTTTTATCAAAAAGTGAGAAAGTTGTAACAATTTATAAGAACAAGGATGGTCATGTGAAAGACTTGACAAAGGTAAATGCTTGTTCCACCAACTACCATCTAGCCACATTAGCCAGGTAACCATTTTCCATCTATTCAGAACTTGAGCAATATGGTTACTGGCCATGACATAACTTCCATTTTATCAGTTGCAAAGTTCAGGATATGGTGTCTAGAACTTGATTATGGAAGCTATACTTACTAGAGTGACGTTTATAACGCTCTGTTCTTATACGACACGCAACAGAAAAAAAAGATGAAAAAACATATGTAGCCATATCAAGAAAATCTATTGTACATGTATCGCGGATTAAGTTCTCTCATTTACCGGATAGTATGTTATGCTCTACACACGAACTTTTAAAAAAATTAGTTACATTTAACCGCTCATGTAATTTAATTAATATTATATCTTATTTGTTTTTGGTTTATGGATTTGACTAGGATTGTGTACGAACTAGATGTGCCCAAGCAAGAGTTATTAAAATTATGTAGTGTTATCCAAGTTTGTATTCATGTTAAATTAGAGTAAATTACAAGTTTTGTTTTTTTTTAAACCAAATATCATGTTGTCCTTTGTTTTAAAATCGATGATTTTGTACTTAATGTATCAAAATGCTACACATTATGTCCTTTGCCCTAACTCATATTTCAGTAACTATCAGATTGTCATTCACCATTTCAGACTTTATTAACTATAACCTAACCATTTTATACATACAACTCTCCACCACCCACCCCTTTACCACCAATAACCACCACTGCACCATTCCCACCTCTCCATCACCACCCATTTGAAACCGTACCAACATCACTATCTTCATCCGTTTCCCACATATCAACATTATCCCCATTTCCCACATTTGAAACCATGTCAAAATTATCCCCATTTCCTAGATTTCAACATTATCTCCATTTCTCACATTTCAACCGTATCAACAACATTAACTGTACAAGGGGTCTTCATGACTCGTGAGCACATGAGGTGCTTTTACCTGAAACTGTATCCCTATTTCCTAGATATTTCTGGTGTATTATTTACTTGATTTTATTTGATTTAAATTTCCCATTTGCATCGTTACGAACTTTGCCCCTTGAGAGGTGCGAAGATCTTTGGATGAAATCTAGTCAGATCTTGCTTTGTGGGTTGTAGATTTTGGTGCCTCTTTCTTTCACATAAAACATCTTTTTTTCCATTTCCCATCATCAAAAAACCAAACCCCTTCAAAAATATCTATCTTTTTCTTACAATTTGCTCATCTTGTTTAAAGTCTTGAAACTTGTTCATCTTGTTTGAAATCTTGAAACTTGTTTCATATGGGTGTTTCAGCAAATTCACATTGTAATGTGTTCTTGCTGTTGGTGGAAAGAGAGAGAGAGATTGGGGGTAGAGAGAGATAATACATATATCGTTTATATATAATAGATTATATTAATTTTTGTTTTATTTGTTAATTTAAATATTTTTATATATACGAGTAAAAACACTAAACTACGCTTATATGCTATATTTAACAAAAAAAAAATTAATTAGTCAGGTCAAATGACAAATGTATAAAAGTAACACTTATAAGTTTTAAAGGCAAAGGTAGCGTCTGAAATCTGTTATAAAGAACAGAACAAAACTTATAATTTACTCTAAAATTATGATGTGTAAGACTTAGATAAACTATACGATACTGTTAACTAGAAATTAAGAAAAAATGTAACAATAAACATAATAAACCTTTGTAAAATATTATACAACTAAAAAACTAACAAAAATATTAAACAGCACATCACGAGAGGATTGAAAAACTAACATACATGAGCACTACATTGCAAATTGTCGCTGCCATAGCATCATGTAGGTTCCTTGCTATATATATATCTACAATATATATAATGCATGAGGGAAGAGAATTTTAAGACACCTAAAAGTTAAATGGCATTTTAAGATACCAAAAAATTAAGAATTTTTTTTAGTTTAATGCAGAAAGTACAACATTAAAATGAGGGTAAATTAGTCTTTAAATACTAATTACACTTAAATCCCAATCTTTATTACACTTGATCTCTTATCTTTAACAAATTCTAATTAATTAATTACTAGTTACACTTTATCCCCTTATTAAAAACTAATTACTTATGATTTTTAACGGCCATAACTTTTCGTTATATATATATATATATTATTACACCATAAACAAGTTCTATTTTTTAATGATATATATTATATATATATATATATATATATATATAATATATATATATATATAGTTACACATAAAACAAGTTCTGTTATTTTCTTTAATTTGAGTATAGTATTGCTATAGTTTTTTAATTAAAATAACTGATATGTTAGTGATTAATAGTGTCTCTGAGGTGAGCAATAACTGAATCGTTAACTGAAACAAGATGAAACCGAACCAAATAAAAAACTGAATTAACTTATTATTCGAAAACCAAACCTAACTAATTATTCATATTTTTATATATTTTTTGCTTTTATACCTACAGTTCATATATTTCATATTTTATACCTTCATTTCATGTATTTATACATCCACTTCATGTATTTATGCCTCAATTTCATATATTTCTACGAAAACTTTTAGCCCAATTTTGGTTTTGGCTATTAACCGAAATTAGATGAACTGAATAAAAAACCGTCAACAAATTGATTAACCAAAAAGCGATTTGTTAATAAAATAGACTAGCTGATGGCTTCGGTTTAGGATAACTGAACCAACCGAACCATGAACACCACAATGAAATGGACTAACACACGACTACTTATGACGTTATCCACCAAAAAAATGCTATAATAAAGTTTATACGGATGAGAAAACCACAAGAAACGAGTACCACATGTAAAGTGTCACCCCGCTCATCGCGCGAGCACCTTGCTAGAAAATTATAACTTACGTGTTTGCGTTTTATATTTTTTTAAACAAAATTAATTTCTAGTATCTTAACAATTATTAAAATTTCCATTCACTTCAAGGAACAAAAGTGTGATGGTTTGTTGGACATATAAAAGAAAAGATGATATTCAAAAGCCAAAACATGATCAAGCGATCAAGAAATAAATAGAAGCTTGACTCAAATTCTCCTAAAAATAGTGAATCTTGAACACCTAAATCAGAGCATCTGTTGAAAATAGACAAACTTCTTATTAAAGCCATGGAACCTTGTTCATGAAAAAACAAAGTCTGTTAAAGCCTAAGGTCTGTTGGAACAAAGGTTTGATGAAGAATACCAAACATCTATCTTGCCAAACAGATGTTTGGATTGAAGCAATAGAGGATAGACTAAACAATGTTTCCTAATATAATAATACTTGTTTTGTTATCAGTGTTTAGATTAGTTGATTTGCATAGATGTTTGCAACATCTGTGGAATCTTTTCTGGTTAGGAACGTTAGATGTCATTAATAAGGTGATGTCACCGAATCACAAACAAAGCTTTCGTACTTAGTAATATAGATCTCACATGTTAGAGATCTATTCAACACTACACATCACCTTTCTTTGTACAAACAGTCTTTGTTATAGTGATTAGTCTGAGGGGAGTCTGTAAAATCAATTTCTATAAAACATTTGAATCATTTGATTAATGAAAAACAATTGTTGATGATGACTTCTCGTTTGTGATTACATTTCTTTATTGCAATACAAAATTGTTTCAATCTTAATTGCTAGTTATTCACAAAACTTGTAAACTCAAACTTAACATGGTTAATCAAACACCTGTGACCATATACATAATTTATCAAAAGTAATTTTCATAAAATTGTAATTCTTTTCCGCTAGTTTCTTGCTAGTCATTGATTATATAATATTTTTGTTTACAAAAAAAATATGTACCTTCACATAATTTACTTTATATATATGGGGAAGGATCCACTAAAAAGTGGGTTTTGCCTAAATAGCCTAAGAAGGATTGTGGAGATGACATGTGATACTCCTTATAAGTAGGATGAAGGGTATTTTGGTCTTAAAACACAAACTCCAACCATTTGGTTTTTCAAAATACAATACAAAAAATCTTGTATAAAAAAATCTAGTACAAAAAAATGTAGCATAAAAAATCAAGCACAAAAAAAATCAAGCATAAAAAAATCCAGCACAAAAAACCCAGTAAAAAAATTAAATACAAAAAATCTAACACAAAAATCTAGTAAAAAACATAGCACAAAAATGTTATACAATATAGAAATCTAAAGACAATTTTTTGGGTTTTTTTTAATCTTATATTTTATATAGCAATATGGTGCTTAAATTAAAGATAAAAATATGCTCGATTTTATGGTGCAATTTTCTTAAAAAAATAATGTCGTATCAAAAAGTATGAGTGTTTAAAAAGTAAGGGAGGAATATGCATTTGACTTGCATGTAGAGAAAGAAAGACAACAAATAGGCTATTACAAAAATACCCTTACACCCATATTTTTTCCTACACTTTAAACCTTAACATTGATTGAAAATGAAAGATCAAGATTCTTGTTAGACAAAACTTAATTTTTTTTTGATCTTACCCCATATATATAATATATATATATATAGGAGAGAATCATAAGAAAACTACATATAAATGAGAAAACTAAAAACTAACTAAAAAACATAAAAACCCAAACCAATTTTTGTAAAACTTTTGTTTTATAAAAGATCGCTACTTTTTATGTATAAAAATACTTTTTTTTTCAAAAAAAAAACCATGTACTGCACATGTGCATTATATATGTACTACACATGTGCATTATATGTATGTGCTGCACATGTACATTATATGCTTAGATTTAGCTTTTGAGTTTAGTTTACCTTTTAGGGTTAGGTTTTTTAGGGTTTAGGATTAGGATTAGGTTTTTGGTGTGTAGGGGTGGGGTTAGGTTTTTGTGGGGGGGTGTGGGGGGGGGGGGGGGTTAGGTTTTTTTGTTGGGGGGGGGGGGGTTACGTTTAGAGTTTAGTTTTTTTGGAGTGGGGGGGGTATAGGTTTTTGGGGGTGTCGGTGGGGGTGGGTTAGATGGTTTAGGCTTTTTCATATTAATGCACATGTGCAGTACAATTTAAAAAAAAAAGTTTTCTTTATATATTATATATAGTGAATTTATAAAAAATTCAAAAAAAAAATAATTGATATGTTTTTAGGCTTTTTTAATAAGTTTTATGGTTTTCTCACTTAAACTAGTTTTCTCATGATCCATCCCCATTAATATATATATATATATAAGTCCTTAGGATCCTGTAAAAAGTATATTTTTCATGAGAAGTGTGAGAAGGCATAAGAATTGACATGTAGGCATCATATTTTGGATTTGTGCATAATGTTTTAGGCTGTTTTAGAAAAAAAAAATGAAAACAACAATTTAATACACAATGCACTGAATTCTAGGTTAAACTTAAAACACCATACCAAGAACGTTAAGTAGTTGTTTTAAGTGTTAAACAATGTGTTTTAGTTGGGTTTTAAATTTTACCCTATAGTACGTTGCATTGTGTTTTAAATTGTTATGTTTGGTGTTTTTCTTGCCAAAAAACCCAAAACATGATACACACATGTCTATTTCTATGCTTTCTCACACTTCTTACGAAAAAGGTTCTTTTTACAGGAACCTCACCCTATATATATAGCGTTCTTATTTAAAACTTTATATATATATATATATATATTATTATGTATAGGGTGAGGTTATTGTAAGAAAATATAAAAGTGTGAGAAGGATAAGAAAAAAATTAAACTATTATATATTTAATCTAATGGTTGAGATATTAATAACAATCTTGTAAATAGTGTTGACTATTAAACTAATTAGTTTTCTAGATTAAAGGTATAAAGGTAAATTTAATATTTTTAAGTTAAGTTACTAACATTAATGCACATGCAAGTTCTCTCCTTTCTTTTTTAAAACTCAAAACTTTTTATACGTAACTCTTTTTTTTAAAAAAAATTACACCATAATAACGAGTGTTTTTTTATCTTTAATATCAATACCATATTGATATACTTATGTAGAGAAAAAAATTACGTCTCGCTTGGATGTTTTAGTCCATGGTGTTTTTTATGTTCATACAATGGTATTTTAATTGTATGGTGTTATTTCTGTTACATTTCTGTTCTTCGTAAGATGTATGCCTTCAATACATGTTGTGGTGTTTTTATGAGTTAGGGTGTTATTCATGTTATATTTAATGTGAGTACAAAGGTCTTTGATTTATTAGGGTGTTATTTCTGTTATATTCAATGTTAGAGTGTTCTTTATAAGATGTGTGCTTCAATATACATGTTGCGGTGTTTTTTATGAGTTAGGGTGTTGTTTCTGTTAGATTTCTGTTCTTTATAAGATGTATGCCTTCAATTCGAAAATCCCTACAATAACTGCCAAAAATCGGTTACTTATATTCATTCCATAATTAGATTTTATTAATTAAATTACACTTATACCCTTAAACTACCAAAATAAAAAGGGACAAGTGTCACCTTCAAAATCTTTCTTATCCTTCTCACACTTTTATCTTTTCTTACATGAACCTCTATATATATATATATATATATTTATATAAGAACGCTAAATATTGCGAGAACCTTAAGAACGAATTAAAAACCACTAGAACTTGGTTAAAAACAATTCAAATTCATAATTTCTTTTTACACTTATCGTTATTATTTGAATACAATATTAGAAATTAAATTTACACGTTTAAATTTTCATGTATTCGTAAATAAAGAAAATTTACACATGTGTAAGTCTGACCATTTGCACGTGTAAATTTGTTGTATTTACACATATGTAAAAACTTGTTAAGAGTGATTTTGAATAGGATGATGAATTATTTAAAGAGTAAATTCTTTTTTAGATGTTGTATTTTAATTATAATGAGGGTTGTATTAAGAAAATGATTTTTATCGATTTTCTCATTTAATTTCACGGTTCTCACAATATTAAGCGTTCTCAAGATAACCTTCCCCTACAACACACACACACACACACACATATATATATATGTGTGTGTGTGTGTAGGGGAAGGATAAAACGAAAACCCACTTGAGTTGAAAAAACTTAAAAAACCTTTGTAAAAGCCACATGTAACATTTTTATTTTTTTTCTAAAAAATAGGAAATATAACATACATATATCTTAATATTTTTATAGAAGAAACACAAAAAAACGCCGAGTAGTTTATTTTTCAAAAAAATGTTAAAAATTTCATGTTACATAATATATATGTCCAAAAAAATATAACATACAAATTTTGAGCATTTTTTTTAAAACAAGTAGGTGCTTTTTACATTTTTTTTATTTAAATATTCAAGTACATTAATATTACATTCCCCTACTTTTTTTTAGAAAAAAAATAAAATTGTTACATAGGGTTTTCTTGAGTTTTCTGAAATCAAGTGGGTTTTCGTTATATCTTTCACCCCATTATATATAGACACACACACACATAGGGGAAAATTTAAATGAGAACACTAAATATTGTGAAAAATGTGAGAACGGAGGAAAAAACGTAAGAGCTTGGTAAAAAACAATTCAAATTCATTTTTTTACACTTATGCAATGTTAAAAATTAAATTTACACATTTAGTTTACATGTATTCGTAAATATTGAAAATTTACACATGTGTAAGGTTCGCATTTACACATGTGTAAATATGTTGTATTTAACAAATTTACACATGTGTAAAAATTTTCATAACAGTGATTTTGAGAGGATAAATGAATTATTTGATGCTGTAAATTCTTTTTTTGATGTTGTATTTCAATTACATTGAGGTTTGTATTAAAAATGGTTTTGATTGGTTTTCTCATTTGTTCTTACGGTTCTCGCAATATTTAGCGTTCTTAAGTTAAGCCTCCCCTATATATCTATATAAACACATTGGTTCATGACAAGATTGAACAACGAACAAAGAACCAACTTTTTAAAAGTTTAGAACCGTAAATAGGACCTAAATTAAGAGGACATGTTCAATCTAGTCCTATCCGAAATATGTGATTTTTTTATTTCAAGCCAAACCAATTTTATACTTGTAATATCAATGTTTCAAAGATCATGTATTTAGTATGTATGTACGTGTTATTGAGTATGGTTGTATGCACGTACGTAGGTATTTCTTATCTACACATGAAAGTCATCGCGGACCCCCTAGGATTAGAGGCGTAGCTTTGTTGGGGCCAAGGAGCCCTAGCCCGCCAATGTTTCACTTAGTAATGTAATGTTTGTAGTATTCGTCCCAAAATTTTATAAGTATCTAGTCCGGTCCACACCAATTTATTTTGCGGAATGAGAATTTATGTTCTTGATTTTGCGAAATGATCTAAAAGCTATGTGCTAATAATTGATTCCATTTACCTTATGTATGTTAGTTAGAATTAGGTAGCGAAAATGAATGTATAAACAACCATTGAAGTTAAGCAACAACTTACCTCAACCTCCATGGTGATTTTGAAAGTTGGAACCACAAACCATAGAACACACATAATGAAGAAAACTTGAATTTAGAAAGAGATAGTTTCGTGACTGTGAATTCAACATGGAGAGATACAGAGGTGCCACATGGATGGTTGACAAACATGTGCTATCAACTTATTTTTTTTAATAAATGATGTATTGCAAAAAACATCTAGTTTCTATGTATAGTTTGTACAGTTATCACATCGTTTTGTGTCGCTTTAGTTAGGATTTAGCATTGTATTTAATAGTTTGTGATTTGCAGGGCTTTAAAGGAGAAGGAAGTAAAAAAAAAGCTAAATTGGAGAACGTCGAGCCTCCGGATGAGTCACAGTTGATCGGGAATTGAAAAAATGAAGAAAATGCTGAAATTTCACCCAGTCGCGTCCGTGACAGGGGTTTGAGCAAGCCCTCGCGTGACGCGAGGGATATAATGGTTATCGTGTGATCTAGGGCTCTGGCGCTACGTGAGAGATGTAGGGGATGCCCGTTGTGCAACGCACGGGTCCCCAGATCGCTGAAAGTTGTTTGGGTTGCGAGTTTGACATAATATAACAAAAAATACGAACATTAATCATCATAATCGAATACTTGGATGAACAGACAGCTGATATTTGCGAATTTGAAGGTTCAGGAAGCAAGGATTCAAGGTTTCAAGCTCTGGGATCGTGATCTTTTGCGTGCTAATCATTTGGTTCTTCGTTCCTTGTTTCTTTTCTTCTGTGTCATGAATGGTAAACTTATTTTGATGATTACTTTTGTTCCAAATATGATTATTGGCTAGAATTCATGTTACTACCTAGGTTTTGAGATGATTATTCACATATGATTGGTTTAAAACGGTTTTTGGTAACATATTAATGGATTAACGCTTTGTAACTTGTCTCGTTCACGAATTCAGTTGTGTATGCATGCTTAATACTACTTTATTCTTATTTACTTGTTCCACTTGCATTTTTGTGATAGTATATCATGTATGATGCGAGTTAAGTCGTCGCTTACTTTGTCTTTGTGACTAGTTTACGGTTAATTGTAGACGATTCCCTAGGAGCTGTGTTTAAGGATTTAGAGGTTTTAAGTGTTCTGCCTAGTCTTATAGCCGTGAGGTGAATTTTGTTAGGTTTGTCTTCATTACTAAATGGTTTCGAGTTTGATTGCGTGTGAGCGAGTCTTTCTTTATTGTCTTTTGGTAGTTGCTACCTAAGTTTGAATAAGGGTTTCGCTAATTACCCCTTTACACTTTAGGGATGCATTGAGATTGTCGCGCCGTTTTCAAACCAAAGGTTAGTATTTCTTCCACAAGCTCAGCCCTTTATGACTTTACTCCAAAATCTAAACCACCTATTTTTGACTTCATTCCACAATCTTCCCCATCACTTAGTCCAAAACACACTCATCCACAAATGGCCAACTATCATACCATTCACCAATAGTCCACTAAGGGTTTCACGAGAGTCAACTATCCCATCACCTGTCCTCCTATCACCAATGAAAACTCTTGGCAAATTCCCTCATACATCATGATCGCCATTGCTAACTCATGCTTGTTCCATGGTTGTGATGATTAGGATGCTCCTGCATATATTGCTCGCCTTACTTGCATCTATGGTACCTTCAAACTACAGGTTCCATTGATGATTTTTGTTGGACCTAAAAAAGAACTAATGATATCCAAAAGCCAAAGCATGATCCAAATTCAAGAAATAAACAATAGATTGAACTAGTCTCTCCCCAAAGATAGTGATCTTGAAACCTATTCATAACATATGGTCATGATCAAAGCAAACATTTGATCAAGGTTTGGAATCGCTGTTCAAGAAGATACAACATCTGTTGAAAGCTAAAGACTATTGAAGACCAAAGCACTTATGAAGTCAAAGGTCTGATGAAGAAGACCAAACATCGGTATGGCCAAACAGATGTGTGGACAACTGCAAGAGAGGATAGCTTAGACAGTGTTTTCCTAATGTAACAATATTTATATTGTATCATTATTTCGACTAGTTTGAACAGATATTAGGATTGGCACAAATGTTTATCTTTTCTGTTAGAAAATTTAGATGTCACTATTAGGGTGATGTCAGCCAATCATTGAACAGAGCCGTACTTAGTATAAATAGATCACGCATGTTAGTGATCTATTATCACAAACTTCACATTTTCTCCTGTACGAACTAATTTGTTTACGTGACCAGCTGAGGGGGAGTCTATAGAGTCAATTGAATTGTAAAACATTTGAATCCATTGTGATTAATGAAAAATATCATGATGATGACTTCTAGTTTGTGAATCTTATTGTGTTTAATCAATATTTGTTTACAAACAACAAACTCAGTTCTAACAATTCCATCTTCCTCCAGCTGTTCCATTCTCTCTTGCGAGACAAGCCGCCACTTGGCTTGACTCGTAGCCTACTGGGACTTTCATTACTTGGGCAACCCTTCGTGAAGGGTTTCTCAATAATTACTTCCTACCTGCCAAAGCATCTCGTCTGTGTGACCAAATCTACTCATTTCGTATGGAACCCGATGAGCCTTACTACCTTGTTTGGGAGCATTTCTGGAACCTGCTTAGCAGGTGCTCTCAGCATTATCTCTTTCATTGGGCCCTTGTAAAGAAATTCTAAAATGGTTTCACTTATGAGACAAAGTCTCATGTTGACACTTCTACAGGAGGTCACCTTATGGGAAAGAAAAGTGTGGTTGGATGCAATGATCTTTGTGAGAGCTTTGCATGGTCTGAGTAAGAACAGCGGTCAGCTAACAGGAATTCCATTTCTGCCACTAGTGCACCTTCGTCTACGCGAGGTATTCACCAAGTCACATTGGATATTAGTGTGGCTGTTGTTCTCGAAAACCTGACAAGAGATATGAAACTGTTAAAGCTAAATTCGAAAACTGTGAGGTGTGTCAAGGGGTCATAGTACCTTAGAGTGTTTGTTGCTAGGTCAGGAGCAGTTAGAGTTCGTAGGAGGTTAGAACCCAGGTCCCACCAATCCGTTCAATAACTATAACTCGGGATAAAAATAATAATAATAATAATAATAATAATAATAATAATAATAATAATAATAATAATAATAATAATAATAATAACTGGCGATCTTTTGGTAATCCCCGTGGTTTCAATCAAATTAAAATCATAACCAGGGGCAGGGTCAGTTCATTAGTGGGAGTTAGGTAATCATCTAGGTGGGGATAGTGGGGGTAACTTAGGTAAGATAAGGAGTTTTTGACCCAACTTGTTGCTAAGGATACCACCACTAAGAAAACCCTTGCAGAACATGACATTCTTTTGAAAAATCAACAATCCACATTCTTAGATCTTCAGCGTTCGGTAGGTGACCTTGCTAGGTGTTTAATAAATGGGCACTTGGCAAGTTCTTTAGGTAGTACTCAAACTAACTTGGATGCCCAACTATAGCAATCACCACTCGTAGTGGTATGGGTAGAGAGATCGATAGGTCCCCGGTTGAGGAAAAGGAAGAAGTACCAATTGACGAGGAGATAGAGATGCAGGCTCCTGGGAAGGTGCAAAATAGGCTAGACCCAGTAAGTACCACACCAAACAAGAGTCTTAGTTAGAGAAGAGAGTAGGAAGAAACTAGTAGAGAGTAGACTTTCCTAGTGATTGATAATTTCCATGTTCCATATCCTACTCGCCTTAAGCCACAAACATATGCTAAGGAATATGGACACTTTCTTGACATGTTTAAACAACTCAAAATCAATCTTCCGTTCATCGAGGGCCTCCAGCATATACCCGAATATGCCAAGTTTCTGAAAGATCTTCTGAAATGAAAGGATAGACTGGGAGAGCTTTATAACATTGCTTTGACTGTGGGATGTTCTGTGCTGGTTCTGAATAAGTTACTAGAGAAACTGACAGATCCAAGAATTTTGACAATCCCGAGTATGTTTGGTAGTGACACTTTGAGCCACGCGTTGGCCGATCTAGATGCTAGCATAAACCTAATGTCATACCATCTGTACGAGAAGTTAGACATATGTAATCTCACCCTGACACACATGATGTTATCCCTTGCTGATCGACCAGTCAAATATCCATAGGGCATTGTGGAGAACATGTTGGTCAAAGTTGACAAATTTGTTTTCAATGTGTATTTTGTGATCCTTGACATGGAGGCAGATGTCAACGTGCCTCTTATTGTAGGTCGTCCATTCTTGCGTACTGCAAAGGCACTAATTCGATTTCTTTGATGGGAAAATCACTATTCGTGTTGGAGACGAAAATGTAACTTTTGAGGTCGCCAAATCTATGAGACATCCAGGTGGTTAAGATGACTTAAGTGTTCCATGCGTTTTGTGTACTTCATAAATTCATTTATCTCTAGCGTGGACCATGTTTTGACTACATATGTGGGGCCGATTTGGTTGGAGAGGACTTTGAGGGGAGCCAGATTCGTATAAAGAGGAGCGTTGTTGTTTCCCAAGGCATTGGAGATTAGCGAGTTTCATGAGGAGAGTATGAGACCTTCATTAGAAACACTACCACCATTAGAGCTTAAGGTCCTACTCTCCTATTTAGAGTATGCCTACTTAGTAAGAGAATGCTAATTTGCCCGTCATCATTTTACCAAATTGACGGAGGAGAAGTCTCGGCTTATTGATGTGTTGAGCACACACAAGAAAGCCATTGCTTGGAATTGTAGTTTCAAGGGCATAAGCCCCACTTATTGTCACAACCCAATCGATGGTGGAAATACCAGAGTGAGAGGAATGAAAATGTTCAAAGACAACATAACACTATTATTGTGACAGTAATTTAATAATTCAATTTCATACGATCATTAAAAGTTACATCGTCTTAAAAGGAAAGTACAACATATTGGGAAATAACATAACAACATAATGAGAAAACATAAAATGAAATTTTGGATGAAATTTCTAGTCCATCCTAAATGTTTTTCTTGTCGTATCATCATCATCATCACAATTTCATGCAATTATGTATATATAGTATCCATTAGCACAAAAAGGTCGGTAAGTATACAAAGTTTGGTTTACATAGCAGAGGTATAGAAAATGTCTCAAACCACATGACAATTGTATACTAAGTTATATGAATCATACTAGCTTGCAGGAACTATAAATCAAACCAAAGTGTCCACTAGCGTAATCTTATCATGGCAACGATAAGACTGTAAAAATAAATACTTAACAATGACACAAATGGGCGAGTGCTACTCCTATAGCGCTATACATGTTAAGGTAGGCTTATTCAAGTTAATGATAGAACATGCATATATGTGTCCTAGCATGTATAACAAATAGCATAACAAGTAGTATGTTGATGGATTGAGTGTTTGTTTAAGCATGATTGTATGTGTGATTGTAATTTTGATAGTGATTATTGATCAGCACATTTTAGGTATACTCTAATTTATTTTAATTATATTATAAAAGCATTAAAATTAGTACAAAATATATTGCTTTGGTCGGGTTTTATATTTGTATGCTCTAAAATAAAATGTGTCAAAATAATGTTTTTATATTAAATATGAAATAAGAATTTGGGTAATTACAGAGTTGGGTATTGATGAGGAAATGCTAATATTAAAAGTATTTAATACAAAAAGCACCAGATGAAACACAAAGAGTACTAGCATATATCATAATTATCTTGGTAATTAATATATTAAATGTGCAATTCATTCATTTGTTTCTTTGAAAATTTTCATACAGAAGTATATAGTATATAGGATGACTAAAAAAAGGCCAAGTGGAAAAGATATAAAGAGAAAAAAAGGTTTTAACAGGGAGTTCCACACTTGGTTCGCAAGAGGGAACACACAAGGGCTCTTGTGCAGCCATCTTGGCTTTTGGACACACTAATCAAGGTTGAAAAAAAGAGGATTTTGGAGTTGCCAGATTGAACGCGATGCGCGGCTAATCCACCATGACATCCTCGGGCGTAAGGTTGTAAGCTTTCTAAGTTTTGACATTTGTTTTAGTTTTGAGTCGTGATTAATTGCATTTGAATATTGAAGTTTATATTAATTTTCTTGCACATGTATTGAATCCATGAAATGTCCAGTGAGTTATGAAATTTGATTTTGTGGAATGAATATGTGCAATTATGCTTTAATATAGATTAGGGTTTACATGTTCTAGGTAATGAAGTGCATTTTTTGTCCGTTCTAGGTTTTGACATTTGTTTTAATTTTGAGTCGTGATTAATTACGTTTGAACATTGAAGTTCATATTAATTTTCCTGCATTTGTATTGAATCGATGAAATATCAAGTGAGTTATGAAATTTGACTTTGTGGAATGAATATGTGCAATTATGCTTTAATATAGATTAGGGTTTACATGTTCAAGATAACAAAGTGCATTTTTGTCCGTTCTTTGTAACGTTGATAGTTATCGGCACCTAAGGCTCATAACACTAAATCCATTATTAACCAAACGTGATTAAATTGATTCTAAAACATGTAGGAACCTTAGGCCTTGCAATTTCGAAACCCGCGGTGATTGTTTTCAACAAAATTAAAAATAGTTACTCACTAAACATTTCAAAAGACATAATTAATATAGTAAACTTCATAATTATTTTGTACACTTGCTTGTAAAAATGATAGGTCCAAACGATCCGGTTTCAGTCTCGGTCCGATAAATGATAACGAGACTGGTGATTTTGAGCTATAAACTAACAAAAATAAACAAGAAATATAGAAACATAAAGGATTGGAACAAGGAGATTTCATTGATATGGTTAAACAAAATACAAGATAATCGTCCATCCCGGGTGAGCTCCCCCGGGGTGGTGGCTCACATATGCACGTCCTACAAGTGATGACTAATATTCTATTTATAGCCCCTGAGCCTTGTCCTCCAAGCAAGCCGACTCTTGCTTGGAAAACCTACTAAACTCACTAAAACATACAATTATAATAACCTCACTAATTAAAGACGCTCTAATTGATAACATCATTCTCCAATTTGACCCAGCGAAATTCTCCCGAGAATAATGCTATCAATCCTTCAAATGATCTTCAAAATAAATGTGATGTCATCTTCATATCGTCACAAATCAGCTAAATACCCCAATTTCTTCATTGTCGTTTCCCCCCGCAAATGTAGACCTTCCTATATCTTGTCGATCAAAGCTCCTTATCTTATTTTTTAAGGTACAATTGTAATAGGCATATGGGGTTCGAACACCAATGATAAAAATTAAATAATTAGCTTCATAGTGAAGATCTTCAATTCTGTCACATTACATTTAGATCCTGATCCATAGCTAAATTCGCCAAATACTATAAAAATTCATGGCCCAAAAATATATATCATAAAGTCGCCGGCCCAGTCTTGTTCGCAGCCCAAAAGAAATGTATAATAATTCCTAGCAGAAATAAATAGTTGATGCTCACACTTTTAAACCCAAAAATCAAATGCTGAGCTTATCAAACGAAACTAAAAGCGTTGCATACCATAGGCTTAAATTAAATAGAATTGCTAATGCTCATACCTTGATAGCCAAAGCCCTGATAATTATGTCCTATCTTGGAGGGCCCAAAGTTATAAACTAAATCAAAGTTATAAAACGTTGACCTGTCCAACCATCATACATTCAACTCTATGCAATCATGTACTATTCAGACTTATCCATCACAAAAATAATCCCAATCGTCAACATCCATGCACATTCTCATCGGGTGGGCTCAATAAAAATAATTACACTCCTGGGAATTCTAATTTTTTAACATGTGCAGCCCATATATGGATTTAATAATGAAAAATGGGACCAACACATGTATCAAGCCCTACACTCTTGCATCTACCGAACCCTAGCCGCAACTAAAAGCTACCAGCCTCCACCTCTTACTACCACCACCCCAGATGATGTATAAGAATTTATACATCTTTTAAATGTCAAATATTCCCCGTTTATGTGAGAACTCGTTATATTTTCATTGATCTTGATACTCATTTGAGTTGTTTGTGAAATACAGGTCCGGGCTTCGGCCCGGTGATGAAACGAAGGCTTTTGTTGCAAAATGGAGCAAAAATGAAACTTTCCAGCAAACTGCCAGATAGCGCACGACCGTGCCGACCCCAAGCATGACCGTGCCAAGCCTTCGAAGACCGGCAATCTCATCACTACTATCAGCTGCGAACCAGATAAGTCAAAGAGAGGCACGATCGTGCCAAACCGAAGCACGACCGTGCGCAGCCCAACTTAGCTTCTAATCAGTTCGTTCCTGAGGTTGAAACAGTCATCGTCGGATACGTCATTGGTAAGCACAACCGTGCCACCTTTTAGCATTGTCGTGCCTCCTCGGGGAAGTTTGAGCGGGATCTTTCCGGAAATGGTAGCAAACGTGATCGACAGATGAAAAAGCGATTCTGACACTTGCCAAGCACGACCGTGCCAAAAGGTGGCACGGTCGTGCTTATTCACCAGTAGCATAAATACGAGTTTTAAGCTCATTTGAAAGGGAGTTGGAGCATTTTGGTGAACTTTTCTCTCAAGATTTGGGTCTAGGAAGCCTGTAGAGCCAAGAAGAAGCCTTGAGGAAGGTTGAATCAATTGAAGATCTACTCATTTTACCATTTAATCTTGTCTTAAACATTGGTTAGCCACTTTACTTATGAACAATTTAAGTTATTTTGCATTTGATTTAGTAGTTATGAGCCTTGTGGGCTAAACATTTGTGTTGCTTAAACCCTTGTTGAAGCTAATGAACATGTGATATCATGGAGATAGATATGGTGACTGTTGTTCATTAATCTTCATAGTGATATTTAATCTTGTTCTTGAAGTTCATGTTCAGGTTTAAAGTCATTGTTCTTGAATGTTTGGTCATAAGTATTTACATGTTGTTTTGGAAAGCCCATGTAGAGATTATGATTGTTGAATCTTGTTAACTTGTTGATTTGATTCAAAGCATGAAACTAGGAATGGTAATTGCTAACATGATTAGAATGGTGATTTGAACAAGTGTATGGATTCTTGCATTTAGATTTGGAAAGATCATATGAATGTTTATATGAATTCTATAGTTTGTGCTCATGTTGGTTTGATGATTTAAGCCAAGATTGTTATCTAGCATGACCATGCTTGTGATTCATATCAAGAACATGATGAAGATGTCATTTACTTGAAACTAAGTTAGGGTAATTAGTGTGTTGTTCACATTAGTTTTCCTTAAGTTGTAGAGTTAAGAGTTTTGACAAACAAATAACTCATTATTAAAGATTAACATCAACTTAGCAAGTGAACTTAAAAGAATAAATCTTAGGTGATTAGAATGTTGTCTCATTGTAATTTTCCAAAGATTTATAAAACTAGGAAGCCTTGATTGGGGACTTAGTTGAATTTAGAAATTTCATCACCATTAGTCGTCCTTAATTGTTGTCATATGTTTCTTAGTGGATACTTAGTTTAAGCAACCTCTTTTAATTATCGTTCCTTCTTAATTTAGTTAGCTAATTGTTATTTGTGCATGATAGTTTAAAATCAAAGAAATCAACTCATTTATCGAAAAGGTTTAAAAGTAGCAAAAGTTTAGTAATAAGACACGCATTCATGGATTGATATCCGGTTCTTACGATTGACTATATTACCACCTGATGGGTACACTTGCCCTTTTGTGTGTGTAGTTAGTTTTTAAGTGAAAAGCATTTTTAAAACCCAATTTGTGTGAAAGAAAATTATAACTACAAAAATATATTCATTTCACGCACATCACCAGGCCACTATGAACATCGTGCACCACCAGAAACCACTGTGAAGTATCACACAGAAAAAACAATCTCAGCCGTCATCAACATTCCATCACCGCCCTATGCAACCATCATACCACCGTCGACCATTATGCCTTCCACCAATAACCACCATACTATTTTCGTTCAGTGGTGAGAATCAGTAAATAAAAGAGTAATGACGAGAATGGCTAGCCAAAAGATAATATCGGTACAAACCAATGAAAACTTACCATCAAAACAAATAATAGTTGTCCATTTAACCTAATCATATCAATACTCATACGGACTTGCTACTCTACGATTCCATCTCTCTTTTCTTTGTATTTCATAAACCTTCAATCCAATATGAAACTTCAAAACAAAAACCCTGAGATGGTGGCCACCAAAATAATATCTTTTAATAGTAGCCACATGAATAAGATGAAGAAAATCGCTGGTTTAACAAAGTCGCTAATAACAAATACGCCAGATCTGAAAAATGCATCAACACACAGATCTGAGTCTGATTTACGTCTCTGGCGGTTTTCCGGTGAAGATCCAACCAAACCAAAACTGAAATGAGCCACCGAGGCTCTGATACCAAATGATAGGTCCAACGATCCGGTTTCAGTCTCGGTCCGGTAAATGATAACGAGACGGGTGATTTTGAGCTATAAACTAACAAAATTAAACAAGAAATATAGAAACATAAAGGATTGGAACAAGGAGATTTCATTGAAATGGTTAAACAAAATACAAGATAATCGTCCACCCCGGGTGAGCTCCCCTGAGGTGGTGGCTCACAAATGCACACCCTACAAGTGATGACTAATATTCTTATTTATAGCCCCTGAGCCTTGTCCTCCAAGCAAGCCACCTCTTGCTTGGAAAACCTACTAAACTCACTAAAACATACAATTATAATAACCTCACTAACTAAAGACGCCTTAATTGATAACATCATTCTCCAATTTGACCCAACACTAGGTAACGAAGTGCATTTTTGTCCGTTCTTTGTAACGTTGATAGTTATCGGCACCTAAGGCTCATAACACTAAATCCATTAATAACCAAATGTGATTAAATTGATTCTAAAACATATAGGAACCTTAGACTTTGCAATTTCGAACCGGGGGTGATTGTTATCAACCAAATTAAAATAGTTACTTTACTAAACATTTCAAAAGACAGAATTAATAATAGTAAACTTTGTAATTATTTTGTACAGTTGCTTGTAAATAGCTTAGACAATCGAACAACTAGTGCGATACTGACCACATGCTCTTCGTGGATATGATACCTAACTTACCCTAGCTACCTAGGTTAATTAGGTTTTTCACTGAACGAGACGACACAGTCTGTCAAATACAACCCAAAGTATATTTATAACGCAAAATGGGTCAAGTATACTCACCGTTTGCGTATGCTTTCCACAAAGGTGAGTTGAATGATTTTGGAGTATGGAACACCGAATTTATCCTATAATGATAAACAAAGGTGTGTAAGTTCTTGGGCGTTCGATGATAGTAATGCATTTGGAAATTTAAACATAAAAATACATAAAATATATGTTGTCTAGATACTCATTTGGACACCATTTTTGTTAGTGTTCTTCATGCGTGTTATACTCGTTGGAAGTCCAAAATGAGGATGCTAAAACTAAGATAGGTTCCACCGTACCACAACGTGCAACCATTATTTTTGTTGGTATCATGGTTTGGTTTCGGATTAGATAGTATACTTATATGTATATTGTTATATTTTGTGTCTAAGTCATAGATTGTCAAGTATGGTAATGCATGGGTTGAACGAATCCATTAACCCTATAATTCACCAATACACTAATCATCACTTAGATGATTCGGATGGTCATGAATACAAAATAATCATAAACTAAATCATCTAATTCACCTAAACAACCAAGTGACTTGACTAGACGAGTGCATTCTAAACATGGATAGTGTTTGGAGACTTGGTGTAGTCTTGTTCACTTTTTTACTTGAATTTGTTTGGTGCTTAGAAGGTGAGCTAAAAACCTATCATTTATAGAGCAATCATGAATCCTACTTATCTAAACAATGGTATTTGTTGCAACTTAAGGATGTTCAAGAAATGAAGTAAGATGGACAAGGTTTTGAAAAGTTTGATAAAGCAGAAATATAAATCCAACTTTGGGCCTCAAAATGGTGATGTTCCAACTTAGTTTACTATGGTAAACTTGGGGAAACACTCCTAGAGGTTATCCAAGTAAGTTGAAGGCAAGAAATAAGAAGAAGATGGGAGGAAAATTGTTCAAAACTCATTGTTTTAAACCTTGATGTTATCTGCCAACACTTGAAAGTTTTGAGGATTTGGGAGGTTTAGAGAGTGATTTTGGAGAGTGTAAAATGTTTAGGAAGTGTGGAGGAGGGGTATTTATAAGTGGGTATTAATGTTTAGGTGTTAATGTACTTAGTTGGGAGTTAGGGTGGTTGGAAAGGTGAAAACCAGATTTAATTTGTTAGCTGGTGGGGATTCTGCCGTTAGAACTCCTTGTGGACCATAAGGCTTTTGCCTTGTGGTCCGTAAAACATTCAAAAAATAAAAAAAAATCATTTCTATCCCCTTAACTTGTGTAACTTGTTATTAAGCTAAATGTTAAACATGATTCTTGGGTTTTAGAGGGTATATAAGCATGTGTAGTGTGTATGATATGTATGATTAATGTTCCGAACATAAATTTAAACATAATGTATGTGTCAGTTTGTATAAAAAGCGTGTATCCATGATTGATTATGCATGAAGAAATATATATTAAAAAATGTGATTTCCATATATCAAAATCTCGGATTGCAAGGATTGAAATGAAATACGAATACAAGTTTTCTAAAAATAAAAGTACGAAAGTACAGAACTTTACAGTCTCCCCTACTTTACGAATTTATTCAAGAGGAAGACTTGAGGAAAAGGTGTGGGTACTTAGTCTTCATTTCGTCTTCACGTTCCAAGGTCAATTCTGCACCACGTTGTCCTTCCCAATGTACTTTGATGATAGGAGTACGACTATGTCCGAGTTGCTTAACTTCGCGGTCCATGATTTCCACTTGTTTCTCTATGAAGTACATGGACTCGATGATGCATATATCATCGAGTGGAATTTGAAGTTCTTCATCGGCTAAGTACCTCTTGAGATTGGAGACGTGGAATGTTGGAGGAACATTGTTAAGCTCTTGAGGTAAGTCGAGTCGATACACCACTTTGCCAATCATCTCGAGAATCTTGAAAGGACCTACAAAAGGAGGACCAAGTTTCATTTCTTATCAAAACGCATTACTCCCTTTCAAGAGGATACCTTGAGGAGTACAAGATCAGTAACATTAAATTGCAGCAACTTGCGGCGTTTGTCGGCATAAATCTTTTGTCGACTTCTTGCCTTGAGTAGATGATCACGAATTTGCAATATTTCATCCGTTGTCTCTTGTGTGAGCTCGGGGCCGGTAATTTGTGCTTCGCCGATCTCGTGCCAACAAATAGGTGAACGACATTTACGGCCATAGAGTGCTTCAAAGGGTGTCATTTGAATACTAGAGTGATAACTATTATTGTACTGGAACTCGACCAATGGTAAGTGTACGTCCCAGTTGCCACCAGAATCAATTATGCAGATTGAAGCATGTCTTTGAGAGTTTGATAGTACGTCTGGTTTGTCGATCAGATTGAGGATGAAAATTCATACTAAGATTGAATTGAGTACACATCGCGCTTTGGAACATTTTCCAAAAGCAGGAAGTGAAACGACCATCGTGCTGCGAGATGAAGACGAGGGGAATACCATGATGGCAAATGACTCATTCCATGTAGATACGAGCCAATTGCTAGACTTGGTAGTCTTCACGGATGGGGAGGAAATGAGCGGATTTTGTTAAGCGATTAATGATCATTGAAATACTATCATGCCCGGATGATGTTCATGGGAGTTTGGCAATGAAAGTCATTTCAACACTCTCCCACTTCTACATTGGAATCTCGGGTTATTCGAGTAAACCCGAAGGACATTTGTGTTCGGCTTTCACTTTGGAACACGTGATACAATTGGACACGAAGAGAGTAATATTCTTCTTCATTCCCGACCACCAATATGAACGTCGAAGTCAAGATACATCTTGTCCGCACACCGTAATTTGTGTGCTTCGTTCATAAAATGATCACAAAGGTTGTCATGGTTTGGACTGATGGAGAGGGTAAAACCCGATCGTTAATGTCAATATCTTATAGGTTTTGTTGTGTTTTATGTGGTTATATGCTTTGAATGTGATAACTATGAGAGATTGTGGTTTTTTAGGTAAATCGCTTAAAATCGGAGAAGTTTGAGTGGTTAGAGACGAAGTGGAACACCGTGGATGATAATTAAGGTAAACTACATTGATCTGGATTTGTTTTGGGGTAAAAGATAGTTTCGAAGTGCAAGAAACAAGAAAGAATGAAGTCTAGGGGCTTAACGGTCACTTTGCGGAAGTTGGAATATTGAAGAGATGAGTTGGAGAAATCCCGCCGTAGGCTAATGTGTGATGGTTGTAACCTACGGCCAGGTCTAACAACAATGAAAGTAGACTGCAGGTTCCAGTCGTAAGTTACGGTTGGGGACAGTAACTTACGTCAGGAGGTAACAAAATCAATAGCATCATGGAGCCGTAACTTACGGTACTTAGTCGTAGGTTACAACGGGTTCGTGAAAACTCGCGAGACTTTGTTTTTGAAGGTATAAAGTTTTTTTTCTAAAACCTAATTGTATTATTGAATATTGGGGAAGAAATTGGAGATCATAGAACATAACTCTAGGCATTTTTCACCAATCATAATCATATCTTTCATCAAATCGAAGTTCGTGAAGATGATTTCAATCATTGTTCAAACATTTGAAGATCAATACACCAAGATGAGTGGCTAATTTCCTAGTGCTTTTCTCCGGGTGGAGTATTCTTGTAAGTAGACTAAGTTTATGTGGTTTTGATTGTGTTGAACTTGGTAATCTAAGCATTCGATGCTTTTTACCATTTGATTCAATTGATTGAATTGTAAACGATTGGATTTCCTTAAACCTTAATTTTGATTCATTCAATTCCCGAGATTTCTAGTGATTGAGATATAATTGATAGGGGTTAGGGTTGGTAATTTTAGTTGATGTTCATGTGATAACCTTTCATTGTTTTACAATCAAAGTAAGTAGTTTTTGGATAATCACAATCAATTAACCGAATTATGCAATCATGTCTATGTGATTGTAACAGTCAAACACGTATTGAAGTTCACTTTGAATCCAAAATATGGAGGAACCATCGTTTCTCCTATTGTTACAAATTTGTTTTAGTAATTCTTAGTTTAATCGAACACTCAAATAATCGCTTTTATATTTTTGCAATTAGGTTCTTAATACTTATTCAACAAACACTTTCCACCAAACTCCTCTGGATTCGATGCCATACTTACTCTAGCTATCTAGTTTATTTAGGTTTTTGCATGACATTCACGACAGTCATCAAAATGGCGCCGTTGCCAGGGAGTCGTGCGCAAAGTGTTTTGTTTTAAGTGTTTTTAGAAGATAGCTAAAATGCAAAAATAGAGTTTGTGCAGGTGATTTTGTACGTGTATGCATCATACTAGATAGTCCAGCGAGTCTTCACCATTAGTATTCGATCCGGAAATCGAGAGAACAGTTCAGCAGACCCGAGTGCTTCATCGAGACAACAAGGTATTACAATCTCCGACACTCAAATCAATGGAGAACTCAGGAAATCTGGATAAGCAAGCCTCAAACCCGCTTTCACAAGCCCAGTTCTCACCAACTCCCAATCAACCTTCACCCAACACCTCCAGACCTTCTGAACCCCTACCGCAATCCACCCAAACTACTACTCAAGTTTCACTAATTCCACCGCCACCATTTCCCTATCTAGATAACTTTCCACCATTACTAAACCAATCATAATCTTCTCAATATCCATTCTTCACTCAAAACCAACCTTTCACCCAAACACCTAATGTTCAACACTCTTCACCCTACATGAGGATTGTTCCTGACAATACTACAATCCACCTAGTCAAATTCGACCAGTGAATTCGTCAACCTCTATTCCTCTACCAAATCAACCTTCACATTATCAAGCACCTCAACAGCAACAATTCCCAGTTAGAGATTTTATGTTTGATCATAGGCATGACTCGGGAGAATTTGAAGATGGGTATGAAGAATACGACAGTTATGTGGGGAATCAAGGTGATCACCAAGTGATGAATACGGGGAATTATGAAGGTTGCAACACAGGGTTTAGGTCTGCTGAAAGGGAAAGCCGGAGTGCAACCGGGTATCAACAACTTGGTTATCAGCCTGAACTAGTTAATCAGTTGCCGGGTAACGCAAGACGAGCAAACATTCCAATGCCAACACCAATACAACAAATACCGGATCAGTCGAGAACACTTCCCTTTAAACATAATCCCACTGGTTAATAATTTCTAGGTATTCCTAGAAGATATGATCGACGACCGGTACGGTGGATCGAAAGCCACTTCAAGCCCGCAGCTGCCAACAACCCATCACCGATTGTGATATCTCTACTGCACGATCGTTTGTTTGAGGTTAGAGCGCAATCCATTCAGAGTACACCTAAGTGTCATGGTTTGGCAACTGAAGATCCATATTTGCATATTGCTGCTTATGATGCTCGTTGCAATACCATTGGGGATCAAGGGTTTACATCGGATGAGGTGAAATTGGTACTATTCCAATTCACACTAGAAGACAAGGCACAACAATGGTTCCACTCTTTACCATCTGCCTCTATCTTCACATGGCCTGAAATGCAACAGTTGTTTTTGGACGAGTTTGACACTCTTCAGAGAACAAACGATACTCGGAAGGATATTCGAAATTTTCAACAACAGTCAAGAGAGCTATTTCACGAAGCATTCAATTGATTCAAGATGTTGTTGAAGAATTGCCCACACCATGGAATACAAATGTGGGAATTTCTTAATGCCTTTCAAGAAGGTTTGATACCGGAAGATGAACGTGATCTAAGCTCAATATCAAATAGCACATTTGGTAAAAATTTCAAGCATGTGGATTGGGATTATCTGGAAAACATGGCGAGTGCTTCAAAGAGGAAGGCTCAATCTTCAAGAAGAGGTCGACATTCAGTGGTAAGGGCAGTGGATAATTCCCCTTGAAGTTGGGTACAAATGCCTATGTGTGCGCATTGTGGAGACTTGGGGCATATCGCAGATCAATGTCCCATTATTGTTGGTGGGTTTGATGACTAAATTTTGTCCCAAGGTAGTGGAGGTGGTGGTAGAAATTTCAATATGAACTCTAATGCCTACCACCTGGGACTCAGAAATCATCCCGATCTCAATTATGGGAATGCGAACAATTAGATCAATATGGGATTTCAGGGCAATAATCAAGCTGGTGGGCAAAGGAATTTCAATCAATCTTTTACCAAAACAATTATCAAGGGGTAACACTGGGGAATGTCAAGGGAACTATTAGAACAATCAGGAGGATCATTCTGGATCCTCTAGTGCTAGTGGGGGTAATGAGATGATGGGAATGTTGAAGGCAATGCAGCAGGAGATGTAGAAACAAATCAAATGGTTGATGCAAGAGCACAGAAGGATGAAGTGCGTCGATCAAGCTTATTCACTCTTTGACAATGTAAATGAGGCAATAGCAAGTGACTGTGGATGAGAGTGAGTCAGAACTTAAACCTATTAAAATTAATGAAAAAGTGAATGTCGAAACCCCTAATGAAACTGTTGAAAATTGTTAAATCTAAGGAAGGGAAAAAATTCAACCTCCATTCCCCAAAGCTTTGAAAAATCTTGCTAATAAAAGGATAATTAACAAACGGGGACCTCAACAGGAGGAAATGTGGGAGGCGTTAAACAGGTTTAAATAAATTTACCTTTAATTGATGCAATTAAGTAGGTTCTGGCTTATGCCAAATATTTTAAAGATATGTGCACCCAGAAACGGCACCACAAGGTTCCTAAATAAATTGATTTAACTGAACGAGTCAGTGCCGATTTGACTGGTGCTTTGATGTGCGCAAAATGCAACATATAAATTACATCTAACGAGGCATAAAATCAACCCTTTTTTGGTACTAATGTTGGAAAAAACATGTTTCTTTGTTTACTTTTAAATTATAGGATCAAAAGAGCCTTAAACAATAAAAGGAACAAATTAACAGCAAAAACCAACATAAGTACAAAGAAAGAAGGATTCACACAACCTGCTGAATCCCCATCCACATCCAAAACAACAAAATAACAAAGACAGAAGCTTAGGCACGGGGCCGTGCCCACAAGGCATGGGTCATGCCCAGTCAAGATTCCCTGCATAAAAAGACAACAGTAAAGACAGAAACAAGCCAACACGGGCCATGGTCAACTCTAGGATTCGCAGAATCTATGATAGTACAACAAGTACACTGACCACAGGGCGTGTTGGTACAAGACCTAACATCTGCAATTAATGAAGGGAAAGAAAGAGAAACCAGGGGTCGTGCCAGGTGGGCAGGGGCCATACTGCCTTCTGTTTCCAGCTATAAATAGAGGTGCTTGGTTCAAGAGAAAGGAAACCTTTGGCAAACCACTTCTCTCACACTTGCCACTAGTCCATCACCACTACAACTAACAACACCAACACCCACCACCATTTCCATATTTTATCTTTTATAGTGTGTAGTAGTCTCGGGATCCAAGATCGATTGTAAGCGTTCTCGTCAAACAAAGGCCATGCTTGGCTAATCTCTTACATCACTTGGTGACGAAAAATCTTTTATGTATTACTTTTGATTTCTAATCTTTGGCAACTTTTTAATTGGGTATATATTATGACTTTAATAACTAGTTTTTTATACTGAAAGTGAACTTTGGTTAAACATTCCTCCATGTTTCGTTGATTCACTCATTCGTGTCTTTACGATCTATATAAAGCGCGTTAACTACCTGAAAGGGGGGGGGTTAGAAGGGTGTTTGGGTAAAGTTCTTGCCTCATTCAGTGTATAGATCCTGCGAGGACTTGTTCAAGCTTATTAGGACTTCCCGATAGCATCAAATCTGGGGAAGTAAGAACGGATTGGACCCTTATAAATAAACTACTATTAAAACTTTACCCGGCCTTGCGGGATTGTATCCCTACTGACTCAGACCAATATGGCCGAGGGTAACGTCGCCTTCACAAGAAGGGCCTACCACTTTTCGCATTAATAACTTATTTAATTATCTTTCAATAATCCGACCTTGCGGCATTGTATCCTTTGTGACTCTGACCAATATACTTGAGGTAGCGTCACCTTCACAAGTGGGGCATGCTACTATAACTAGGATAATATCTTAAAAGCCCAAAGTGCGGAAATCATCAAAGGATACATAAAACAGGAGTTTGAACCAATTGATTCTTTCTTGCCTATTTTATTTATTTGCTTTACATTCTTATATTTATTTTTATCTTTTAAAACTTTCAAAAAACTTATCAAAATTTGGTTAGATTAGACGTTAACGATAAGCCGGTAATTTAAAAGTTATGTGTCCTTGGACGACCTCGGTATCTTATCATCACTATACTACGTCTATGATGGGTGTAATTGCCCTAATGTGTGAAGACTGGTAGTATTGTATAGTGTTTTTACAAATTTAAAGCTTGATCCATGAGTAAAAAGTGCTTAAAATATAACACATTCGCACACATGTCATGCTTCCACCCAAGTTGCGAGACCCTGGAGCGCCTTTGATACCCATTCAAGTGGGTGATTTTAAAATGAATTGAGCGTTGCTGGATCTCGGGCTAGCATAAGCATCCTCCCGAGAAGCTTGTACGAGGTCAACTGCATCAAGCTGACAACACTGTGGTGTTAGCTGATTTGACCCTTAAGCTTCCTAGGAGGATTGTTCATGACGTGATTGTTAAGGTGGAAGAGTTCTACTATCCAGTAGATTTCTTGGTGCTTGATTATGTGTCATCTGGCCAAATCAAGCAGCCAAACGTGATTTTAGGACGGCCTTTCTTAGCCACGGCACATGCATTGATCGATTGTCATTCTGGAACAGTCGGTATGACTTTTGGCAATAGAAAGGTTCGTCTAAATGTGTTTTCTAATGTTACTGGCTCTCTAACGGCTGATGAATGTTTTATGGCAGATATTATAGATGGGTGTCATCCACATCTTGAGGATGAAGACACCGAGGTTTGTTTTATCTCTGACAGGTCTGAGCAGGAACACAATCATGAGTTGGAAGAGGAAGTACAAAGTTTGAAGCAATGGCAGTGTAGGAGGGAAGACCTCCATGGACTCATCAGGTGGAGAGTCTTCCGGCTGAGATCTCTTCTGGATTGAAGCAATCATTTGTCAGTCCACCCAAGGTGGAGTTGAAAGAGCTGCCGCAATATTTGATATTTGCTTTCCTAGGAGAGGATCAGACTCTCCCAGTCATTATTGCAGCCAATCTGGAAGAAGAGCAAGATATATCACTACTGAGGGTGTTGAGTGATCACTGTGCAGCAATCAGATGGACAATCATAGACTTAAAAGTTATTAGTCCTACATTGTTATGCATAAAATTATTACTGATGCAGATGCGAAGCCCGCGCGAGACACAAAGAGATGGTTGAATCCAAACATGTGCGAGGTTGTGAAGAAGGAGGTGATCAAGTGGTTAGATACTAGGATCATATATCCCATTTCAGACAACGTGTGGGTGAGCCCAACACAAACGGTGACAAAGAAATCATGCATTCAGATTATTAAAGGCGAGAATGGCGAGCAAATAGCCACCCGGCCGGTAACTGGGTGGTGTGTGTATTGGTTACAGAAAGTTGAACGCCGCCACGTCAAAGGATCACTTTCCTTTACCTTTTATCGATAAATTTGTTGAAAAATTATCAGGTCAGAAGTTTTATTGCTTTTTAGATGGCTACTCGGGGTACAATCACATAGTTATTCAAGAAAACACCACATTCACATTCCCTTATGGTACTTTCGCATTCAGGCGAATGCCATTTGGACTGTGCAATGCTCCGCCACCTTTCAAAGGTGCATGATGAGTATCTTCTACGATATGATCGGGGTGCCTTAGAAATTTTAATGGACGATTTTTCGGTATTTGGGTCTTCATTTGATACATGTTTGAGTGAACTTTCTAAGGTTTAAAAACGGTGTGTGAAAACTAACTTGGTTTTAAGCTAGGAGGAGAGCCATTTTATGGTTCAGGAGGGCATCGTGTTGGGGCACGTTGTGTCAAGTAAAGGGATTGAGGTTGATAGGGAAAAAATCAAAGTTATTTCAACGTTATCTCCCCTACTAATGTCAAAGGCGTCCGTTCCTTCTTAGGACACGCCGGTTTTTACCATAATTTTATCAAGGGTTTTAGTGTCACAAGGAAACCTTTATGCAACTTACTTCCAAAAGATGTTCCTTTTGAGTTTAATGATGAATGTGTCAAGGCATTTAATGTATTAAAGGAACAACTAGTACAAGACCCGATGTTGCAATCACCCGATTGGACAAAACCTTTTGAAATTATGTGTGATGCAAGTGATTTTGCTGTCGGGGCTGTATTAGGCCAAAGAGTAGATAAGAAACCAGTAGTTATCTATTATGCAAGCAAAACTCTCTCTGATGCACAATTGAATTACACAAGAACAGAGAAAGAGTGCTTGTTGTTGTCTATACGTTATGCAATTCCGGTCTTATATCTGGGGAAGTAAAGTAATTATTTACTCTGATCACAGTGCAGTGAAATACTTGATGGAGAAGAAGGATGCCAAGCCGAGTCTGATTCGGTGGATCCTATTGCTGCAAGAGTTCAATTTGGAAATCAGAGACAAAAAGGGGTGCGAAACTGTGGTGGCTGATCACTTGTCCCAACTGCCTTCAGGAGTAGAGGACATCACACCTAAGATCAATGAACAATTCCCAGATGAATATCTCATATCTGTTAACACTGCACTTTGGTATGCTAATTTTGCTATTATTTGGTGTCAGTTACAGTACCCGAAGCTTGGAACAAGAGACGGAAGCAACAGTTCCTTATTTAGGTGAAGCAATACATATGGGATGAGCCAGATTTGTTCAAGATTGGTGCAGACCAGATCATCAGGAGATGTGTACCAGAGACGAAGTTTTTTGAAGTGCTACAACACGCCAACTCATTAGCATACGGTGGCCATGTTAGTGGTCAAAAGACGGTCACCGGGTTCTTGAATGTGGCCTTTATTGGGCTACCTTGTTTAAAGATGCTTTTAAGTTTAAAGATGATTTCTAAGAGGAATGCGATGCCCATGCAACCAATATTGGTTGTAAATATTTTTTATGTATGGGGTATTGATTTTATGGGCCCGTTCCCCAATTCGTGTAGTAACCAATACATTCTGGTGATGATTGGTTATGTTTCAAACTGGGTCGAAGCAGTTATCACCAGAACAAACGACCATTCCGTTGTGTGCAAGTTTGTCCAATCAACCATATTTTCAAGGTTTGGAATTCCCCGTGTGATCATCAGTGATGGGGGATCCCATTTCAAAAACTTTCATTTTGGAAAAATTTTCAAACGGTATGGCATGGACCATCGAATAACAACACCATATCATCCACAGACTAGTGGACAGGTTGAAGTGTCCAATAGGCAGATAAAAGAAATTTTGAAGTAAACCGTGCGAGCCGACCGCAAGGATTGGTCAACTAAATTGGATGACGCCTTGTGGGCGTATCACACTACGTTTAAAACTCCTGTTGGCACCACACCCTACAGATTGGTGTATGGTAAAGGTTGTCACTTGCGGATAGAAATTGCAAACCGTGCACTCTATGCAGTAAAACCGGTTAATACAGATTATAATGATGCAGTACACATAGGCAATTGAAGTTATGTGATCTTGAGGAGTTACGCAACGAGGCGTACGATACGGCAACCGTGTACAAAGACAAGATGAAGGCGGCGCATGATGCAAAACTAAGGCATCAAGTCTTCGTGTAGGTCCAAAGGTACGGTTATTCAATTCGCATCTTAAATTGTTTCCTGGGAAACTGAAAACCAAGTAGATGGGTCCATTTGTTATCACGCGAATGGGAAAATTTGGAGATGTGGAGATTGAGGATATGAAGGATCAGAAGAGGCAGGTGGTGAACGGGCACCAATTGAAGCCTTACTTGGACGGCAATGCTCTTAACACGAAATCAACAGATGAGGTGAGTTTCCTTGCAAGCTCATCGCATTATTCTACCAACTGAGGGTTATGATAAGTCCGGTTGAAGACTAAAATTTAGCGCTACCAGGAGGCAACCCGGAATTCGGTACAAATTTCATTTGATTTTTCTTTAATTGTAATTTGTGTGTTTAACGGTTTGAGAGGAATTTTTGAAGTACACCCACAACATCAAACAAGTGCGGGGAAGTTGAAGACGCCCAGGTATGTCTGAGAACTATATTAAGTGTCGAGGACGACACGAATTTGCAAGGGGGATAGAGCAGGCACGTAACTCGAAAACTTGAAATAGTTAAAGTTTTCTAAAAATCCTCAATGAGAACCAAAAAAAAAATTTGAGTGTGGTGTACCGTAGCTTACTGCTTCTAGCCGTAGGTTACGGTTGGGGGTGATAGTTCAAACAGGGTTTGATAGCTGTAACTTACGGTGTCCTACCGTAGGTTACGGCTGAGATTAACAAGCAAAATAGCAACGTCGTGTCGTAACTTACGACACGACGTTGCTATTTTTGCTTGTTAATTTATGACACTATGCCGTAGGTTACGATGAGTGTCTTGGCGACGTGGGTGCTCCGGTTGGGTAAGTGGGCGACCAGAGTTGTTTAAAAGAGTAAAAAAAGAATCTCGTTTTTACACGGGTATTATCCAACTTCCACCCACTTATGCAGATTTTCTAACGTCCTCTCACCACAAACCTATTCCTCATCTTCATCTTTCTCCCTCAAGATCTCTCAAACCTCCATAGCTACCTCAATCTTTAGTTTCTACGTTTCTCAACCAAATCAACCTGTTCAAAAGCCTAACTTGTTTGTTTTCTTGAGGGGAACATGATTCTTGATCCATTTTTCCACAAAACACACATGTGTTTGTGAAATTCAGGAAGAATGTGAAGAACCCTAATTTCCAAATTTGGGGCTTTTCATTCCAACTTGCAAATACCTTCAATTCAAGTGTATCTAAGCCTTTTAAGCTGAAAAGGTATGATTTTGACCTCAAATTGTTCATAAGTGTTGAAGGTTAGGTGTATTTGCTTGATATATGTCTTATAGATGCTTGTTTAGTTATGAATTGGCTTTATGAGTGTTTACTAAGATATTATAATGTAATTGGGTCTCAAATCTGAATTTAGAGAGTTGTAAGGTGTGAATGATTGTTTTAACAGATTTTATGGCTACTATATGATGAGGGACACTCGTTGAATTAGTTCATGGATGCTTAAATGGTTGAAAATAATGTTTTTCAAGTATAAATTTCACTAATTAATAGTTGTGAGTAATGATGCTTTGTTTCAAATGGTTGGTGAAATTTTGAAATTGAACATTTAACAAGTAGGTAGCTATAGGAAAGAACAAGTGTGGGAAGGGTCATGGGAATTACACACTTGTTCAATGTGGTTGTTATTTGAGTAGAATTGCATTCATTCTTGTGTGGTTAGTTTGTGTACAAAGGATGGGCAGAGACCGAAGAGCAGGAAACGAGAAGGCTGGGGAACCATCCACTTTCCCATATGCACCTAAAAAGAGTAGGAAAATGGGAGTTTCGATACACGATACGCCTATGGAAGATGTTCAGGAGCAAGGGCATCAAGAGTTTATGGGTGACATCCCGCTAAAAGGAGTATGGGAAAAAGGGCCCCTAAATAAACAAAAAGTGGAGTTTCAAGTGTAGTTACTTTCTAAGAAGATGGGGATGATCATTCTATCAAATAAAACATGTGTTTTGAGAAGACGGTTTACAAACAAGACTTTGGACCATTGGGGTTTTATGAAAAGTTTACTGCGCTTGGTTGAGAGGCAATGATTGATTTCAATGGTAATGCGAAGGGAGAGATTTATGTCAAGAGTGTCATGGAGTGGCTGAGTACATTGAAGAAGAATGATGCAATCAACCCGCCAAAGACTGTCACTCTGATAGGGACGGTCAACGGTAAGCCAACTACGATTTCTCTGGCTACTTTGAGACAAATAGCCAAGTTCGATTCAATAGTGGACACTTTTTACAGGCTGATAAACGAAAATGATTACTTCAACAACCCGAAGAATATAGTTGGGGATAATGTCATGTACTCCGAACTATTCCTGCTAGAAAAGGGGGTCGAAATGAAACCAGGCAACTTGAAGCTGTTGGTAAGGGTGCTGCTTAGCTTTGTAATCTCAAATGTGGCTCCTCGATTGGGAGACAGGATGGCAATCCGGACGTGGGAGATTCTGGTTCTTTATGCCATTATGACTAGGCAACTGCATCTCTCCTTCAGACAACCGGTGATGATGCATGTGTGGCAGAGCAGGAATACAAAAAATAAGAAACTGATCCCACTTGCTTGATTGATAAGCGCCTTACTTGAGAAGCAAGGGGCGTTGTTGCCAACTGAGTATGCCTACACCAAGCCGCATACTGTCTTCAGAATTGTGGATATGTGCAAGAGTGGTGAAGTGAAATATGTGAAGACGAAAAAATGGTACAAAATCAAACATCGGGACGGTGCAAAGGTAAAGGTGCTTCAGTGGGGTAAGGAAGCACCGCAACAGGGAGAGATGGATGTTCTCGACTCGAGTGATGAGGAGTGGTTAAGGAGAAAGAGAGAGGTAGGATTGCAGGTGAAAGTTCTAGTAGGTAACCTGAGGAGCCAAGGCAACCAGATCTGGTCCACGTGCTTGATATCTTGTACTTTCGTTTATTTAGACACTTTTTATTTTTTGTTCGTTTTGATGGTGTAATTCTGTTATGGTTTGGGAGTGTTTTTTTATTATTATCGCTGGTTTGGTTGGGTTATTGGTTGCTCATAGGTTGAGATTTGGTGGTACTCAGGTTAGGTTATAAAATGCATCATACATTGTCTCAAGTATGCTTGAACTACATGAAAACCAAAATTTTGAAAGTGGTTGAAAAAGTGAAAAAAAATAAGAATTTTGAAAATCTTTTTTGTCTCAAGTTTGCTTGAACTACATGAAAACCAAAATTTCAATCGCTAAAAGGGTTTTTTGCTTATAGTAAACTAACTAGATCCCTAGTCATGGTTGTCCCTTTAAGTTTAATGAGAGTATATCTGATAGGTGTGTTTAAAGGAAATTTAAAAGAGATGCCTAGCTAGGGGTAACATGCTTTAGGAAGTATGCATGCTACATGTCGGTATCCCTTATTCATTTGTTTTTTGTGAGATGTTTGAGTCTACTAGAACTGTTAGTGTGATTTGATAAGTATTCATTTGTTGAGAGTAGGCCGTATGTTGCTTTGTCTTAGAACTTGTGTGGTTTGAGACGTATTAAGACTGGATTTAGCGTATGCACATAAATGATAAAGACATTAGGATACCTTCATTATTTTATCTTTTGATTGTTTATCCATCTTACCTTAGTAAACCATGTTGAGCCATATATCCTTCGTTTGTTACACCCCACATGACAATTTGACTACCAACTATGAATGATAATTTGTGCTTAAATATTCTGAGAAAAAAAAAGAGAAACAGAAAATAGAAAAAGAAGAAAAAGAAAGATGTTAGTATGATATATCAAGGTGTTAGTCATTCATTATGAATAAATGCTATCATGGTTTGGTTTATCTTTCTCCGTTAGCCAGATATATATATATATATATATTTATATATATATATATAAAACCAAGAATTCCTTACATTTACCCGAACCCAAAACCCATAAGTCCTTTTGATATGTGTTATGTTATGTGATACAGTGGAGGTGTGATTGCTATACAAGCTTATGAGTACAGAGATATGGGCCGTCCCATATGTACCTCTTAACATCCCGAAAGAACTTCTTCTTCTGTTGGGTGGTCATACCCTTCAAACCACCACATTCGCTAGGTAATTTTCCAAATCTGTGAACCATGGCATACCCTCCTTCTCCACAGCAACAAACTCAACCGACTTGTGTGGGAATCTATCCCTATTGCCTCCTCACGAATCTTCTCTCTACCCAGATCTTCTAACCGTGAGTAATGATCGGCCGCTACATTCACCGCTCCTTTCTTATCTTTAATTTCTATGTCAAACTCGGAAAGTAGGAGAATCCATCGTATGAGACGAGCCTTAGCGTCTTTTATTTAGAAGAGAAAACGCAAAGCGGCATGATAGGTGAATACGATGGTCTTAGATAGCACGAGATATGAATGGAACTAATCGAATTCGAACACGACAGCTAGAAGTTCCTTCTCGGTGGAGGTGTAGTTTTCTTGGGCATCATTGAGGGTTTTGCTCGCATAATAGATCGGGTGGAAATGATCCTCGCATTTTGTCCAAAAACCGCACCGACCGCATAGTCACTCGCGTCACACATGAGCTCAAAAGGCAAGCTTCAATCGGGTGATACAAGAATGGGAGCACTCACAAGTTTCTCCTTTAAGAACTCAAAATCTTTATGACACCCCTCGTCAAAGACGAAAGGAACGTCATTCTCAAGGAGTCGGGTCACGGGGCGTGTGATTTTAGAAAAAATCCATAATAAAGTGCCGGTAGAATCCCACATGACCGAGAAAGCTACGGATGGATTTCACACTCGTCGGTGGAGGAAGCCTACTAATGGTGTCTATTTTAGCTCTCTCTACCTCTATGCCGGCTCAAGAAATCTTATGACCTAGAAGAATCCCTTCCGTCACCATGAAGTGACATTTTTCCCAATTAAGCATCAACTTCGTCTCCACACACCTCTTCAACATCCCTCAAGATTACTAAGACACAGATCAAATGAATTGCCATAAACCGAAAAATCGTCCATGAAAACCTCCATGGAACTCTCGATCATATCCTAGAAAATGGCAACCATACACCGCTGAAAAATTGTCAGAGCGTTACATAGTCCAACCAGCATGCGGCGGTACGCGTACGTGCCATAAGGACATGTAAAGGCCGTCTTCTCTTGATCCTCTGGTGCGATGGGGATCTGGAAGTAACCGGAAAACTCTTCGAGGAAACAATAGAATTGTTGACCCGCGAGATGCTCTAGCATTTGGTCGATGAAAGGAAGCGGGAAATGGTCTTTCCTGGTGTCATCATTTAATTTTCGGTAATCAATGCACACTCGCCAGCCGGTAACCGTACGTGATGGGATGAATTCGTTTTTCTCATTCATAACAACTGTCACCCCCCTTCTTCAGGACAACTTGAGTAGGACTCACCCAAGAGTAATAAAAAATTAGGTATATCATCCCGACCTCCAACAACTTCAATACTTCCTTCTTAACCACTTCTTGCATGTTTGGGTTGAGGTGTCTTTGGGGTTACACCACCAGCTTGTAGACATCCTCCATGAGAATCCGGTGAGTGCAAAAAGTGGGGCTTATCCCCATTATGTCCGACAACCTCCATGCAATGGCCTCCTTATGTGTTCTCAACACATCAAGCAACCTCACTTTCTCCTCCTCCGTCAACATCAAAGAAATGATGATGGGCAAACTCGAACTCTCTCCTATAAAAGCATACTCTAGGTGTGAAGGAAGGACCTTAAGCTCTAAGGGGTCGGAGTATCTACGGGTCGACTCTCACTCTCCTCACGAATCTCACAAAGCTCTAACGTTTCGGGAACCCAAAGTGGGTCCCTCTACGTCTTCTTCCTCAATCTCCTCGTCAACTACCCCCTCATTCACTAGTCGGCTCCACTAATGTACTCAAGACAATGATCCACGCACGAGATGAATGAGTTTAGAAAATAAACGGAATGACACGGACCACCATCATTATCTCTACCACTAGGATGTGCATCGACCTAGCAATCTCAAACGTGATATTCTCATCACCAACTCGGAGTGTGATCTTACCGTCATAGACATTGATGATTTCCTATGCAGTACGTAGGAATGGACGACCTAAAATGATGGGCACTCTCTCATCAGCCTCCAAATCTAGAATAACGAAGTCAACGGGGAAAACGAACTTATCGACCTTGACTAGCGAATTTTCTAGGACTCCATGAGGATGCTTGACCGAACGATCGTCCAAAGACAATGCCATGCGAATGGGAGTGAGCATTCCTAAGCCTAACTTCTCATAAAGAGGAATGGCATTAATATGATGATGGCACCTATATCGGCTAATACGTGAGCGGGAGTGATGGAACCACCAAAGAGACATAGAATGGTGAAGATACCCAGGTCGGTTAGTTTCTCCGGTAATCTATTCAAGACCATCGCAGAACAACCCCCAATAAATGGAACATTTAAGGGCTCCCCCAGTTTATCCTTGAGTTTAAGAAGGTCTTTCAAAAACTTGGCGTATTTTGGCATGTGCAGGAGGTCCTCAATGAATGGGAGGTTAATCTTTAGCTGTGCGAACATGTCAAGGAAGTTCTCGTATTCCTTAGCATACTTTTGTTACTTAAGGCAGGCGGGGTAGGGAATACGTGAATGATCTATCTGTGGTGACGGACTAACCTCTATCGGCCTTTTCTCTACCCTACTCTCAACCTGGGGCTCGCGGTTAGGTACGATACTTTTTGAGTCTAGCCTATTTTGCACCCTCACGGAGCCTCTATCTCTATCTCTTCATCTACTAACTCCTCATCCTCTTCTACCTCAACTTCCTCTCTAACTACCTCTCCCAGACTCCTACCACTACGGGTGGTGATCGCTTTTGCATGTTGGTTCGCCGGGTTGGTTTGAGTGTTACCCGAGAACTGCCCATGTGGTTGTTCTTGCAATTGCTTAGCGATACCACAAACAGACCTCTGAAGATCTAAGAGTGCGGATTGCTGAATTTTCAAGAGAAGATCCTGATTCTTTAAGAGAAGCTCATGTTCTGCCAAAGTTTTCTGAGTGACCTAGTCCTTAACTACTAATTGAGAAAGAAGTTCCTCAATCCTATCCAAACTACCTTCTGAACCCCCACTCCTAGTTTGACCCTCCTGGTTTGAACCCCCACTACTAAACGGACCCCCTGAACCTGAACTACTAAACTGACCTTGCTGATTCGAACCCCCACAAAAATATCAACCCTACCCTCTGTTTTGATATTGACCTGATTGGAAACCATGGGGGGTTATTGGAAGAGCGGAAGTTATTATTATTATTACGCCAATTCAAGTTATAGTTGGAGTTATTATCATTAGTAAACGGGTTAGTGGAACCTCGAGTCTGACCAGTGATGAACTCGACTTGCTCTAGAGTGAGCATTGGACACTCGATGTACCGTGACCTCCTCGACAAACCTCACACTTATCTACCTTAGCCTTCAACTCTTAGATCTCTTTACTCACCTCTTTTCTAAAAGTATCCACGACAGCAGCTACCGTTGTTTCCAAGCTAACTTGGTGTACCCCTCGAGTGGCTGAGGAAGTAGTAGACACATGAATGGAATTCCTTGTGGTAGCTCGATAATCAATGTCGGAATGCACGAAACTCTCAAATAGGTCATTGCATTCGACCACCGTTTTCTTACCCATAAGTTAACCTCCTGCAGAAGTGTCAAAGCGGGCTCGGGTCACGGGAGTGAGACCGTTTTAGAATTTCTCAATAAGTGCCGAGTCAGATAAGCCATGTTGAGAGCGACAGGAAAGTAGGGTTTGGAAACGCTTCCAGGCTAAGTGGTATGGCTCGTCAGGCTCCATCCGGAATGAATGGATCTGATCACGAAGGCGAGATGCTTTGGCAGGTGGAAAGTATTTAGCAAGGAAAGCATCTTGACGGCCGGCCCATGCGGTGAAAGTGTTTGCTGGATGCGAATCAAGCAGATGGCTGCTCAGCCCGCAAGTGAGAAAGGGAAGACCTGAAGGAAGCAAGCGTCATTCCCAGCACCTTCCATGTTGAACGTGCTGTAGATGCGGGTGAGGCGGTTTATGTGCGTAGGGGCATCCTCGTCATCACGACAGTGGAATTGGCACGAGTGGGTGATAACGGTCATAATATAGGATGGGATTTGCCAAGATTTGTCATTTTTTATATTGGGAAGGGTGATGGGTGAGTTCGCACCGGTGAAACCGGTGGTTGGTTGTTGGTAAACGATTAGATTGTTGGCCATTTGGACAACAGGTGGCGGACTCGGAGGACGGAAAGGTGGTGGGGAATTATGGGTGACGACTTCGCTGTGAAGTTAAAGCTTGGTGGTTTAGATTGGAGGATATAGTCAGAAAGGGAGGAAGATGAAGAAAAAGATGTACTAACCTTTTGAGAAGAAGATGTGAAGGAAGACTTGTCCATAGGCGGCTTCAGTGGAGGTCCTTGCGAACGTGTATGGGGCATCCACTCCAAAACCGAAACAAACACGTAAGAAGACTATAAAAATGACTCGAAAAAATATAAAAGACACTAAAACTATTTAGACTCCTACGACTCAAAAAGACAAGTAACACGTATGATGTTAATTAAGTCCAAACAAAGTAATCAACACAATTGCCAAAGAATCCCCAGCAATGGCGCCAAAAACTTGATGTGCTGAAAGTAGTTTAATTAAAACAACCTAATTTAACCTATTCTAGACTCAAAGTAATACTCTAGACTCTCTAAAACTCGACTAAACTACTAACCAACAAGTGAACCGATCGACTCTAGTAAAGCTAAGATAAGTCGGGATATCGAATCCAAGAGACTCTATTTAATTACGCTAATGACTCTATCTAGATTAGGACTGACACGAACATGACTAATTGTTTATTTATTTTTTTTGGGGGGGGGGTTACTTAAATTACTAAAATTGTAAGTGAATTTAAGACTAATTAACTAAGATGAACTAAAACGTGACTTGAGATGAAGGTTGAACTCAGTGGTGATGAAAGACTACCTAGGTTGGAATCCCCTTTGCTATCGAAAGGCTTTCTACCTGATACTAAAGTGATTAAGAACCGGGATCCTTGGATACTAAACCCTAAGAGAAACCGAACAGGACCACCGACCCTTCTCGGGAAGACACCGATGGACCTCTAACAGATTGTTACGAACACCGGTTAACTAGACTCCCCTTACGGTTATCTAATGTTCTAGAAAAGTGCCTTAATGTGACTAACTACCTCGCAACAGAAAGCATAAGGCGACGAATGGACTTGATTTGGTTTAATAGACAAAGTAATGGCAAGGCAACTAAAACCGGTTTTTCTCAAAACCTAATCCTAGCAATTTACCAATCTAGACCTATTAACAACCTAGCACTTCTCAGCAACTAAGGTTAGTAGAATACCTAAACCGAATTAACTCTTGAATCTTGTTTCTATGGTCTATTGGCCAATTCACCAAAAGATTACCCGAACCTGCTAAGACCCGATAATCAACACAAATCATTATATGAAAGACATTCAACAGAATATATGTGAAACAGATAAACAATCATTAATCAAGTATAAATACACATACACACCAAGTCAAGGTACCAAAGTAATTTACTTTACTAGAAAATCGAAAATCAACATCAATATCGATAAAAGACAAATCGTTAGCATGGTTTCATCCTAACCTAGGTAGTTAAGGGCAATTAGCCAAGAATCATAGTAATAGAAATCAAAACAATCATCTTTAAAACATAATTCATTGACAAGATATGGAAAACAAAGAAAACAATGATGAAACGGGAAGACAAAACCCGTAGATCTTCACTCCCGATGCTTCCAACTCCTACTGAATGATTCCAGGGCGTCCTAAGCTTCAAAACTGTGCACAAAAAGCTTCCAAGTCGACTTTGATCTCCCAAATTCGTCTAGGGTTTAGTTTGGACGAATTATATGTATTTATAACTTTCCAATCCCAATAACAATCCCAGCTCATGAACCTGCTAATAAAAACAGCCTCTCGCGCACCGCGAGAGGAAGAGATGATCTTTTCGTGGCCCGCGACCGTGTCGAATTTAAGCAAAACTCAAACCGCCTCTTGCACCCTGCGAGCGGATGTTCAATGCCTGTCACGGCCCGCCAGAGGGTGTTATTTCCAGATTTCCATGTCGTTTCGTCCCTCGAACCTCCAATTACGTTCCGGTACTCGGTTTTTCCACATTTTATCTCGTTTTATGCACTATTAAGTTATTTCTCCAAGACCTGCATAACATAACCGAATCTAAAGTATATACATTCTACTAAAAATGAAACTAAAACTAACGCAAAATCATACAAACTATACATGATAAATAGATGTATTATTCAATACATCAATATAAAAGGTTTTTTTTTTCTAAAACCTAATCGTATTATTGACTCTTGGGGACGAAATTGGAGATCAAAGAACATAACTTTAGGCATTTTTCACCAATCATCATCGTATCTTTCATCAAATCGAAGATCGAGAAGATGAGTTCAACCATTGTTCAAATGTTTGAAGATCAATACACCGAGATGAGCGGCTAATTTCCTAGTGGTTTTCTCCGGGTGGAGTATTCTTGTAAGTAGACGAAGTTTATGTGGTTTGATTGTGTTGAACTTGGTAATCTAAGCATTCGATGCTTTTTACCATTTGATTCGATCGATTGAATAGTAAATGATTGGATTTGCTTAAACCTTAATTTTAATCCATTCAATTCCCGACATTTCTAGTAATTGGGAAATAATTGATAGGGGTTAGGGTTGGTAGTTTCAATTCATGTTCATGTGATAACCTTTCATTGTTTTGCAATCAAAGTAAGTAGTCTTTGGATAATCACAATCAATTAACCGAACTATGCAATCATGTCTATGTGTTTGTAACAATCAAACACGTAATTGAAGTTCACTTTGAATCCAAAATCCGGAGGAACCATCGTTTTCTCCTATTGTTAAGAATCCGTTTTAGTAATTCTTAGTTTAATCAAACACTCAAACAATCACTTTTATATTTTGCAATTAGGTTCTTAATACTTAATCAACAAACACTTTCCACCATACTCCTCTGGATTCGATACCCTACTTACTCTGGCTATCTAGTTTATTTAGGTTTTTTGCATAACACCCACGACAGTCATCAGAGACCGAAATACAATCAAGATAGTGGAGGATACCGTAAGATTTAGACTTAAGTTTATTTTCAACACCGCACTACATCTCGTTATATAAGTTACCCTCGATGACGGATGAGTATTGTACCTCGCGAATATGAGATTGAATGTCGGTTTGGATTAATGGCATCGGCAACAACAGTCGCTTTAACGGGGTGGTAGCGAATCTCATAATCGTAGTCGTTCAACAACTCCACCTAGCGTCTCTGATTGATGTTGAGTTCTTTTTGGTTAAAGATATGTTGGAGGCTCTTATGGTCGGTGAAGACCACAAACTTAGTACCAGAAAGGTAGTGTCGCCAAATGTTTAAGGCAAAAAACAATCGCGCCAAGTTCAAGATTATAGGTGGTGTAGTTCTTTTCATGGATTTTTAGTTGCCTTGATGCGTAGGCGATGACTTTGTCTCGTTGCATAAGAAAATAACCGAGACCTTAGTTGGAATTATCACACTAAACAACGAAATCATCGTTGCCGCTAGGAAGGGTTAGGATAGGAGTATTACAAAGCATGTCCTTGAGTGTTTGTAAAGATTCCTCTTGTTTGGGACCACAAACAAAAGGTTTATCTTTTGGGTCAACGAGGTGAATGGTAAGACGATCTTGGAGAAGTTGGAGATGAACCGACGAAAATAACCCACCAATCCAAGGAAAGAACGAACTTCGTAAGGGGATTTTGGTGTGATCCAATTCTTGACAGCTTGGATTTTGGCTGGGTCGATGTGGATACGTTTTTAATTACGATGTGACCAAGGAATTGAACTTATTTTAGCCAAAATTCACACTTTGAAAACTTGGCGTATAGTCGTTCGGTTCGGAGGAGTTCTAAAATTAAACGCAAGTGTCATTCATGTTCGGTTTTGGATTTGGAGTAGGTAAACACAATCACAAAACGGTCCAAGTAAGGCTTACACACACGGTTCATTAAGTCCATGAAGACCACGGGTGCGTTGGTCAAACCGAATGGCATGACCATGAACTCGTAGTGGCCATATCTAGTGCGAAATGTGGTTTTTGGAATGTCCTATTCGATGACTCGACATTGATGATAACCGAAATAAAGGTTGAATTTTTGAAAAACAAGTCGCTCCTTGAAGTTGATTGAAGAGATTGTCATACGAGGAAGGGGATAAAGGTTCTTGACGTTGAGTTTGTTGAGTTCGCGGTAATCAATGCACATACGGAACAAACCGTCCTTTTTTACAAAAAGGACTGGAGCACCCCAAGGGGATGTGATAGGACGAATGAATCCTTTATCAAGTAACTAATGAAGTTGGATTGATAGTTCTCGCAATTCCGAAGGTGCGAGACGGTAGGGTGATCTTGCAACGGGTGTAGCGCCGGGTATGAGGTCAATTCGAAAATCAACAAAACGAGCGGGGGGAGACCGGGTAGGTCTTCGGGGAATTCGCAAACGATTGAAACATCCTTTAAATTTTTTTCTTCATCTTTCTTTTCCACAATGTGGGTCAAAAAGGCAAAGTACTCATTTTGTAAGTACTTGTTCGCTTTAATGCACGATATGAGTTTGAGGCCTTTAGAGGGTTTCTCACCATAGACCTTCAAGGTGTCACCGGACAGAAGAGGAATGCAGATAAAGTTTTCAAAACAAATGATTTTGGCACGGGCCTTAGTAAGCCAATCAATGCCTACTGTGATATCAAAACTACCCAATTGCATGGGTATGAGTTCGATTGGAAATTCGTGCTCGTTAAGATTGATGACACAATCACGGAGAATGGAATCAACGGTGATGGATTTCTCGTTGGCGACTTTGACAGTGAAATATTTTGGCAACTTAGAGCGTGTACACTTAAGCAAAGGTTCAAATTCTACGAATATAAAACTTTTATCTGCACCCGTATCAAATAACAATAATGCATAAATACCATTTACAAGAATCGTACCGTTCACGACTTCATTGTCTTTTTGCGCTGGGTTGACATTGATGTTGAAAGCACGTTCACGAGGTGTTTGCACTTGCCCTTGGATATTGCATTGAGAGCATTGAGGGCTAAGGTGGTTGGGATCACCACTCTTGTAGCAAGTTCGGCCGTTGTTTGTCGGTGGGTGTTGGTGTCGGTTTTGGTTTTGGTGTTGGGATTGGGTTTGGTTACCATGTGGCCTAAGACCACTTTGGCAGGCGTTGTTAAAGTGCCTATCGGTTGCATGTGGTGCAATGTCGGCATGCAGTGTGGTTGGATGGTGGTAATGGCACGCGTTATACATGGGAAAAGTCCGGTGTAAGCCTTCTTGTTAGGCTCGTGGGTAATAGTAGTGTTTGGTTTGGTTTGGTGGGTTCACTATGGTTAGATTAGGATGTATTATTTTGCCTTCAATAATTAATTAGCCTATTAGGTTATTATTTGATATAAATTTATATTAATATAATTTGTTAATTGCTGTTATTATTATAATTTTTTTAGAAATGCATGTTCTCATAAGATATTTTGGTAAATAACCCAAATCAAGTATCGAAATTCTCTCAACTCCATTAAGTTCTAATAAAAATAATTATAAAAAATTGTTCATGAACCGGACTTGCAAAAACCAATTAATAAATATAATAATAAAAGAATGTAAAACAATTCCATTTTGTTTAATAGCAGAAATTTTATAAACACGCCAACAACAAAATTTGTAAACCAGTTTCTATTGCGACCCTTCGGTTAAAAAATTCTAATTTCACTACTGCTCAGATGAGTCTAATGTATCAACAATCAAGGTGGCTTACGTACATTGATACACACATATTACTTTTAAATGGGCCTATCGGCCAAGGTTACATTTCTATTGGACAATTGGGCCTACTGGAATAGAAAAGCTCATCACGTTGATGAAAGATAATCATTTATGGGCCAAAACAAATTATACAAAAATATTAGTAAACCATTAGTTAACAGTCTAACACAAGTTTGTGTCAAGTTTTCCACGTCAAATCATAATATATAAAGTTCTTTATATATAATTATTAATTATTGCAAAAACAAAATTGATGGTAAAAAACAAAAAAAAATAGGAATTTAGTAAATTATAGTTATCCTTTTTTAAGTCTGCATAATCATTGGCATGGTGTTCCCACTTAGGCCGCAGAATCAATTAGGATCCTACAAGCTTATTACACAAGGTCTTATGGTTGGCTCACTGTATTTGTATGGTTTGTGGAACCCGTTCGACGAAAGGGCCCGCAACCTCCGAAGGGTGCCCCACTATGAACAAAAGGGGTTTATTGAAATATTCAATTCAATGTCTGAAGGGGCATGGTCCCAAAAACTCTGCGCCTGCGCAAGGAACCATACCCTTAGTGACAATAGATCACAAGAATAACCTTGCGCGCAATGGGTAATGGTGCGCCATTCTTGAAACTAGCAGGTCACACAACGAACCTTGCGCACTTTGCACAACGCTAAGTTAGACTTGGAAGCGCAGGCCCCTTGCCCCTGTGCTGTTAGACAAACCTTGCGCGCAATGCGCAATGGTACTACAACTTCAATGCTAGCAAGTCACACAACGAGCCTTGCGTACTTGGAGCAACGGCAAGTTAGACCGATACTAGCTGGTCACACAACGAGTCTTGCGTACTTGGCGCAACGGCGAGTTAGACCGACACTAACAGGTCGCATAACGAACCTTGCGTACTTGGTGCAACGGCAAGTTAGACCTAGAAGCGCAGGCCGCTTGACCCTGCGCGGATCAAACAACCCTCTAGCCGCGAAGTCCTAAACCTTGCACAAGGATAAGACCAGCATGAGAGCAACTCATAGTATTAACAAAAGGACTTAATCCCTGAAACTCTGTGCTGGTGAGAAAGCATTGATAAAGCCACGCAGAAGGGAGAAGTGCAAAGGGGTGTTGACCACATACGAGGGTATAAAGTGGCAGAGCTGTGACCCAATGGTCGCTCGGCAGGTTGTGTTAGATTGCGTCGTATGAACAGTAATGCAGAGGACAGTCTGCACACCAACCAAACACACGCCAGCGACCGTCACACATTCTCCACTTTCGGAGAAAACCTCTCCCTTTCAATCACAAATACTTATTCTCACACTGGAGTGTGGTCACGGAGAAAACCCTCCCCTTTTCTCCCATGACGAGGCTAATGGCGTTGTTAGTTTTGCAGATTAGCCCAGAGTGAGATCACCTAGAAGAACAAATGAGAGACAACCCTTTCATGCAGAAATATTAGGCTGTACCTAAGATATCTCCGGATACCTCTCGGTTTAGCCAGTGTTTCTTCATTGGCGCCATCCGCTTTTTACTCACTCTCACATCCGTTTTCTCATTTCATTTTTTCTCAAACCTCACGTTCAAATGGCTGATTTTCCATCAAATACACCACGAGGTCCTTGAGCTGAAGGCAAGAACCTAGTTCATGCCTCTCGACTCGACGAACAAGTGGAAGAAGTTTCTTCCGAGAATGCTGGTGCTCACCATGGCTCCGGTCGTGTGAACATCTCGCTAACCCACGGAGTTCAAATAAAGACTCCCTGCATACCAATCACTTCGGTTTTGCCTCCAGTTGAAACTCCGATGTCTTGGTACATCAAGTCTCAAACGGATTTGAATGCCGTCTGCGCGCAACTCTGTGTGCAAACCAATACATCTGCTACGCCGGTGCAGCTACCAACTACTCACGTACATGCTTCGCCTGAACCAAGAGTACTTAGTTATGAATCACCTGCTGGAGCGAGCATTCCATCACAACTCCGTACACGAGACACGGAGTACTCTCAATCGCTGCCTAAACATGAGTCTCACAGACATAGGCGAGCGGCCATCCACTCACGGTTAGGCCCGCGTCCTCTAGAGTGGCGGGACACCTAGCGTGAGGAGGATTGAACATATGGCGAGGGTGACAGCGCCAGTGTGTTTCATCGGCTACCAAAAGATCATGCTGCTTACAAGTCTGCGCCACGGGCTGTTTACAACCCGGAGGCTAGTACAACTATAACCTGATCTACAGGCCGGCTGAAGCAGCCGAACACTCTAAGTTCATCAAGGAGATCGCGCTTGCACCACTGGAGCGCGCAAAACTTCCCTCTAACATGGGAAAGTACAATGGGTTGATAGACCCAGATGATCATCTGCGCCTGTTCACCGGCGCAGGACTAATCGGAGGCTGGACGCTGCCCATGTGGTGTCACATGTTCGTTCAAACTCTTACAGGAGCTGCACGCCTATGGTTTGACAACTTGCCCACAGTTAAGCTTGCGTCATGGAACGACCTCAAAGACAAGTTCCTGACGCATTTCAGCCAGCAACGACGGTACGTCATAGATTCCTCTGACGTCATGAACATCTGGCGGTGTGATGACGAAAGTCTCGAAGACTTCATCACCCGCTACAATAAAGAGGTGTTGAGATTGGGGATGTGCACGAAGACCTGATTCGTGCACAATTCAAGTATGTTGTCCGCTGCGACGAGATGATCAAAGTCTTGTCGGGAACTACCAGCCTCCCAAAAAGCTAGGAGAAATTGATGGCGGCAGCAAAGGTATACGCGCAGACGGAGCGCAACCTAAACGCCAGTAGACCTCCACTACCGCACTACCGTCCCCAAGACATGAGCAAGAGTTTTGGGAAGAAGAATAAGAGTTGGAGGGAGCCCAACCAAAACCCTCCCTACTAACCGGTAGACGCCCGCATGACCATAAATAAGATTGCTACCCAGAAAGTAATCAAGCAGGATAATCAGGATTGTCAGTGGACACCACTGACGAAAACACCGGTGGAGGTGCTCAGCATGGAAGACGCCAACCTTTTTTGTGATTATCACAAAGATACGGGGCATACAACCGACAACTGCACCTCCTTGCCATGGAGATCGAAAAGGCGCTGAAAAGTGGGAAGCTCTCTCACTTTTTCAAAATGTGCGCAAGGAGGTGCGCCAAATTACTTGCGGTGGAGAGGACTCGAGTAATAAGAAGATGAAACAAGCATTTGTTAACATGATCCAGGGTGGCCTAGCGCACAAGCGCAGCCATCAGAAGAGTTGCACGCCACACTAAGGTGACGCTACGTGTGATCCAAGTATGTTCAAATGTCAAGGCTTCATCAAATATTTGCGCAACACATTAGTAAACCTACTATCTTATTCTATACTTTGTACATGGCTCTTACGCCTTATTAATAAAGAAATGGATACATGAATTTCTTTATCAAGATGTTTTGTTACAAATGCGCGAAACCACTTTGGGTCTGTGCGAAAACACCATGGTACACAATGACTCATGAACACAAATTCACTACCTACTGCATGCGCATGGGAGGGGATGTTCATACACGAGTTCATAACCGGTTTCATTCGCTATACCTACACAAAGCGGTCCTTTTCACGCAAATATTGTAACTAGAAAAACAAACATTTCATTGGAAAAGAAATATGTACAAACATACGAATGCAGTTACATTCAAGATACATCAAAGATATTACAATTAGCATCCTACACTACTCTTCACTCCCTGCAGGCCTCGGCTTCATCCAGAAATATGTCTTTGAGGCGATCGACGTAGTCATCATGTTGGAGCGCCTCACTCACTAAATCTATAACCGGGAGCTGAAGACGGTCATACTCCCGCTTGGCCTGGAAAAAGGCAGCTTTGTATCAACTCCACGAGTGGTAGCGTGGCTACTATCCCATTAAATGTCCAGCGCATGAGTGACATGGTGTGCACACTGAGCGTAGCCATGCCGTAGCCATCATGGCGTCCATGACCATCAGCTTGGCCACTGCTCCATCCAACGTTTCCGAATTAAGGATAGAGTTCGCGATCTTCAAATACAAAAACAACATGATCAGAATCAAGACAAAGTGATCAAAATACAAATGGAGTACTTACATTGACAACTCCATGCTGTTGCATCCACAACATGTTGTTGGTCAGCGATTCCACCAGAGACTCGAAGATGGCACGGGCGGCTTCAAAATTTCAAGTTTTTTTCTCGCCCACGCCCACCTTGGCTTTCGCCAATCGTAGCCTCTCCTTATCCTCCAGGCCCGGCGTTGTAATTCAGCCTTTTCCACCAAGGCCACCTGGAGATCCTACTTCGCGCACTCCAGAATGGCGCAAGCCTCAACCTAGTTACATACAACAAGGTTAATCAGACAATCTTTAATCAATACAACATAACTAAAGAGGGGCAAATTTTTTACCTCCTTCTGCTCACTACCTCGCGGTGCGCCATGGCCTCCGCGGCGGCAGCAGAAGCTGTCTCCTTCTCTTTCTTAATGCGCTCTACCTCTCCGCACATCCGGGCTACCTCATCTCTCAAAGATTTTTCTCTTTGTTGTCTTTTTCACAAGCCTCCCTCCACAACTTGCGCTCCTCTGCAAGCGTCGCAGCGGAGCTTTCGCCTCTTCTTTCACCCTAGCATGGACCACTCTTCGGTCAGCTGGGCTTCGGCAAACATTGCCCTTTCAGCTCCAGCTCTGATTTTTGCGCAGCCACTGGGGCTCGCTCTTGGACTAGATCCGCTTAGGCTGCCTCAAATTTAGCCTGTTCTTTGTGCAATTCTCCGCCACTCCCTAATAATCTTGTGAGTGTTGGAGCGGAGCTAGCTGCTACCTAGAGGTAGCGCGGTAAGATTACTTATGACTCTGATCAGCACGCGCGCGCACCTCTGCTGGGGGAACACACCTTTGAACCACTCACGGCACGCCAGCGAGTGAGAGAAGTCATCTCCCTTCTTCAGCTTCCACACAGGGGTGTGGATCTTCAGCGCGACCTTCATGATATGACATGTAATAAAATCACCTAGGGATTCGTCTGGGTGGATTGGAGACTCTTCAGCGGAAGGGCTTCTACCAGATCCTCCGACCTTACCCCTGGGTGCTCGGCTGCATGAGCCCATGTGGAGCATTTTTGTCAACCACCTTCACCAACAACTTCCGCCACCACTACCTCAGGCTCTACGGCTTCAACCTCCACCTGCACCTGCGCTGCCTGGCAGTTGGCTCCCTACCCTGCGCGATTGACGCCTGCACTGTTTCAACCACAAGTGGGGGCATTGGAGTATCAATGGGTGCGGCCGGAGTGGTAGGAGCAACAAAAACTGGTTCACCTCCCCCTGCAAGATGATAAACAGATAGACAAATATAACAGGACAGAAAGTGGTGCAAAACACAAGTAAAAAGGTGTTTACCTAGAGAAATTTTGGCGGCGAGTGTGTCCAGGTTCCCGCGCTTCCCTATCACCCTCCACGCAGCCTTTTTGGAAGGTTGCGCGGGTATCACTCTTCGGAGCCCTCTTCCGCTTGAGGGGCTCTGGGCTGGACCTCGACCTCCACTGGGTCGTCCGGGTTGGCGGGTGGAATCTCCACGGCTTCGACTTCAGTTTCTTCACACCTACAAGTGCAAGACCCTCTTAGGAATCAGAGACTACTACATAGTCATTCCAAGTTCTGGCACAGAACACGTACCTCTGGCCGGGTCTGCCCTGGGCTAAGCCACCTTCTTCTCAGCCACCGCGCTGGGCCCGCGCGCCTTGTCTTTTTTGGATCTGGGCTAGTGCCCAAGTTCTTTAAAGCACACGCACAATGGCGCAACACAATAAGTGATCTGCAAAGATATACACACTAACTATATGAAGAGTTACCAGTCTCAGGCGCAAGGGCCAACAAATCCCCATTCCTGGGAAGCTCAAAGTTCCCAGGATTTGTGCGTACCATGTTGGCTCCTCCGAGCCCAAGGCGATGTACTCTATCCGCCCCTACTCCTGTTGGAACGCCACCACATACAACGCCACCCCTACAAGAAAGAGCATACACTTAGTCGCGCACAAGGAGGAATCAAGATATAATGAAAAATGAGACAAAGGTACTTACTTTTCTCTCCCTCCATATATACGGGTCTCTCCCGGCGGTAGGGCTTCCAAACCAAACTCATACCCACCGCCACCAACGCCCTCTCCGACAGTTGGACCGTCGGGATCTCCTTCAAGTCCTTATACCAGGACTCCGTCACTAGTATAGAAGAATTCTCAACAGCAATCTCCTCCACCCCCCAGAAGTGCATCCGGAGAGGAATAACACCAGCCCTCACATAAAATAATTTAGTCTTCCAATCATGGAAAGACTTGGGGGAGAGAGCAAAATCTTTTTCACCTAAACGCGATACTGAAGAGAATAAAACCCCATGGAACAATGGAGTTGATAAAAAACCGTAAACCGGTCGACGGTTGGAGTAACACCCATCCGGCACAAAAACTAAAAATGCTTGATCCTCAACATCCCCGTTGGATTTAGTTGGGAGATGTGGAATCGGTAAAAGCTCAAAATTTCAAGAAAAAAATTTGTTGCTGGTAACCGGAAGTTACCATCAGCGAAAAAATCAAAGAATAAAGTAATGTAGTTGGCTGGAGCATCGGCGGCAGTCTCTCCCTCGGCCAGGAAACCGGGCATCCCAATCCTTCCGGAATCGGTAGCCGGAGATAAGACGCTGAAAACTTGCGGAGGACCACTTCAACAATGGCAACGATGTTGAGGGCTCACTCACAGAGACAGTTTCGGGACCCTTGGTCGCCATGAAGATCAAAAAAGAGAAGAAGATTTGAAAACTAGAAAGCAAGAACACAAGAACTCAGAAGATTTCATAGAATTTCAAAGAAAAAGTTTGAAGGCGTGAATGGAAACCCTAGACGGTTCCCCTACTTATGAACATCGCATTTAATGCGATGGGGAACTGTGAAGCACGCAGAGAATTAAGAACCAATCCGCGCCGGACGCGTGGCACGCAAGTGGCAACTGACAATTGTCATGTGCGCGTGGCCGGCACCTTCTCTGCCAATTCATTAATGAAAGAGAGGCTACACTGTTGACAGCATGCCATAGCTGTCAAACGTCACCTCCAGGGCACCCTTTTTCTCACCAACTCGCCTGCAACATCAGCATGACGAAGATTCAAATTTCAAAGATCTCATCATGAGCAAGGGTTTCCCTCACACAATGGTTTTCTCCAACCCTTCTTGAATTTTTGCCGTTGAAGTAAGTGCGCATACAAGAATTCTTTTAGTCCAGCACTCCACCTACTTGTCAACATGCGCATAAGGAGCAGAACTGGACTGGGGGGACTTGGAGGGGCATGGTCCAAAAAACTCTGCGCCTGCACAAGGAACCATACCCTCAATGACAACAATCACAAGAATAACCTTGCGAGCAATACGCAACGATTGCGCCATTCTTGAAACTAGCAGGTCACACAACGAACTTTGCGCACTCTGCGCAACGGTAAGTTAGAATTGGAAGCGCAGACCCCTTGACCCTGTGCTGATAGACAAATCTTGCGTGCAACGCGCAATGGTACTACAACTTCAATGCTAGCAGGTCACATAATGAGTCTTGCGTACCTGGCGCAACGGCAAGTTAGACCAATACTAGCTGGACACACAACGGGCCTTGCGTACTTGGCGTAACGGCAAGTTAGACCGATACTAACTGGTCACACAACGAGCCTTGCGTACTTGGCGCAACGGCAAGTTAGTCCGACACTAACAGGTAACACAACGAACCTTGCGTACTTGACGCAACGGCAAGTTAGACCCAGAAGCGCAGGCCTCTTGACCCTGCGCGGATCAAACAATCCTCTAGCCGCAAAGTCCTAAAACCTTGCACAAGGATAAGACCAGCATGAGAGCAACTCATAGTCTTAACAAAAGGACTTAATCCCTGCAACTCTACGCTTGCCAGAAAGCACTGATAAAGCCACGCAGAAGGGAGAAGTGCAAAGGGGCGTTGACCACATACGAGGGTACAAAGTGGCAGAGCTGTGACCCAATGGCCGCTCGGCAGGTTGTGTCAGACTGCGTCGTATGAACAGTAATGCAGCAAACACACGCCAGCGACTGTCACACATTCTCCACTTTCGGCTGACGATAGGTATAACACCAGGGATAACTGCCATACATGTGGCTCCATTCAACATCCGACAAAGCACTCCTCCTGCCAGATATCATTAATGATTGATGCAGAGGAGATAGAACAGATATCTTTGGTTGTCTGGGCCGGGCCCAAGGCCCATCAATCCATCTCCTAAACACACCTACCTTCGGCTATAAAATAAGGGTTACACCACAAGGTAAAACATCTTCATTTTCACCCACATCCACAATACTATTGCATGCTTCGAGCTTTCCTGCTTATTACTTGCAATCACAAATACTTATTCTCACTCCGGAGTGTGGTCACGGAGAAAACTCTCCCCTTTTCTCCCGTGACGAGGCTAACGACGTTGTTAGTTTTGCAGATTAGCCTAGAGTGAGATCACCCAGAAGAACGAACGAGAGGCAACCTTTTAATGCAGAAATATTAGGCTGTAACTAAGATATCTTCGGATACTTTCGGTTCAGCCGGTGTTTCTTTAATCTCATAATTTGAATTCACTTATCATATTCTTCTTCTTATTTTATGGCCTACTTACATTGTTTAAGGTTGTTTTTTTGTATTAAAACATATTAATCAATTCTAATCCTTAATATAATTACATATTTTTGACAGGGTTCCTCCAAGGAGTTCACCTATTGGAGATTAGTTGGTGTTATTCACATAATCATAAAAATCGGGTGCCTCGATGAAAAATTAGAACAAAACCGTTAGAATGATATGTTGTTCCCCAAAAAACATATTATAAATTACAGATTGAAAAAAAAAACATTATATTGTTGCAATGAATGCTTAATGAAAACCATATATATATATATATATATATTGTTGCAATGAATGCTATATATATATATATATATATATATATATATATATATATATATGGTAGGGATCAAGGGTGAACAACTCCATCAGAGTGAACTGTGTGAACTGATCCAGACCATTGAGTTGATGAATCTTTAAACTTTTAATAGGGGCATGATTTTAATTAAGAATATAAGTTTTTAACTTAAAAAATAAAGGAAAAGGGTAGTTTGGTAACTAACATATGCGAACTCTTTTTGAATTAAGGAAACCAAATGGTTTACATAACATTCGCGCATTGTGATTCCCCACGATCTCCCCAAATTCTGGTAATGGTTGGAACTAGTTGGTTTTATGATGGAAATTGTTGAAACATGGTAACTTTGTAGACATATTACTTTAACGAACTTGTTGGTTTTTTTATTGAACTTGTTGAAAATATAGCTTTGTAAACAGCCACGGTAAATATTGCTTTACGTATTACATATGTGTACTATAGTTTTCCGACCATATCTAGGTCGTGCATGTGTGTACTTTAGTATTTCCGACCACATCTAGGTCGTACATATGTGTACTATAGTTTTTTCGACCTAATCTAGGTCGTGCATATGTGTACTTTAGTATTTCCGACCACATCTAGGTCGTGCATATGTGTACTACAGTATTAACGTAATTGTCCAGTTTTGTACTAATACATAAAAAACACAAGTGCACTAAATTGAATCTCTCATATACATCAAAAATTACAACTCCCAGGTACAAAATCAAAAACAACACAGTCATTGTGTATACTACTAACTATGCACATGTGTACTTATCTGTAACAATCATGACAGTTCATCGTACCTTCAATCTCAAAAATGTACAAAAAAATTGCACCACGTGGTTTATTCAAATGTGTACGGAACAAAGAAAACATCGATTACAAACAAAACATCAACCTTGTCGATCCATTTTGAATACAAATACATGTCGATCAAAAGTTGTAACGAAATACAAAATATATACTCTTAAAAAACATAAACAACCGAACCTGGTCGATCTATAGTGGTAACAAAAGCATTGTCGTTACCCTTAACGTTGTCTTCACCGGCGATCGTAACTTCTTTTGGACGTTCCATTTTAATCAGACAGTCCGATGGAACAGTAAATCAAATTCTTTGATATATGTAAATAAAATTCTGGGAAAAATATGTAAATAAAATTATGGGAATGATTTCGAATTCTTTGTTTAGAGATTAATAGAATGAAACCGAAATTGAAGTTAGTTTTACGAACAGTTGCTGTTTACTGAAAGATAGGAATTGAATCAGTTTAAAAAAAATATTCTGCATTTAAAATCACAATTATTATGGAAATATTGTAACTGAAAATCTAATTTTTAGAATAAAGATTTAAACAAAATTACAATCCTAACCTTTTCATTTAATAAGGAGATCAATGGTCCAGATTAGTTCACACAGTTCACTATGATGATTCTGTTGACAAATGATCCTAATCCTATATATATTGGAAAGTTCAAATGAGAAGAAATTTGTTGTAAGAAGAAAAAAAATCTCAACCAATAAAAATGTTTTATTTTACTTCATTTATATAAGTATTTAATGTTACTATAAGGGTATAATGGTAAACCTACATAAATCATTAATTTGTAGTCTTACTCTTTAATATCTTAAAACATTAAAATTTGTAACTTATCTTCGAAATATATATTTTTTCAAAAAAATAAAATATAATAGTTTAGAGTGTAGGATAAATTACCAGGTGTATAAGATAAATTACGAGTTGTGTAGGATAAATTTCAACATGTGTAAGATAAATTTCGAAATGTGTAATATAACTTTTGATGTGTGTAGGCAAAAAAATTAGTGTGAAAGATGATAGTCTTTATGACTAATTACTTAGTCAAATATGATAATAAATGAGATTAATGAAAAACTATTTAATGTTTTACAATTATATCTTTTATTTTTTTTTTCTCAATTATATTTTCTAAATGAACCTTCTGATATATATATATATATATATATATATATATATATATATATATATATATATATATATATATATATATATATATATATATTTAAATTGAATGGTTAATCAAATCGTAAATCGTATCTTTCTTTTAATTTTGGCAAAGCTAATTCCAACAAAATCTTCTAATTATCATAATGAAAAACCCGTGAACTGGTGTAACAGAAATTATGAAAACACCATTGAGCTGATGTGTGATTTGATTGACACAAAAAGGTTAAGATTTGAAGGTTTTCTTCTACACTAACGTGATAATAAGAGAAATTTTATCAAGCAAGCGAATGGAAGGATTCGGATGTGGGCTTCAATAGGATGTTTGGATCAGGAAAAAGGTGAAGAATTAGAAGCTGAAAACTACACAAAGATGAAGTTAGAAACCTAAATCAGAAAACAACTTAAATTTCACCTCCGATAAACAATGGGTAACGTATTGTTGGCTACACTTTCGATATTAATATTTTTTTGCTGGCCATTTAAAAAATGTGGATAATGAGATGAGAATGGTGTTAAAGATAAAATGATTGTATTTGTATACATCCAAAACCACATGACAAGCTCCATAAATTAGTGAAATGGAGACTGGTGACATTTTTGGAACACAGAAAACGTTAAATAACTTTAAGTTTATAAAAACGTGGATGGTGTCTTTTAATATTTCTTGTGTACATCAATGGGTATTGTGATCGTTGTAGGTCTACTCTTATCTTACATCGTAATCTGAGCTAGTTTCTCAGTTTTTGGTGTCGGTAGACCCAAGAACTTACCTCCAGGCCCAACATGGCTACCGATCATCGGAAACCTCCACCTGCTTGGAGACCAACCACACAAGTCCCTGGCCAAACTAGCCGAAAATGATGGCCCAGTAATATCCTTAAAACTTGGTCACATCACCACATTCGTCATCCCTCCGCCAGTGCAGCCAAAGAAGTACTCAAAAAACAAGACCTTGCATTCTCCATGCGTCATATCCCTAACGCGGTACATGCCCATAACCACGCTAGGCACTCCGTCGTATGGTTCCAAGTGGGCACCTTGTGTTAAAAGAAAGATTTTGAGGGATCAGCAAGATTGGTTGTCATTCACATCATATCCCATGATTATTGGAGCAAATATACGTTTTCTTTTTCCTCACAATGACAGCCATCGATAGTTGTCTTTTTCTTATTTAGGATCATTGTAAAAGTTGTATAAATAGAGTTTGTCCTCTCTATTGTAATCATCTCATACAAAATACAAAAACCCTTTTATTCATTCTGTGTAAACTCTCATTTGTCAAGACCAGATGGCGCACACTCAGAAGGATCTTGAATTCCAATATCTTCTCCTCCAACTCCCTTGAAGCTAACAAGAACTTGAGGAGCCAGAAAGTTGAAGAGCTAATAGCATACTCCAAGAAAGCTAGTGTGTCCAATGATTATGTGGACATCGGTCGTGCTGCATTTAGAACCTCATTGAATCTTTTATCAACACTATTTTGTACAAGGATGTAACAGACCCGTATGAGGATTCAGGTAAAGAGTTTAAGGAGGTGATCACAAACATTATGGTGGAGGTCAGAAAGCCAAACCTTGTGGACTTTTTTCTGGTTTTGAAGAAGATTGATCTACAAGGTATCCGGAGAAGATTGATCCACAAGGTATCCAGAGAAGATTGAGTGGTCATTTTGGCAAGCTTCTTGAGATTTTGAGGAGTTAATTGATGAGAGGCTGAGAATGGGAAGATTGAAGCATAATGATTTATTGGACGTGCGTTTGAAAATCATTGAAGACAACCCAAATGAGATTAATCACACACACATAAAGAGCTTGTTTTTGGTGAGTAAATTAAGTAATTCTCTTAAAAGTTACATCTATTTGAATATGATACTCATCGACAAAATCAACTTCTTGATATAGGATTTGTTTGGTGCTGGCACGGACACAACCTCAAACACATTAGAATGGGCAATGGTAGAAGTGCTACACAACCCAGATACCATGACTAGAGCGAAAGAGGAGCTTGAAGAAGTTATAGGTAAAGCTAATATCGTAAAAGAGAATGATGTCTTGAGATTACCTGTAACACCCTGTAAAACCGTGTCCAATAGTATAGTGACACGTCTTGTATTTTAAATATAGTCTATTAAAGACCAGTAAGGACTAAAGGCGTCAACATGCTTGAAATTTGGCCTCTGAGTGACTGATATGTCAACATGCCCAGCCTCTGAGTGACATTGGAATCAACATGCTTATAATAAGCCTCTAAGTGATCCTTTGTGAAGTCCTAACTCTCATACGTGCCATTTGTTGGACGAGAGGCTTTAATTTTATATATATATGAAAGTTGGATGATGGAGGGACTAAAAGTGTCAACATGTTAATTCTTACCTCTGAGTGACCTTTTAATGAACCGAGAGCTCGACAATATCCGGGCATAATCCCGGATATCCCAATTATTGGCTACGGAGGACTAAAAGTGTCAAAAAAGATGTTTAAAAAGGTTTTTAGAAGCTTTTTAAAGTTTAGGGGCTAAAGTGTCAAAATTTGAAAGTGGCCAGCAGGCGGTCGCGGGCCGCTAGAGACCAGGCCTGGGTCTCTCGCGAGGCGCGAGAGAGCCTCTGCTGCAGAAAGTTTTGTTTGATCTCCAAGCAAAACTCCAAAATCATTAATTCGAAACCATAGCTTCTCTAAACTACTATGCCACATTTTAGGACACTTGTAAGCTTCTTCTTACACTCCTAAACACATGGCTTCACCTCCTTTGAGTTCTCCAACTATAAATAGGTGTTCAAGTGTTTCATTCCAACTTGCACCTTTCTAAATCATAACTCTTCTCCCTCCCCTGGAAGTTCCTAGCTGAAAGGAGCATCCAACTTAGTTCTCTTGCATTGTAGGAACCTCTTATAAATGTTCTTTGCTCTTGTATTTTCGTTTATAGGCTTTTATAGCCAAAAGTCAAGCGTTTTCGTAAAACACTTTGACTTTCGGTTAAGACCATTATGGTCCAGCCATTGTTCGAAATGACCATGGCTAAGTGATCGTAATAAGGTAGGTGTTAGTCCCTATAAAGGGCATCTCCTGAAGATCACGTTTACTAGACCAGTTGACGGGTCAAAGTTATGAAAAAAATAGTCAAACAGGCTATTTTTCGGAAAAATCATAAATTGATCTTATATATGTTATGAAACCTGTTTTGACACTTAAACAAGTTGGTAATAATTATTAGAACATGTAAGAACATGCTCGGCTAGTCAATTTCAGTTCTAGGGTCGGTTCGCAACCAAAAGTCGTGAAGTTTGACTTCTGCTTTGACTTTCGATTCTGACCCGATTTAGTAATTACTTACTGATCTAAAGTTGCATTATGATCGTAATATAATGTAGCATAACCCTATGAGGTTATCTTACATTATCATAATAAGAATCCAAGTTTATGCGCAAGTTCCATAATTATGCCATCTTTGACTAAAATGCCCATATTTAATATTATAAATAGGATTATTTGGGATGTTAAACCAAGTTATAAACTGAGTTTTCAAACAAGTCCTTAAACTATGTCGATAAATGACGGTTTTAGCCCTTGTGGTTCATAAATAGTTTTAATCGAATCTTTTCAAGGAAAATCATTTACTTACTAATATGTTATATTAAATAACATATTTTAATCATTTTAATCTGACCCTAATGTCAGTTTTCATTAAACATTGCATAAAACGTCATTTTACGACATAAGCGCTGTCTCGGCGCATAGTATGGTTTTAAACCATATTAATGGACCAAGACTTGTTACCTACTGATTTTAAAATTTATTTTAAACATATTTACAGTAGGGACATGTTATAAACTCGGAATCCCAAATAATCTATAAACTATGTGTAAAATGACCAAAAGTGCCCCTTCGGTGCATAGTTTGGTCATAAAAGATAATTTACACATATAATTGAAATCCTACTGATATTATATCATAAATAAAGTATTTTTCCAGAATACTTATGACTATAACATTAAATTATATTCAAGTTCCTTTATTACGGCATAAAATTACCAAAATGCCCTTATGTGGCATAATTTCGTTTTAAATCCTTAACGGGCATACAAGTTGATATCCTACTGATATCTTAACTTATTTAAAGTATAATGGCATATAGAACTTGTCCATGACTTATCCGGTTACCCTATATCATTATTATGTGCACAGTTACGTATATGTAACTATTTTACAGAATTTAACCGAAACGGGTTTAACCTTGTCATTTAAGTTTCAAAATCCAGAATGTTTATAGTTTACCCATATTATAAAGTCAAGTACTTGTCGGGATTAAATTAAATTCTATCCGATCATCGTTTAATCAAGCGTTATACGTAATGATCATGTACACTATTCGGTTTATAAGATCGTTAGTATTTAATTGGCTAGTTTATGCCATATCCCGACTAGAGCCTTCCCGGTAAATGTTATCTGCACTTGGTATTTTTGTATACGGCTAAGTTATTTAAAAATAAAAGAAGAAGACTAGCTCAGGTAAATACTCTCGACTTATTTTCCCTATACGGGCTTGGGATACGGTAAATTATTACCGCTTGGTCCAAAATGAGGTCAATCGAATGCCCGCTTGTGGCTAGTAAACCCGCATATTTTGTTTTAATCAGTTTTGTTTGATAACTTAAACATCGGGGGTTAAATTACAGTGTCCTGGATATCCTGGGCTCAATACATTAGTTATTGGCCACGACTTTAGCACAGGGTGTAGGCATGTACCTTTTGATGCTCATATGCAATGTTCCCAAGACGTTGGGGATGACTCCTCGTGAGTCCTGAGTTGTGTGTATTTAATCATGTCTCAGTTTTTGTACTGGGCCCCGTATGTATTGACAAACATGTGAATCTGATACAAGGTTGCAAGGTCAACTTTCCCAAGTTAATAAAAGATTTTGTGCCGTTTTGCACTTAAAATCATTTTAAAGTTTTCAAAATGAGTCAGTAGGGTGTATTTACCAGTGTAAGCTGACGTATCGTCCAAAAGCTAAACTGCAGGTACAATACGAAATAGGTCGGAAGCTGCTCGGTAGTGATAGAGGATCTTGCAAATCCTAAATCTGCCTAAAGTCGTTTTGTATTCTTTCCATGTACATTTTATGATCCGCATGTGGATCTTCTATTACAAGCTTGTATATTATTTTGTATTTTTGAACATTTGGTTTGTAATAGTAATTTTACTCCAAGACTTCCGCTGTGCCGTGTTTAATTGACAATGATATTATCAACTAACGTCACGATACTCCCCACCCGGGCCCACCGGTGTATGGATTTCGGGGTTGGAAATCCGGGGTGTGACAGGGTTGGTATCAGAGCCAACGTTTGAGAGAATTAAACACTATCCTTCTTGTGTTTAGTCTCAAACTTACACGAGCACATTCCTTAGACTTCCGAGTCTAGTCATTGACCTAGGATTACTCATTTCATTATTAAGTTATTAATATTGTTTTTGAATTGATTTTTAACAGGAAAATGCCGCTACTGTGAGAGGACAAAGCGGAAGAGGAAAAGGTCCAATGAGGGGAGGACCGTCGGGGCGCATACCCCCTCAACCTCATAATCCAGATGCTTACCAAGGATCAGGAGATTCGTCTCCTTGGTAACCAGCGAGACGTTCTGTCTCTAATAGACACTCACCCTCACATTCCCAAAATTCTTACCACTCACACCATTCTTACCATTCTCACCATCCCATTTCTCATCACTCCTACCACGCAGAATTTAACCCTAACCATTACTTAAAACACGCCTCCAGCCGACCAAAATTAGTTGGACCGGCCACATCCTATGGAAGAGGACGAGGACTACGACCCGGAAATACCGCCATCGGGATCAAACATACATCCCATTGAAATTTTGAGCGATTCGAATTCATATGCCGGATCGCCCTACCAAGGTCCTAATGAATGGGACCAATACTGGAACCAATTCACCTTCGCCTACACTCCTTCTCACCACTCTCAACCACCTCCTGTTCAAGAAGATGTCCACATTGAACCGGTGGACCAACCTCAACAACCACCTGAACCACCAAGGAGGAAGCGTGGAGCACGTATGTCAATAGGTGCTGGACAAAGGTCGGGATCGCTGCCACCTTTGCCAAATTCTTACCCCATAATTCAAGAGGACCCACAAATGGGTGGACCCTCTAATGTTTCACCTATAGTGGAACCAACACCAACACCTGTTGTTCAACCACCACCAACGGGTTATACTAACCCAATTCCTACATATCCAGACACGTCAGGATATGACCTTATAACCCGTCTACACCAGTAGACTATCAAGCATGGTCGCAAGACCCCTACATGCAGACGGTTATGCACAATGCACTTTACTCGTCTCCTTTCCCACCTACCTATCCACCGATTGGATATCCAACTTATGGGTACCAGTATCCGGTTATGCCACAACCACAACCACAACCACAACCTCCACCGCCACTTGAGGCCATTAATGAGGCCTTGGAACGGATGAAAGAGATGCAGCAACAGGCGGAGAAAACGGAGAAGAAGACAAATAAGTTCTTCAAGAAACTCTCCAAGTTGGTCAAGGGAAAGAAGGACGAGTGAAGTCTCTTCTAATTATATGAAGTCCCTGCGAGGACATTGTTATTTCTTTTAGTCCCTGTGTGGACATGTTTATTTCCTTTAAAGTCCTTGCATGGACAAGTTTATTTCATTTTTTTCTAGTATTGTAACTTCTAATTTGAAATTTAATGACGTATTTTGGAGTTATATATATATATGTGTGTGTGTGTGTGTGTGTGTGTGTGTGTGTGTGTGTGTGTGTGTGTTCATCCTCTTGAAAACGAGCGTCTCAATTTTACTCGAATTTTATGCTCTGCAATATAATTCCAAAAAGATCTTAATTGTTTTGATTTGCCGAGTGGCACAGACCACATATTTGGCCAAATATATATAAATGATAGTTAAGAATGGAAGGGTCTTCTATCATGATAGTTAAGGGAAGTTATCCTTCTTTCTAGAGGTGGTGGACTAAGTTCAAGCCTCCAAGTCATTAAGGTCAATGCGACCGGGACTATTAATCAACCATTAAGGTCCTCTTTTGTTAACATTCAAGTAATGTTCACACTCTTGGTAGTGTGACTTGAGGAATCACGCTAGCCTTCAAGGTAATGGACTATATCCTAACCTTAAATAAGCCCTTGTGATCTATTTGATCCTGGCTAAATAAGCCCTTGTGATCTATTTGATCCCGACTAAATCAGCCCTTGTGATCTATTTGATCCCGGCTAAATGAGCCCTTGTGATCTATTTGATCCCGGCTAAATGAGGCATTGTGATCTATTTGATCCCGACTAAATGCGCCCTTGTGATCTGTTTGATCCTGGCTAAAATAGCCCTTGTAATCTGTTTGATCCCGGCTAAATAAGCCCTTGTGATCTATTTGATCCCGGCTAAAATAGCCCTTGTGATCTGTTTGATCCCGGCTAAATAAGCACTTGTGATCTATTTGATCCCGGCCAAAATAGCCCATGTGATCTATTTGATCCTGGCTAAATATCACCAGTGCGGTGATAAAACATCCATTAGTGATGTATTACCCTTTTCGGGTTATGAATTATTTTATATAGCCTATGTAATCTATCTGATCCCGGCTAACATCGCCAGTGCGGTGATAAATAAGACATCCATTAGAGATGTAGTGCCTATGTGCCATATTTTATGTCCGTCAGTGACAGGCCTTTGTGCCATATTTGCTGTCCTTATGACAAATCTATGTGCTATATAATTGTCAAGTATGACAATGATAGTTGTGACATTGCAATCCCCTGTCTAGTAATAAATGGACTATGTCCATATTTTAATTTGCCTATGTTGGTCCTATTAAGACCTAGGCCAAAATATAGTTATATTAAGCCTAAGAGTTGTGATGTTAATCACACTAGTGTAGGCCATGGATTTCCTTATATCCAATGATTAAAAGCCGATATGGTTATTATACCATGGCTAAGAGAAATTTTGTTTAGTATATAGAACCAAAGTTTTGAAGAATGGCTAATCTAATGAGGCACAAAGTAGCCATCGGAACGTCAAAGACGCCAAAAATATAGCCATAGATAATAATGACTTCCAAGCACGCATTGATGCGGCTGTAGAAAAGGTCATGGGTAAGGCCATAGAGAAGTTAAGAGAGTCGAGTGCTACTCGCTCTAAGCCATTATCAATTCCACCATCCTCAGCTCATAAGGAGAGATCTGTTCACTCATCAAATGCGAAGACTGAACCTAAGAGGATAGACTATGCTGGTAGGTCCCGTTCTTCTAAGGACGGATGCACCTACAAGTACTTTGTCTCCTGTAAACCCCAAGACTTTAATGGGGAAAAGGAGCCGTAGAAGCCCTAAAGTGGCTGGACGAGATGGAGACCATATTAGACATCAGCGGCTGTGCTGATAAGGATGTGGTCAAGTACGTATCACAATCCTTCAAGGGCGATGCCCGAATATGGTGGAAGGCCATGATCCAGTCTACAGGTAAAGTATACTTGTATAATCTAGGATGGTCCAAGTTTGTGGACCTTATTAAGGAAACTTACTGCCCACCACATGAGGTGGAGAAAATAGAGACAGAATTCTTGTCTCTATCAATGAAAAACCTAGACTGTCGGAAGTATGTTTCCGATTTCAATTCGCTATCTAGGTTAGTTTCCTATTCAATTACCCATGAATCCAAACACATTGCGCATTTTATTAATGGGTTAGTGCCCGAAATAAAGGGCATAGTAAAGGCTGCATAGCCTACTACCTATAGGTCTGCTGTAGACCTATCTCTTTCTCTCACCCTTGATCTAGTGAGACAAAAGTCAGTTAAGTCTGAAACTGACGGAAAAAGGAAGAGGGAAGATGACAACTCCCATAAGTTTAATAAGAAAAATAAAAGGAGATTTGGGTTCAAAGGGAACCAAGACAAGTCGGCTATAATGCCATTTTGCAAGACTTGCAACCGCAAACACTTGGGACAGTGTAATACTGATTTCAAATTAGACCTTGTGGTATTTGTAAAAGGAGAGGGCATAAGACCCTAGATTGTAAAGATCTTAAGGATGTTGGATGCTATATCTGAAACGAAAAAGGGCACATTGCAACTAACTGCCCTAAGAGTTCAAAGAAAATCCGAAGCCTAGAGAGGCCAAGAAGGGGAATGCACGCGCCTTTCAGCTGACTGCTAAGGAAGCTGTTAATGACAATAACGTCATAACATGTACTTTCCCCATTAATGATATTTATGCTAGAGTTATTTTTGATTCGGGTGTGGATAAATCATTTGTTGATCATAAGTTTAGTAAACTATTAATTTACCCATAAGAACTCTAGATAAAATTTATGAGATAGAACTCGCCGATGGAACCTTAGAAACTGCTTCTTCCATACTTGATGGATGCTCTATATCCATTAATAATCATTCCATCCCTATCTCTCTTTTACCAATGAAATTGGCGGGGTTCGATGTTGTCTTAGGCATGGATTGGTTATCTCATAACCAAGCCCGCATTGCCTGTGATAAAAAGCTCATCGAGATTAAGACCCTATCTGTCACACCCCGACCCGCAGCAGAAATGGTGATCGGGGCATGATTGGGTTTTCATCAAAGCTCATGACATTTACTATAAAGTTTCATATTTATTATTTCTTTTTAAAGAAGAACATTACAATAAACATACAAGTATAACATGTTCAAATACATATTTCATGACTTCATTATTTTTCTTCTAAGGCAATTTCCTATGTGTTCCTTGCTTCAACCTGTCCACCTGTATCATGTGTAAAATAGGGTTTTGGGTCAACAAAAAGTTGGCGAGTGAATCTTATTTAAACATTTGAAAGGATTAGTTATGTTGGTTATTTGAATAAAATTGTGCATAACCAAATATGAGTAAACGTAAATGTAAATTTAATCACAAAACACATAATATCAAATAATACACACGCACACAACAAATGAACGATTTTGAGGCACGCGATGTTCAACTCGTCTCCCACGAGGAACTGATGGGCCTAATGAATGATTTTGAGGCACGCGATGTTCAACCCGTCACCAACGAGGAACTGATGAGCCTAATGAATTGATTTGCACGCAACTTGACTAAATGTAAACACACATTACAACAAACAATATTTACATTATAAGTTTAGATCATATAATGGTAATAGCACGAGTCTGAATAAGCGAATTAATTAAAGCGACACATGATACACCCCAAAACATGAATAAAAAGGGGAATTTGTAAGAATTCACTCACAGTGGGTGCGTTTTCTTGGATTGATGATGAATGCGCACGAATTTGGATTTAACCACGAGAGAAACTAACCTAAATAATAACATAATAATTCGATAAATAAATAAACTTTTATTTGAGATTAATATTTTTAATTAGTGTTCTTAGTGGGATTGTTAGATTTATTTTTGTGAGTTTAAGGACATTTTCTAACTTTAAAAATATTATTTTTAAGTATTTTAAATAATTTTCTGATTAAATAAATAAATAAAAAAATAAAAAAATATAAAAATGTTGACCGTTGACCGTTGACTGTTGACCGCTGACCGGTCGAATTCAGTTTATTCATGCGCTGGGTGAGGTTCGAACTCGTGACCTCCCGTATACGTGCACGCAGCTCTACCAACTGAGCTACGTGTCTAACCCGAAATATTTCTGATTTTAATTATATTTATATACTGTTTCGATTATTCAGAATTTTATTTAATTTAAAAAGAATTTTAATTACTGAATCGGGGAGGGTTACGAGTCTCGAACCCGTGACCTGTGGCTTCATACACACACAGCCCAACCAACTGGGTTGTGTGACTAACCCGGTTAAAATACAATTTTTATTTCTTTTAAGCATTTACCCCAGTTCATCTTTTCATTTCAATAAGCAGATTGTTAAACCCGATTGTTTCGATTCATAATCAATTCCTTTATTAAATTTTAAATAACTACACATGAGATTAAAAAAAATGAGAGGGATTAGGTGAAAGATATACCGAACAGGGATCACCTGGTTCTCTGGCGAGATTCCGGCGATAGCAGATTATTCCGGCGAGGTGTAACTTGCGACAAAGGCTTTACCAGAAGTTTGAGGTGAGTGTGGGTGACTTCCGTCGAAGCTCTAGAAGTCCTATTTATAGAGTAAGGCAATAATGGGATAGATTCGGGTTTCCGGTGACCAATTCCGGCGAAATTGGAAATCTCCGGCGACGAGTTTCTAAGAACTTCAACTACGAAAAAGTGTGCGGTCTTGAGCGAAAGGATTCCTGGAAGGTTGAGGGGGGTATTTATAGGGTAGAACATGATGTATTAGGTCTGAATTTTGTCTTGATTCGCAGTCAAAACTTTTCCGGCGGTTACGACTGGAATAGGGGGTTAGACGTCGGTTATAACCGATGTCGACGTCGGTTATAACGTTATAATCAAAAGGAAAATGGCTAAACTCCCGGATTGCCGGATTTTCCGGTGATTGCGAGTTCTGCCGCGCTGAAGTCCGGTTTTTGAATTCGAGTTTTAACTTAAGTATTATTTGTTTCATTGTTTACACAAACGAGTCAAGTGGCGGAGTGGTGTAGTGTTTGTTTGTTGAATCGGCTGACCCGGGTTCGAAACCCGGCAGCTTCCTTTTATTTTTTCTTCACTTGTTTTTTATTGTTTATTAATTATAGTTATTAAATTCTAATATATTTATTAATTATATATTGTTTAAAATTAAAATGGACAATATTTTACGCAACGAAATTTATAACTGACTATTCGATTAATAAACGAAGCGGGTTTTGGAAACCCGTTTTTCGACGGATGTTACAGTATCCCCTACTTTTAGAAATTTCGTCCCGAAATTTAAGTAGTAGTGGTGTATTTGACTTGAAAGGAGGGTGTTTTAATTTTGACGATTACATAATTAGAAGAGGGTGGGAGTTTAAATCTTATTTGAGGCGGTAACGTTCCTAGTAAGGGTTGAATACCCTGCCACAAGAATCGCTTTTTGATGCCTAAAGTATAAGAACGCGGAACATGGATAAACAGAGTTGATTGACTAAGCATGATTTTATACATAAGAGTTTTTGAGAGAATTGATACGTTTGGAAAGATAAGGTTATATCATAAAATAAAACTTCAACCATGACGATACTAAAACCTACATGGAACCTCTCATAACCGCCTGACAATGCTTCTGATCTTTTGACAAGAATACTTATATATAGGAAGTACCAGCGGCGTATCCACCATACCCTTGTCAAATTTTCATTGACTTTGTCAGTAAGTTATGATTAGTTCTATGTGACTCTAAAACATAAACAAACACAACAGCCAAAGCTTGAGTCTCAAATCTGAAAGGATACATGATTGCATGATGACAGTACCTCTATCGTTTGTTATGATGAAGGGGTTAGTCTATGTAAAAGTGAGACACAACCCAACTTCTTTGAATGATGAGATTGAGATACGTCGAGATATATGATGATATGAATGTTAAATCAGTGAGTATAAAACAAAACTTGAAATAGTAATTCGCATTAAGATTCTTGGATACATAAATTTCAAATTTATAATTGAGCTACGTAGAGATTGAGATAACATAAAGAAAACATAAAAACTAGACGGTTGGAGTTGAGTCTTGATTCTTGGTGAGGGAAAGACTAGTTGGGTGGTTCGTTTGGGCCGTTATTATCTTCAACAGGATTGGCGTTGATGTTGTAAGCTCTTCTTCTTGCTGGCGGTGGAGCTGGGTTTGCTTGATTTACTTGGTTAACTGGGTTTGCTTGAGCTTGGGCGTTTATGATGTTAACCAATCGAGGGCACGTGTTTCTAAAATGGGTAGGGTCACCACAATTAAAACAAGCTCGAACATATGGAAACATGGGGTATTGGGGTTGTTGATATGTTTGGATCATGTTTTGAGTAGGGGGTGAGGTTTGGTTTTGAGAGGCGCGACAAGCCTTGCTCAAATGACCATAGCGTCCACAATTCGCACATAGTCGACAAGGTAAGGTAGATGGATGGTGATAAAAACAGGTGCTGCATTGAGGGTGAGGTCTAATGTAAGGTTTCTTATTTGGGTAAGTTGAGTTGGGTGCTACTTGAGTGATTGAGATAGCTTGGAGGGGTACGGCTTGTGAAGCTGGTTGATTGTGTTGGGTGACAGCGAAAATTTGCCCATCTCGTTTTCTCTTAGAAGTGGGTTGAGAAGAGGATTCGGTTTGGGTGGAGTTTGGGGTTTCGGTCGATGCTTTATCCTTCTTCTTCTCCTCCGTGAAGTCTTTATTCCGTATGCGGTTTTCGGTGAGCTCTGTATCTAACTCCATTGCTGCTTCCAAAGTTGCAGGTGTGGTACTTATTACTGGGTCTTGAATTTTTGAAGGAAGACCTCGAATGTAGTGCTCGATCAAACGGTAGAGAGGAGTGAACAAGTTGGGGACCATCTGATTCAACTCAAGGAATCTCTTGTTGTATGTGGTGTGGTCGCCTTCCTTTTGTTTTAAAGAGTAGAACTCATCTTCTAATTTCTTGATTTCGCTTCGTGGACAAAACCGTCTTGTCATGATTTCCTTCAACTCTTCCCAAGTCAAAGTCATAACATCTTCAGCACCTCGCTTGGCCTTCTCTGTATTCCACCATGTAAGTGCTACTCCAAACAAACGACCGGTAGCATATCGCACCTTGCGATTATCGGGGCAGTCGCAATTGAGAAAAGTGTTTTCCATTTCCTCAAACCAATGGAGGAGAGCGGTGACACCTTCCGTCCCTTCGTATTTTGGAGGATCGTAGGATTTGAAATGCTTGAAGGTGCATTTAGTGGTTTTTTGGGGAGGATTGACAATGTTTTGATCTTCTTGATTAATTGGGTTTACGGGATTAGCGGTAAGGGCTTGTTGAACTTGAACTATGATGTTGGGTATTACGGCAGCCATTTGTTGAGCGATTTGGGCAGCCATGCGCTAGCGGGTTTTTCCTGATCTCATTTTTCTACGAGAGAGGCTAGAAGACATCTACAAGAAATACGTATCAAGAGTATGAGTTTGACGTTTTAGGGGTCATGTGTCGTATTTAGGTATGAACATTCATAAAATAAATGAAGAATAATAAATTTACTACATCCATAGGATGTCTTGGGCTTTGCTCGTAATTGGGCCTTGCATGCCGCCATACTTCACCTTCGTAATCATGTGGGCCCATGATTGCCGGGTCTTTCATATGGTTCGCATGTGTTAGCCTGGTAACGTAAACTAAAACCCGAAGAAAATCGAGAAATATGAATGTAACGTATGAAATTCGGAGTGCATCCAGGTGTGGACACGGTGACGCCTCAAAGTGGGGTTAATTCGAACGACGTTTGGTGTGGCATGCTTTGGCCTAATAGGTCCTTCGTACTCTCGTCGTTAGTCCCCAGGTAGGCAAACTGGTCCGTTATATTGGATTTATACGAATGCCAACCTAGACAGGACGTTCCGACTATCGGTACTTGTACCCTTACAGTTACTACATGCCCGTCGTAGAACTCACTTTGATGAGATTGAAAATGAAAAATGAGACAAAGTCTTGAATAAAGGAATATGAGGATAATTTGAATATGTGGACATTGAAATATGCATGATGAATGTATATGTAAGCTTGTTATGTTTAACAATAAGTATAACCCATAAAGTATCACACAAAATAATAGTGGAAGTGTTTGCATGCATTTGTGTGTGTAATAAATATGAAACAAATAAACATCATGAGTTTGCATGTAACCACATAAGCATTTAAAATATAATCAACTATAGTATAGGCTCTAAGGGTCTAATAACCTATCCTATATCCCTATAGTCAAAAGCTCTGATACCAATCTGTCACACCCCGACCCGCAGCGGAAATGGTGATCGGGGCATGATTGGGTTTTCATCAAAGCTCATGACATTTACTATAAAGTTTCATATTTATTATTTCTTTTTAAAGAAGAACATTACAATAAACATACAAGTACAACATGTTCAAATACATATTTCATGACTTCATTATTTTTCTTCTAAGGCAATTTCCTATGTGTTCCTTGCTTCAACCTGTCCACCTGTATCATGTGTAAAATAGGGTTTTGGGTCAACAAAAAGTTGGCGAGTGAATCTTATTTAAACATTTGAAAGTATTAGTTATGTTGGTTATTTGAATAAAATTGTGCATAACCAAATATCAGTAAACGTAAATGTAAATTTAATCACAAAACACATAATATCAAATAATACACACGCACACAATAAATGAATGATTTTGAGGCACGCGATGTTCAACTCGTCTCCCACGAGGAACTGATGGGCCTAATGAATGATTTTGAGGCACGCGATGTTCAACCCGTCTCCAACGAGGAACTGATGAGCCTAATGAATTGATTTGCATGCAACTTGACTAAATGTAAACACACATTACAACAAACAATATTTACATTATAAGTTTAGATCATATAATGGTAATAGCACGAGTCTGAATAAGCGAATTAATTAAAGCGACACATGATACACCCTAAAACATGAATAAAAAGGGGAATTTGTAAGAATTCACTCACAGTGGGTGCGTTTTCTTGGATTGATGATGAATGCGCACGAATTTGGATTTAACCACGAGAGAAACTAACCTAAATAATAACATAATAATTCGATAAATAAATAAACTTTTATTTGAGATTAATATTTTTAATTAGTGTTCTTAATGGGATTGTTAGATTTATTTTTGTGAGTTTAAGGACATTTTCTAACTTAAAAAATATTATTTTTAAGTATTTTTAAATAATTTTCTGATTAAATAAATAAATAAATAAAATATAAAAATGTTGACCGTTGACCGCTGACCGGTCGGATTCAGTTTATTCATGCGCTGGGTGAGGTTCGAACTCGTGACCTCCCGTATACGTGCACGCAGCTCTACCAACTGAGCTACGTGTCTAACCCGAAATATTTCTGATTTTAATTATATTTATATACTGTTTCGATTATTCAGAATTTTATTTAATTTAAAAAGAATTTTAATTACTGAATCGGGGAGGGTTACGAGTCTCGAACCCGTGACCTGTGGCTTCATACACACACAGCCCAACCAACTGGGCTGTGTGACTAACCCGGTTAAAATACAATTTTTATTTCTTTTAAGCATTTACTCCAGTTCATCTTCTTTCATTTCAATAAGCAGACTGTTAAACCCGATTGTTTCGATTCATTAATCAATTCCTTTATTAAATTTTAAATAACTACACATGAGATTAAAAAAATGAGAGGGATTAGGTGAAAGATATACCGAACAGGGATCACCTGGTTCTCCGGCGAGATTCCGACGATAGCAGATTATTCCGGCGAGGTGTAACTTGCGACAAAGGCTTTACCAGAAGTTTGAGGTGAGTGTGGGTGACTTCCGTCGAAGCTCTAGAAGTCCTATTTATAGAGTAAGGCAATAATGGGATAGATTCGGTTTTCCGGTGACCAATTCCGGCGAAATTGGAAATCTCCGGCGACGAGTTTCTGAGAACTTCAACTACGAAAAAAGTGTGCGGTCTTGAGCGAAAGGATTCCTGGAAGGTTGAGAGGGGTATTTATAGGGTAGAACAGGATGTATTGGGTATGAATTTTGTCTTGATTCGCGGTCAAAACTTTTCCGGTGGTTACGACTGGAATTGGGGGTTAGACGTCGGTTATAACCGATGTCGACGTCGGTTCTAACGTTATAGTCAAAAGGAAAATGGCTAAACTCGCGGATTGCCGGATTTTCCGGTGATTGCGAGTTCTGCCGCGCTGAAGTCCGGTTTTTGAATTCGAGTTTTAACTTAAGTATTATTTGTTTCATTGTTTACACAAACGAGTCAAGTGGCGGAGTGGTGTAGTGTTTGTTTGTTGAATCGGCTGACCCGGGTTCGAAACCCGGCAGCTTCCTTTTATTTTTTCTTCACTTGTTTTTTATTGTTTATTAATTATAGTTTTTAAATTCTAATATATTTATTAATTATATATTGTTTAAAATTAAAATGGACAATATTTACGCAACGAAATTTATAACTGACTATTCGATTAATAAACGAAGCGGGTTTTGGAAACCCGTTTTTCGACGGATGTTACACCATCTAGAAATGATCACCATCCCTAGATACTCACACTATGGACTGCCAGACAAAGTGTCGTTATTTAAAGCATCCAAGTGTTTGAGAAGAGGTTGTGTCATCTATATGGCACAAGTTACCATAAATGAACAAAAGCCGAACCTTGAAGATCAACCAGTTATCTCGAAGTATCCCGATGTTTTCCCTGAAGAATTACCAGGCCTACCTCCAGATAGGCAGTGGAATTCAGAATAGATATCATACCAGGAGCAGCACCCGTAGCTAGAGCGCCATATAGGCTAGCTCCAACCGAAATGAATGAGCTAAGAGTTCAATTGGAAGAACTCTTGGAGAAAGGCTTTATCCAGCCTAGTTCCTCACCTTGGGGAGCTCCTATTCTGTTTGTGAAGAAGAAAGACGGTTCGATGCAAATGTGTATCGACTACCGGGATCTGAACAAGCTAACCATTAAGAATAGATATCCTCTCCCCAGGATCGATTATTTATTCGACCAACTTCAAGGAGCTAGTTACTTTTCTAAACTAAATTTAAGATCAGGATATCATCAACTGAAGGTTAGAAGTGAAGATGTTCCTAAGACAGCCTTCAGGACCCGCTATGGTCACTTTAAATTCTTAGTGATGCCTTTTGGGCTCACAAATGCACCGGCAGCATTTATGGATCTCATGAATAGAGTCTGCAAACCGTATTTAGATAATTTTGTCATTGTCTTCATAGACGACATACTTATCTATTCTCGTAATAAAGCTGATCATGAGAAACATCTTCGGTGTATCCTAGAATTATTAAGGCAGAAGAAACTTTATGCAAAGTTCTCTAAATGCGAATTTTGGCTTAGAGAAATGAAATTTCTTGGACATATGGTAAGTGAGCGTGGTATCCAAGTGGATCCCGCCAAAATTAAGGCCATAATAAATTGGGAAGTACCCAAGACCCAACGGAAGTTCGTAGTTTCTTAAGATTGGCTGGTTACTATAGGAGGTTCATTGAGAACTTTTCAAGGATAGCCACTCCTTTAACTTCCTTGACCCGTAAGAATATTAAGTATAATTGGGGTCCAAAGCAACAAGAATCTTTTGAGATTCTTAAACACAAGTTGAGCAACGCTCCTGTGTTATCTCTACCTGAGGGTATTGAGAATTTTGTTGTTTATTGTGATGCATCACACACCGGTATGGGCTGTGTGCTAATGCAAAATGGCAAGGTAATTGCCTATGCATCACGACAATTAAAAGTTGCATGAAAAGAATTACACCATCCAGATTTGTAGCTGGGTGCCGTTGTATTTGCACTAAAACTGTGGAGAGATTACTTGTATGGCACAAAGTGTGTTATATACATGATCATAAAAGTCTCTAGCATCTGCTCAGTCAGAAAGAATTGAATATGCGACAGCGCCGTTGGATGGAAACTCTTAATGATTATGATTGCGAGATTCGCTACCACCCAGGCAAGGCAAATGTAGTTGCCGATTGCCTTAAGTCGCAAGGAAAAGGTTAAACCTATTAGGATTAATGCTAAGAGCATTGAGCTCTGAAATAGCTTAAATGAGAAGCTACTAGATGCGCAAAAGCAAGCTTATTAGAGGCTAATATCCCTAATGAGGGATTAGGCGGAACTGTTGATCAATTAGCGCCTGGAAAGGATGGAATCCTAAGATTTAATGATAGAATTTGGGTTCCAGATCTTTGGAGGACTTAGAGATTAATCCTCCAAGAAGCGCATAGTTCAAGATACTCAGTTCACCCAGGTGGTGACAAAATGTATCAAGACTTGAAGAAGAATTATTGGTGGATGGGTTTGAAGAAATCCATAGCCACTCATGTAGCTAAGTGTCTAAACGTGTTCGCAAGTTAAGGCCAACATTAGAAACCGTCAGGACTTCTACAACAACTTGAAATTCCCACTTGGAAATGGGAAATGGTAACTATGGATTTAATTACCAAGTTACCTAAGACCAAAAGTGGTAATGACACTATTTGGGTCATGTGGATAGGTTGACCAAGTCAGCACACTTCTTGCCAATAAAAGAAACGTATAATTCAGATAAATTGGCTAAATTGTATGTGGACAAGATTGTGTCCCTACACGGTGTGCCAGTATCTATTGTATCCGATAGAGATACTAGATAGACATCTCACTTTTGGAAAAGTTTCCAACAATCCTTAGGCACACGATTAAATTTCAGTACGGCTTACCATCCGTAGACTGATGGTCAAAGTGAGCGTACTATCCAGACACTGGAATAGATGCTTAGGGCATGTGTATTGATTTAGGTGGAAGTTGGGATGACCACTTACCCTTAATAAATTCTCCTACAATAACAGCTATCATACTAGCATCAAGGCTGCTCTTTTTGAGGCCTTGTATGGGAGAAATGTAGAACGCCTGTATGTTGGGCAGAAGTTGGGGAGGCCCAACTATCAGGACCTGAGATTGTCCTGGAGACCACGGAAAAGATTATGCAAATCCGTGATCGTCTCAAAACTGACAGGGATAGGCAGAAAAGCTATGCTGACAAGAGGCGTAAACCTCTTCCGTTCCAAGTATGGGACAAAGTCATGCAAAAGTATAAACCCTGGAAAGGTGTGATGCGTTTTGGAAAGAAGGGAAAGTTAAGCCCTAGATATATAGGACCCTTCGAGATAATCGAATGTGTCGCACTGTAGCTTATAAGCTCAGGTTGCCAGAGGAGCTTAGTGGAATCCATGATGTATTCCACATATCTAATCTTAAGAAATGTCTAGCCGATGAGTCGCAGCAATGTCGCACAAAGATGTACAGATATATGAAAACCTGAGGTTTGTTGAGAAACCAGTTTCGATCGAGGATCGACAGGTTAAGAAGCTCCGAAGAAAGATGATACCTGTAGTAAAGGTTAAGTGGGACGCTTTTAGAGGTCCTGAGTATACATGGGAGGTTGAGTCCACTATGCGACAAAAGTACCCCCATCTTTTTGAATAAAATCTCGAGGTCGAGATTTCTTTTAAGGGGGTGAGGATGTACACCCTGTAAAATCGTGTCCAATAGTATAGTGACACGTGTTGTATCTTAAATATAGTCTATTAAAGACCAGTAAGGACTAAAGGCGTCAACATGCTTGAAATTTGGCCTCTGAGTGACTGATATGTCAACGTGCCAGCCTCTGAGCGACATCGGAATCAACATGCTTATAATAAGCCTCTGAGTGATCCTTTGTGAAGTCCTAACTCACATACGTGCCATTTGTTGGACGAGAGGGTTCAATTTGTATATATATAAAAGTTGGATGATGGAGGGATTAAAAGTGTTAACACATTAATTCTTACCTCTGAGTGACCTTTTAACGAACGAGAGCTCGACAATGTCCGGGCATAATCCCGAATGCCAATTATTGGCTACGGAGGGCTAAAAGTGCCAAAAAGATGTTTAAAAAGGTTTTTAGAAGTTTTTTTAAAGTTTATGGGCTAAAGTGTCAAAATTTAAAGTGGCCAGCGGCGGTCGCGGCCGCGAGAGACCAGGCCTGGGTCTCTGCGGGGCGCGAGAGAGCCTCTGCTGTAGAAAGTTTTGTCTGATCTCCAAGCAAAACTCCAAAACCATTAATTCGAAACCATGGCTTCTCTAAACTGCTATGCCACGTTTTGGGACACTTGTAAGCTTCTTCTTACACCCCTAAACACCTGCTTCGCCTCCTTTGAGTTCTCCAACTATAAATAGGTGTTCAAGTGCTTCATTCCAACTTGCACCTTTCTAAATCATAACTCTTCTCCCTCCTCTGGAAGTTCCTAGCTGAAAGGAGCATCCAACTTAGTTCACTTGCATTGTAGGAACCTCTTGTAAGTGTTCATTGCTCTTTATTTTCGTTTATAGGCTTTTATAGCCAAAAGTCAAGCGTTTTCGTAAAACGCTTTGACTTTCGGTTAAGACCATTATGGTACAGCCATTGTTCAAATGAACATGGACTAAGTGATCGTAATAAGGTAGGTGTTAGCCCTATAAAGGGCACCTCCTGAAGATCACGTTTGCTAGACCTAATTGACGGGTCAAAGTTACGAAAATAAAAAGTCAAACAGGCCATTTTTTGGAAAAATCATAAATTGAACTTATCTATGTTATGAAACTTGTTTTGACACTCAAACAAGTTGGTAATAATTATTAGAACATGTAAGAACATGTTGGCTCGTCAATTTCAGTTCTAGGGTCGGTTCGCAACCGAAAGTCGCGAAGTTTAACTTCTGCTTTGACTTTCGATTCTGACCGGATTTAGATTAATTACTTACTGATCTAAAGTTTCACTATGATCGTAATATAAAGTAGAATAACCCTTTCAGTTTATATTACATGATCATAATCAGAATCCAAGTTTATGCGCAAGTTCCATAATTATGCCATCTTTGACTAAAATGCCCTTTTTACATAAATCAAGTTTTAATAATAATAAACTTGAAAATGAGTTTCCTACTGATGTAATATTATAAGTAGGATTATTGGGATGTTAAACCAAGTTATAAACTGAGTTTTCAAAAAGTCCTTAAACTATGTCGATAAATGACGGTTTTAGCCCTTGTGGTTCATAAAATAGTTTTAATCGAATCTTTTCAAGGAAAATCATTTACTTACTAATATGTTATATTAAATAACATATTTTAATCATTTTAATCTGACCCTAATGTCAGTTTTCATTAAACATTGCATAAAACGTCATTTTACGACATAAGCGCTGTCTCGGCGCATAGTATGGTTTTAAACCATATTAATGGACCAAGACTTGTTACCTATTGATTTTAAATTTATTTTAAACATATTTACAGTAGGTACATGTTATAAAATCAGAATCCCAAATAATCTATAAACTATGTGTAAAATGACCAAAAGTGCCCCTTCGGTGCATAGTTTGGTCATAAAAGATAATTACACATATAATTGACATCATACTGATATTATATCATAAATAAAGTATTTTTCTAGAATACTTATGACTATAACATTAAATTATATTCAAGTTCCTTTATTACGGCATAAAATTACCAAAATGCCCTTATGAAGAATAATTTCGTTTTAAATCCTTAACGGGCATACAAGTTGATATCCTACTGATATCTTAACTTATTTAAAGTATAATGGCATATAGAACTTGTCCATGACTTATCTGGTTACCGGATATCGCTATTATGCGCACAGTTACGTATATGTAACTATTTTACGGAATTTAACCGAAACGGGTTTAACCTTGTCATTTAAGTTTCAAAATCCAGAATGTTTATAGTTTACCTATATTATACAAGTCAAGTACTTGTCGGGATTAAACTATATTCTATCCGATCATCGTTTAATCAAGCGTTATACGTAATGATCATGTACACTATTCGGTTTATAAGACCGTTAGTATTTAATTGGCTAGTTTATGCCATATCCAGACTAGAGCCTTCCGGTAAATGCTATTGCACTTGGTACTTTTGTATACGGCTAAGTTATTTAAAATAAAAGAAGAAGACTAGCTCAGGTAAATACTCTCGACTTATTTTCCCTATACGGGCTTGGGATACGGTAAATTATTACCGCTTGTCCAAAAATGGGGTCAATCGAATGCCCGCTTTGGCTAGTAAACCTGCATATTTTGTTTTAATCAGTTTTGTTTGATAACTTAAACATCGGGGGTTAAATTACCATGTCCTGGATATCCTGGGCTCAATACATTAGTTATTAGCCACGACTTTAGCACATGGTGTAGGCATGCACCTTTTGATGCTCATGTGCAATGTTCCCAAGACGTTGGGGATGACTCCTTCATGAGTCCTGGTGGTGTGTATTTAATCATGTCTTGGTTTTTGTACTTCCCTGTATGTATTGACAAACATGTGAATCTGTTACAAGGTTTCAAGGTCAACTTTCCCAAGTTAATAAAAGATTTTGTGCGATTTGCACTTAAAATCATTTTAAAGTTTTCAAGAGTCATTGGGTGTATTTACCAGCGTAACTGACGTATCTTCCAAAGTCTAAACTGCAAGTACAATACGAAATAGGCCGGAAGCTGCTCGATAGTGATAGAGGATCTTGCAAATCCTAAATCTGCCTAAAGTCTGTTTTGTATTCTTTCCATGTACATTTTATGATCCACCTGTGGATCTTCTATTACAAGCTTGTATATTATTTTGTATTTTCAAACATTTGGTTTGTAATAGTAATTTTACTCCAAGACTTGCACTGTGTCGTGTTTAATTGACAATGATGTTATCAACTGACGTCACAATACTCCCCACCGGGCCCATGTGTATGGATTTCGGGGTTGGCAATCCAGGGTGTTACACTACCGTACTTATCTTGCATAGTGAAAGAAACTTACGATTTCATCCGCGAGTCCCCTTACTTATTCCTTAAAAGTGGTTAAAGAATACAACTCAATGGATACACCATCCTAGAGGGCACACAAGTGCTTGTGAATGCTTGGGCCATTGGACGAGACCAACTGTATGGCATGACTCACTGGAGTTCAATGTTGATCAGTTCTATTTAAAACATAATGGAAAACATGAATAAATACCTGTGAGGCAGATAGGCCAACAGAGAATCCAATCAGAGATGCAGCCATGGAGTTCGACATCTTTATTAGTATGATTTGGTTCCTCCTTAGGGTGTAAGATTATGATGGTAAGAACCGAACTAGGGATGAATTCGGTTTAGGTTATGGAGAGAGAGGTGGGTGGCGGCTTTGATGATAATGATGTTATTGTAATTGTCTAACCTTAAACCTCTCTAGTAATCTCCTTATATATACACCCAGAAGGAAACCCTTTAAAGTAAATTGGTCCATCAACAATTACCAACTAATATATAATAGGATTAATATACTTTGACCTAATATAATATAAATGATTATAATGGCTACATGATTAAATATTATAAATAATATATTTAATCTTAGATTCTCCCACTTAGCTGAGTAATCATTTATCATGAGTATTAGATAAGCCTGAATAGGAGTTAACACTCATTTTAGCTTTAAACCAAGAACCATAGCAAAGAAATACAGCCGTTGAATCATTATTGGACTCAGGACCCCATTAGTCATACTACAGCCTCAATTTAAAACCTAACAATTATGAAAAAATATGCAAATAACCCCTTTAGCGTTTGAGTTGTATTTATATTTGTATATATGTCATTACACCGGCAGAACATATGTTAGAGACATACAAAATCAAACTGAGGAAATTTCATTAATTAAAACATAAGTAAGTACAATATGCTATTAAATAAGGTCTTTAGTAAATCCCATATTCGAAACATGTTCTTCGAAAACTTTAGGTGGGAGACCTTTAGTCATCGATCTGCAAGCATATTTTAGTACTAATATACTCAATACAAAGATTATTTTCCCCAACTCGTTCACGTTACGAACAAGTACTTTGTTTCGAGATATAAACCAGCTCCAGTCGAACTGTTACTGTTCGACAAAACATGGCAGCTGAGTTATCACAGTAAAGCTTCAATGGTCTAGAAATGGAATTAACGATTTTGAGTCCACTGATCAGATTTCTAAGCAACATTCCATGACAGGTTGCGTCATAAACAACAATGTATTCTGCCATCATTTTGGAAGTTGAAGTTAACTGTTGTTTATGACTCTTCCATGAGATAGGTCCGCCTGCTAACATAAAGATATAGCCCGGAGTGGATTTCTTGTCATCTTTGCACTTGGCAAAGTCAGAATCAGAATAGCCTACCACTTCTAAATGATCACTTCTTCTATAAGACAGTTTATAGTCTTTCATCCCTTGCAGATATATAAGTATTTTCTTAGCTGCTTTCCAGTGATCTAGGCCAGGATTAGTCTGATAACGGCCTAGCATTCCAGCAATATAAGCGATATCTGGGCGAGTACAGACTTGAGCATACATTAGGCTCCTGACTACTGACGCGTAAGGTATCTGGCACATCTGCTCCTTTTCAACCTCTGTTGTCGGACATTGGAATGAACCGAAAACATCTCCCTTAACTACTGGAGCGACTGAGGGTTTGCACTATTGCATGTTATAACGCGTAAGGATACGATCTATGTAAGCTTTTTGGGACAATCCTAAGATCCCTTTGTGTCTGTCTGGTGAATTTCGATGCCAATAACATAAGAAGCATCTCCGAGATACTTCATATCGAAGTTATGCGAGAGTAATCGCTTTGACTCATGCAACATGTCTAAGCTATTACTTGCCAATAGAATATCATCTACGTAAAGGACAAGTATAGTAAAGTTACTCCCACTCATCTTGAGGTAGGTGCATTGATCCACTTGATTCTTTATAAAACCTTGCCTTTTCATGACTTCATCAAACTTAAGGTACCATTGACGTGATGCTTGTTTTAACCCGTAAATGGATTTCTTCAACTTACAGACTAGATGCTCCTGACCTTCAGGTTTAAAGCCTTTAGGTTGTTTCATGTAAACATCTTCGTCTAAGTCTCCGTTAAGGAAAGCGATTTTAACGTCCATCTGATGTAGCTCTAAATCAACATGAGCTACTAGGGCCATAACGATCCTAAATGAATCTTTAGGAGAGACAGGTGAAAACGTCTCTTGATAATCAATTCCCTTTTTTTGAGTGTAGCCCTTTGCAACCGATCTTGCTTTATAGCGTTCAACGTTCCCAATCGGATCTCGTTTTGTTTTGAATACCCATTTACATCCTATGGGTTTGACACCGTTGGGTAATTCTACCAAATCCCAGACGCATTTTTCTTCATGGATTCAAGCTCATCATTCATTGCTTTATTACATTCAGAAGATGATCACTGCTAATGGCTTCATTATAAGAGATAGGATCATTGAGCCTTCCGGCATCCATTTCAATCAGGTAGATAACATAATCATCCCAATTAGTAGGCCTTCTGTGCCTGGATGACCTCCTGAGTTGATTATCGGGTTCGCAGTGTCTTGGTTTTGAGCATTTGATGTGCCTTCGTTATGAGGTATAAAGGGTTCTTGATGTGAGGAATTTGGAGTGTGCAGTAGCTTTAGGTGTTGTTGTTGCATTGGGTACAAGAGGAGTAAACGGAGTAATGGTAAGCTACAAATCCCCCCGGTGTCTTGTACTTTTTCAATTCTTCGTAAGGGTTGGTACTGCTCCCGCTGACCTTAAAATCCTCCAGGAACGCGGCATGCTTGGTTTCAACAATAGGGTGATATGGAAGGATAATAGAAACGATAACCCTTAGAGTGATCAGGATACCCGATAAAGAAGCAGGTAACTGTTTTAGGGTTAAGTTTCTTTAGGAAAGGATTGTAAAGTTTCGCTTCAGCAATGCAGCCCCATACTTTCATATATTTAAGATTCGGTTTCCTTCCTGTCCAAAGTTCATAAGAAGTTTTAGGGACAGACTTAGAAGGAACTCTATTGAGTATATGAACACTGCTTTTAACGCTTCAGTCCAGAGGAATAATGGTAAATTGGTGTTGGCTAACATACTGCGCACCATGTTCATAAGGGTACGATTTCTTCGTTCAGCGAAACCATTCTGCTGAGGTATACGTGGCATGGTGTATTGGTTTACAATCCCCTGTCCCTTACAAAACTCATAAAATGGACCAAGAGCTTGACCCACATCAGTATGTCTTCCATAATATTCACCGCCTCTATCTGATCTCACAATTTAATTTTACGATCTAGTTGTTTTTCAACTTCAGTTTTATAATCTTTAAAAGTTGTAAGAGATTCAGATTTTTCCTTAATGAGATACAAGTACATGTAAGAGAATAATCATCAATGAAAGTGATAAATTAAGTATGTCCTGTTATGCCAGCGATTTGGTAAGGACCACTAATGTCAGTATGAATGAGTTCTGATAAATAGACTCCTAGTGGCACCTTTCTTATTCGCTAATGTCATTTTCCTTTAAGACATTTGACACATGTTCCAAAATCAGTAAAATCAAGAGAGGTAAGACTTCGTCCCTTACGAGTCAATTTAATCGTTCTCTTGAGATGTGGCCTAAATGTTGATGCCACAACATGGATGAAGTCTCTAAGTCTCATTTTGTTTCATCTTTGTGCGTGATTAATTGATATTATATGACAACAAAGATTTGGAAAAGTCATCATCTAGTTCTAATCTATAGAGACCACCATCCAGAATGTCGGTACCATAAACCACAGAATCATAGAGAATAGAGAGTTTGCAATGACCATGAGTAATATCAAAACCGTCTATGTCTACCTTTGGTCCTGGTACAAGGTTCCGAGTTACCTCAGGAACATATAAGGTATCATAAAGTTTAATGCATAAACCCATTTTCGTAAATAATTGTAAAGTTCCTATGGCCTCACTTCTAATCCTCTATCATCCCCCACTTTAAGTGTTCTTTGGTTTCTTCTAGCCTCCAGCTTGTAAGGAAACCCTGAGTAGAGTTAGTGACATGAGTCATAGCACCAAATCAAACCACCAAGAATTAGCAGGAACATTTAAATTATAGGACTCAAGTATCATGAAAAAATCGTTACCTTTCTTAGCCAGCCACTCCTTAAAGTCAGGGCATTCCTTTTGCTTATGTCCTGTCTTTTTACAGAACTTGCAGTAGGGTTTGCCTAAGGAGTTTCTAGAGCTGTAATGCGCACTTGTATTAGGATTGGGCTTTTGGACTTTAGAAACATCCTTACTTGGATAAGTGTTCTTCCTCTTCTTAGAGCTGGAGGTAGTAAAGTGTGCAACATCAGTTAGTTCGATCCATTCTCATACGCTCCTCCTCCTGCACGCACATGGCGATCAGCTCACTCATCGACCATTTCTCTTTCTGAGTATTGTAATTGATCTTGAATGCTTCATAGGACGAAGGAAGAGAAGTCATGATGAAATGAACAAGAAAACCATCACTAATCGCCATGTCTAATCCCTTGAGCTTATGGGCCATGCCGTTCATCATCATGATGTGTTCACTGAATGCCGCTCATCCCATCATACTTAGTAGTCACCAGCTTGAGGATAAGAGTACTAGCGTGTGCTTTGACGTTCCTTTGAACTCTCCTCCACAGAAGCCAAGTAGGTTTTAGCATCTTCCGAATCAGGAATGGCTCCTCGAATTGCATTGCTTATGGACTGCTTCATGAACATGAGAGACATGCGGTTACACCTAGTCCATTTTTCATGAGCCAGCTGCTCAGCAGCGTACTCTGAGGAGTAAGGTCTTCAGGTTTATTCTCTCTCAAAGCTAATCAAAATCCATCAAAGCAAGAGTAAGCATGAGAGAGTCTTTCCATGTAGCAAAGTTATCATCAGTCAATGGTGGAATCCCACAATTGGGCGCTGATAGTGGAAATATATGAGCAAAAATTTGATACTAAGAAAAGAAGTCTTAATGTGATCTAAGGGCAAGTTACACTAAGCATGCATAAGTAATGACCATTTTAATTATGAAGCTTTGATATTGTCTATTACTAACATCAAAATAATAGACTTAGTTAAATTCTACTTAAATGTAGACAAATCAGCTTTGGCCAGAAGTGAAATCATCTAAGTATGTGTGCAAAGTAATTGTGACAAATCAGTTTAGCCTGAAATGAGACAGTCACTTTAATTATGCACTTGTTAAGTATGCTAGACATGAATGAATTAGATCAACTTTGACCAGAAATAAGACATTCATGTTTATATGCACAATAACATAGCTTCTTATTATACTTGAAAATAAATAGATGAATCAAATCACCTTTGGGTAGATGTGATACATCAAAAACTCATTCAAGTTAAGCTATTTGGTTTTGTAAAAGGTTATTTGATTTTGCTTAATTAAGTATTTACAAAACAATTTATTTTAAAAAGGAAAACCCCATGTTAGCCGATCGAACTAGCATGTCCCCGCTCGGGGTTCGAGGCGGAGCCCCGAGCTGAAATTTAGTTCACAATAATAGTCTAATTAGTAATGAGATTTCGGATAAAATCTTGGATTTCGGATGACTTTCGGATTAGTCCAAGATAGGCATCTCGGATGAGTTTCGGATTAGTCCGAGCTGGGGGATCTCGGATGAGACTCAAAATTAGTCCGAGATGGGCATCTCGGATAAGTTTCGGATTAGTCCGAAAATTGATGGATCAATCTTCAGGATGAGACACTGATTAGTCCGAGTTGGTCATCTCGGATGAGACTCTAATTAGACCGAGTTGGTCATCTCGGATGAGACTCTGATTAGTCTGAAAACTTATCCTGCAAGATTTCAAAATCTCTAATGATGGCAGTTAGTTGTGATAAGTTTTGAAATTCGAAAATTAAGGAATTATGGGATTAGTTTTCCTATTTTAATACTGATCTAAATATATCAAAATATTTCGAAAATAATATCCGTTTATTTTATAATAGATTTGAAAATTTAATTAAATAAAAAATAGATCAAAACTGGGAAAACACTTAATAATCGTATTTAACTCCAAAATATAGGATTTTTCGAATTTCATAAGAACATAATGATGAACCCTAAAAAAATATAAACTTAAATTCTGGAATAATATCGAAATCTATGATTTTAATGATTACGGAACAGTAATTTAACCATTGAAACACTAGATCCGAATTTTAATTCATAAACATGTAATGATGAATTCGGTTTAGGTTATGGAGAGAGAGGTGGGTGGCGGCTTTGATGATAATGATGTTATTTAATTGTCTAACCCTAAACCTCTCTAGTAATCTCCTTGTATATACACCCAAAAGCAAACCCTAATTAGTTAATAAAGGTAATATGGTCCATCAACAATTACCAACTAATATATAATAGGATTAATGTTGTGAAAAAACGGTCTATTAGCAACTAATATATATGTATATAAACATGAGAGCTAGACTATGAAAGCATGTAGAGATTAGAACATGAAGAATTCTTATTCATTGATCTAACATCATATACAAATGCCATTATATATAGGCACTCACATTAGTACAATAGTAAATAAGAGAAAGGGGTTATAAATGTGGAAAGTCACTACATAATGAAAGCATTCATAACACTCCCCCTTGACTATCCGCATGATGGAATACTATTCTATAATACGCTTAATGATGTTGCTCATTAAAAACCTTGCTAGAAAAAACCCAATGGGAATAAACCTTAGCTAAGGGAAAAAGAGTGCAACGTGTATTGTCTCCCCTGATACTTCCGGATCAGGTACATTGTCTCAAAAAAAAACTTACTAAGAAAATCCAATTGGATAAAACTTAGTGAAGGGTAAAGAGTGCAATTTATGTAAAACTCCCCCTCAATATAATATGTATCATTTCAAGTAACAAGTGCCAATCTTCTATGAAAGTTTTTGAAAAACTTCTGTAGTGAGTGATTTGTCGCTTGATGTGCAATCTATTAATGAACTTGATGTATGATCTTCATGTAAAACTTTAATTACCTCCTCTTGTAAGTAGATACCATAAGATCCATGAATTTGTTTTGTTATAATCCCTGCATTTACAAAACTAACCAAACTTGTTGATGGGTTAGTAAAATATGAACCCATACCTTTCGTACCTTAAGGGTATAGAAAATAAATGTTTTACTCATTACACTATCTCCTCGTCGTACACGAGTTAAATCTTGCTAATGAATTTAATGGTATATCTTCGTGTATAGCTAGCAAGATATATTAATACAATTTGTATTGAATTATGGTACTTCATGACCAAGGATCTTTGCTTCTTTGATAGAAGATGATAAAAGTCATTTTTATCTATATCAAATATTTGAACATCATTAAATGTACTTACACCAAAAGCTTTGTCCATATGAAAATGTCCAACATTTTCTAGATGTATTATGATTGATGGATTATAATATAAACGTATGTCCTACGTATCGAGCCATAAATTTGCAATATTGTATTTCATTTGCAAATTCTTGCTTAAATATTTGAGCTCTTTTTTTCTCTTTGGGAGATCCATTGACATCATCAACATATATTGCAATACTTGTAAACCTCATAATGTTCTTTTAATGAAAATAAATGGACCAACTTCACCCTATGTATTTCTCGTTTTCGAGCTCACTGGTGAGTCAATTATATCATATTTGACTCGACTATTTTAGTCCACATATTTTGTCAACTTCATATAGTATGTTCTTGAGGTTTTGACATCAATGCTTCTAGCATTATCAATCAATGAGGGAATTCGTTCCATCTTATCCATATATGCATGTGCTTTCACTCTTCATGAGTTTTGCTATATAAATTTGCCCATTTAACACATAGATATCTATATCATGTAAAAGTGTCATGAACACTTGCTTTTATCTCCAAAATCCATATTATACCATGTGTGCACACTATTTATTGAGATATCACAATCACTGGGTACAAGTTTTCAATGTATGTTTATTGGTGCACAAGAATTACATCGTTAAGTTGTTTTGATTCACCATTAAAGAACTCAATTGCTTTAAGAAACTCATCAGGAGTTCAATCGTATTTAAAAATGAATATGTATACACGATCATATTGTTCTCGAGAACTTAATTTACATGAATTACATAATTTAAATCTTTCAAGGACTTGCATGTAAACTTTTGTATCTAAATGATACATAACATTTGTAAGATGCATATCAATTCTCTCTTTATATTGCCAGACTAATTAAATACTGGAAAGCTATTGCGTCCACCACTGGAGAATACGTCTCCTCATAATTAATCGCAGGTCTTTGCGAAATCCTTGTGCCATCAATTGTTGATCCATATAAAAGACCTAATTATATTAAATATATTTTACAACTTCTTTTTTTACGGACTACTGGCCCGTAAGCTTTCCATTTCAATAGAGAATGAAACTCTGCCTCATTTGCGTCGTTCTATTTTGGCCAATCATTTCTTTGTATTTATTCATAGGCAGATTTTAAATCTTGATCCTCATCATTTCATCTTTTCAAGCGCTATATATACAAAAGTATAACGATGGCGATTTTGTTTCGATTCCATACACTTCTAGAGATGATATAATTTACTAAGAGCTCTTTCTTTTCAGGTACCTAAGGTTCTTCCAGAACAATGATGTCTAATGTCTCTTCAAGAAACCCTTTTATTACTATAACCTCGACTTGACCATCTTCTTCATTACTTGCTCCAATTTTTCGAGGAATTTTTACTTTCTTGGAATCGACTAGTCTACTACGCTTCAGGCGTGCGATAGACTCATTAATATATGGTTTGCCCTACTAGGACAATTAACTTAATTGGAGCATTAGCAGATGACTACTGACTTACTTAGTCACTGTATTTAGGTCAGTTAACATGTTGGTGATTGATTCTTTAATCTAGGTAACGAATTATCTTTTGAACTTCTTGTTCACACAATTTAGTTTGAGGATCAATGATGATTCATGCATACCCAATCCTTTTTCAACTGCCATTAATCTCCCCCTGTGTTGAAAATGTTAATTTACTTAAAGTAAGATCTAACGAGCCATAATAAATCTCTCGTTAATTGCTTTAATTATGTAATCATAAAAGTATTTTTCATCCAACATATATTCCCAACATTATTGAGTTTCAATCTTTATGCATTGTGGTGGATCAATTCCAATGTATACCGCACAATAAAAGGTTTAATGGGAAATATTTGGTTCCTGACCAAAACCAACTATAATGGGGAGAAACTATTACAACATGTTGGCTTAATGTGAAATAATGTTACCGCATCTAAAATCACATGTGCTCAAATATGAACTTTTGCTCTCTTGATTATTGGCTTTGCAATCAATTTGTAGACGTTTGATCATCGTCTTCAATAAAAGTAATTTGTGTCTTAAGCATTTAGAAAGTTCATATTATTCAAATAATCCATTAGTAACATGGATACTAAATTCAATGTTATAACCACCATAAATATGATAATATGGAATAATATGCTTGCTATCTCTTAGCTAAGCTACACACAACTTCAAGTTGTAAAGTTGATGACCATTTAGATGATGCATTAATTTAAAAACACTAAATGGTATCATGTTTGGATATATACATCCTTCATTCATTCCATAATATTTTAGGGATTCACACCCTACTTTGGTTGGTAAATAATTAACTTTTGTTGAGAGCAACTATGACATGTTTAATTATCATGAAGAATCTTCTGGTTATTCATTAAGTTTCACATCATTATTGGCTCGGTGTGGTCTAACCAGTCACGCCAACATATAATTAAGATCCATAAACTTATGGTTATGTATTACTTGCACGTATGTAATATAAAACATAAGATAGAAATAATGTATTATAACTTCAAAGTTCAAACCATCGTGTTATGTAATCACTAGTTTACCACTTTTGGTGGTCGATCTCATCATGACTATCATTATAATACTGATATTCGATCTCATTATTAGCTTGGCTATCTTATAATTTCTGATAGTTCGATCTCTTATTAACTTGATGATTGTTGCACTTCTGATGGTCAATCTTATTATTAATATGATCATCATTACAATTTTCTCAATGATGCCCATAATTACAATGATCAATATATATTCACTTCATGAATCAAGTAAAACCATACAATTTTTACGGTTTTCCATTATTTTCTCGAACATATAGATATACAGTCGTTTCAAACCGTTTATAACCTTTAAATGATATTGCTACTTAGGAGTATATTTGAGGTTTGACAAACAAAATTTTTTTTATCCGATTTCCCTTATAAATAAACTTCTCTTCGTATAATGTCAATTGAGAAGTAATTATATGTCCGAGTCATATAATATTTCTTTTATACTGATGGATAAAATCGAAGCATATTTCTACTTTTTCATGAGAATGACAATAAACCACAACTTTGATTTAGTCGTTCTATTCAGTATTATTGATGCAAAGAATGATAGCATATAGAATACAAGGTATAGGTAGCAACAAATCATACAATACATGACCTTATAGCATGTCATCATATTAAAACAACTTATAATGGGCCTTTATAAAATAAGAAACTTTTTATCACTAATAAGCAAACGCATATAATTTATGTAATAACTTATTATGGTAAACCAAACATAATATCTTATATATTTTGAACACTTACTTCAAAACTTAAACATATATCTCTTTCAAGTTCTCACATTTATTACTTGTATTTGAAAATTTTATTTGAAAATTGTAATATGATGAATTACATAACATACTCATTTTTTTTCTTCTCAAATATTTATATTTAAACAACTGATGACATCATATAAGCAATCTATACATTGTACATATGAAGCAATAGCAATAGTCGCTATTTTATACTAGCAATAGTAATAGTTAATATGCAAATAAATTGTTAAACATTATGACATGGCATAATGAATGCATGATAAATTTCTCTAAAAACAACTAATGATATCTAGCAATATTAATCTATTATATGAATTTCTTATATGCAAAATTTGTTATAGCATTAACCTTAGTGTAAGTACCAAACGATATTTGCATAATCATGTTATAACAACAATAATAATAATAATAATAATAATAATAATAATAATAATAATAATAATAATAATATATTGCATTATAAGTTGTATAGTTTATTTAAAACTAAATCAATTGATGTTTATAAATAGAGGATTAATATCCAATGAGCATTACTCACATAACTCATTTATATCTAATTAGTAAAAGTCTTTTGGCATGTTATGTATTAACAATGACTAACGAAAACAATTAATTACAGAATTCATATCCATTTAAATTATAAACTATACAAAATGAAAATCTAGTACATACATCATGTATATATTACCACCAATACAAGCATATATACCTGATAGAATTGCATTGTTTAGTCCATAAATATTGAGTTTCATACTTTGTAATATTGAAAATTTAATTGTTTTTCATGGATTCTAAAAGCATATATAATATTCTCTAGATTGCAAATTAACTTCCTCAAATCAAAATAATTCAACAATTTTATTATAACTTAACAAGGTTAATAAAGAAGCATAAATATATGATTATGGTGGCTCAAAGAATATGTAGATGAGCATCACTAGATTTTAAGAGTCCTAAACAACATATATTAAATTAACTAATTAAATGATAATCCAGCCAATTTAGAATAATAGAAGGGATCATTTGTAAAAGAGAAAAATAAAATAAATATTCGTAATATCGTCGTCGTCAACGAAAACTATAGTTATTCAATTAATAATGAGTATTAGAAAAAAAATGAATTAGTATATTGTAACGTCATAATTTATGCTGTAACATCTAAATCCTGATGAATACCAAAATGCTAATAATATATATATTATATATATATATATATATAACTTCTAAAAACAAATGAAAAAAATATATAGATAAGAGTTCAATCATGAGATTATATCCTAGAATTTATAGTAATTATCAGTTTAAGTTTATATATGTATATTAATAAGTGTCACCAGTAAGATTGATGTATCATCATCAAATATAATATGAAATAATCATACGAAGAATCATACATTTATTAGTAGAGATTGTAGATCCGAAGATCCAACGTTTTGTCAGTGGTGGCTACGCATCTATGGTTTCCAACTTTCCATCGCATAAGAAACCTATCTTTCATCATTTTGGATAATTATTGGGTTGTTTTCTCAACGTGCGAGATTGAGTAGGCTGGAAAATAATGTATATCAAAGGCAAGGAAAAAGGGATACCAAGGGTGGCAAAACATATAGAGCACGTTCGTGCTGATAACGTGTTGTGAAACAACGGTCTATTAGCAACTAATATATATGTATATAAACATGAGAGCTAGACTATGAAATCATGTAGAGAATAGAACATGGAGAATTCTTATTCATTGATCTAACATCATATACAAATGTCATTATATATATGCACTCACATTAGTATAATAGTAAATAAGAGAAATGAGTTATACATGTGGAAAGTCACTACATAATGGAAGCATTCATAACAATTAATATATTTTAATCTAATATAATATAAATGATTATAATGCTACATGATTAAATATTATAAATAATATATTTAATTTTACATTCAAGCCACAAAGAATTTTGAAATCTGGGTTTGATGTCCGAGGTAAAGATTTTGATTTAATCCCGTTTGGTGCTGGAAGAAGAATTTGCCCTGGGTTGCCACTTGCAACCGTACGATCCCAATCATGTTGGGCTCATTACTCAACAATTTTAATTGGATTCCAGACACGAAAAATCAATCTGACGCTTTGAACATGAATGAGAATTTGGAATCACCTTATCCAAGGCGAATCCTCTGTGTTGTTCCAATACAACTGAACTAGCATCCTTTATTCACATCATATTTATAATGATCCATCACAATATCTTTATCCCCACTAATATTACGTGGAACACGTGCTTTTATTTGCACCTGTTCTCATTTGGCAATGATTATTGTTTAAGCGATCCTTCAAGGGTTCATTGCTTTATGTTACTCCTTAATTTTGATGTATTATGATATATTAGCAAAAGTTAGCAAATAACAAATGCCAGGTTGGCTTAGTTTATCGTTCTTAAAACCATAGTTAGCGGTCTGGCTCTCACACTGTGAAAAGAGTAACAGATGAGGTCCACAAGGAACTTGTGTACCCAATTTTGTGTTTTCTCTATACGTTTGACTTGAAAAGACGAAACCTGGAGAATGCTGCATCAACATGTAAAGTCGTAATAACACTGAACAATGTAAAACAACCTTAAACTGTATCAAACAACATAAGCAGCTTTACATATGGGTATTTATCACCCTCTTGACTGTACAATGGAACAGGCCGTATGCCATTATTAATCTCTCTTACTGGTAAGCATGTTTGGCCTCCAAAATCATCCTTTTCTGATATATCAATTTCATGAACTTCTATTCGAAGCAGAGCCAGTTCCGGAACCGTTAACTCGAACTCGAATTCTTCGTCCCAAGCTGGACTCCAACTGTCCTCCATTGTTTTTTATTTCTTCATTATTGTATCATCAAGTACCCACATATTCCAATCTGTATCAATTCCAAAACTTTTAATACTCTTATATAACATAGGTTGTTCGTGCTCTGGTTTTGATAAAATTAAAAAATAAGTAAAATGTCATTTTAGTCTCTGAGGTTTGGTCAGTTTGAGACTTTCATCCAAAGGTTTGTTTTTTCTGCATATGGATCCAAAAAGTTTGAAAAAATTCAAAAAGGTTGTTCGTGCTCCGGTTTGATAAAATTCAAAAATAAGTAAAACTCCATCCATTTTTACTCTGTTAAATCAGGGGTATTTTTGTCTTTATTTAGTTAACTTAAAGGGTAATTCAGTCTTTTTCACTTTATGTACAAGCATTTAAGATATCCTTAGTAACTAAAAAATATAGGTAAAAAATGAAAATACCCCTGACTTAACGGAAAAATAGATGAGGTTTACGAGCCAGATGAAGATGACAAGATTTCATACCTTTTGGATTCAGATGCGGAAAAACAAATTTTTAGAACGGAAGTTGCAAAACTGACCAAACCTCAGGGATGAAAATGACATTTTACTCTTAAAAAATAAATAAATGAAAACAGGTTAAAAAGCTTGTTCTAAGTTCCACCACACCGTTAAACCATCAAAACCGAACTGTAAAAATCTTAAACTAGTAAAACCGACATGCTTTGTTTCAACAGTTTATGAACACACTAACTTAATACAAAACAAGTTTATGGATCAACGAATGGCTTACCCTCACATAGAAATCTGGTGGAGAGTATGCATCAAAATGTGTGTGTTTAAAATCATAATACCATCCTTCACCCATAAAAATAGTTATCTGAGTAAACATAGAGAACGTGAATTAGTTCAATATAATTACAAACAAACTCATAAAGATTTAAGTTAAGCCATGTGCCTTCAATTTCATTTTGACCGGCAGTTTGACTAAGGGGTCAAAGACCTCATGACCTCCAGTCAACAAAAAATCAGGCTTTTTAACATATCCACAGCCCCCGTTTCCCCTGAACATTCCTTGCATCAACCACAGTGATCTTCCATACCCCTGTTGCATTAAAAAAATCAAATGAAGCATAAACAAACAAGGAACTAAGGATTTTGCAAATTTCAGATTGATGTGTATGCACCTGCATATTGAATGCCACCATCTGAGCTCCATGCATCCACCCGACTAACAGGTTGTAATTAGACGAGTCGAACCGTATTCCTTTAGGATACACCCTCAAGATATTTCTGGGTAAATCTAGATCATGCCAACTGTTAGCATATAATGATGAAATAATTATATTCTTGTTGTGTCGAAAATTGTGACAGCTAGCCAATACCTTACAAGCTGTGGGCCATGAGTTTTTGCTGCCTTCTCAAGCTCGTGTTCACTTAAGCTAAGACGTCTTACTTTATCAGGGTCCACTTTCAACCAATCATCCAAACCACCCTTTCCCTTTCCAGCATGGATGGCAATCAAACTTCTATATTCAGGTGCCACGTCACCAATGTGTAGATCGTCATCATCATCTGAATCATCGTCATCCGAATCATCCTGCAAGGAAAAAGTCAGTACAGGTTGAAACGCGTCAAAATGGGTAATCTTCATGTACCTTATCATCAAAAGCGATTGGAATTTCACCGCCCCAAGCTTCTGTGGATGAATCCTTCTCGTGTGATTCATTTCCCTTATCCTTAGTTTTCTCCGCTTTAAGGTATTCTTTTGGTGGTTTAGTAGATATGATGAACCGCTTTTTAAGAGATTCAGGTGACGGAAATTCCTCTAAACACTCTTTGTCAGGAGTAAACAGCTTGTCTCCAAATATTTGATGGACCATCTATGATTTTGGTCACACAAAAATTAACAACGAAGATAACACCAGATAACAATCTAAATTACAAAATTACCTCTGCCACTTTCGCTTGAAGTTCGGTGGTAAGGTGGTCTTCTAACGTAATCACGACAGGGTAATCAGATGCAACGAAAGCGTGAGTTTTGATGGACATAAAACACTTGGATAGTTCAACAGGTGAGGTTAATGTCTTATATGCACAACATAATGATTAGACCATGTAGATATAGTGCACTAATATAAAGAGTAATGTATGTAAAGCAAGTTCTTTTTTTACATTCCATGAAGGACAAGCACGTCGTCGTTTGTTGAATTGGGCCATATGTCAAACTCGATGACTCTTACGCCTTTTTCCAAGGCTTGAATGATGGGAACATCACTACAGTCGCTACTAAGTTGATTCCCGGTTAGATATGAGTTGTGACCGGTGAATATAAAATAATGAGACAATGGAGCAGTCATATCTTGGTGAATCTGGAGAACAACACAAGATTATTTCAATAGTATTACAGATTATGTACAAGCAAATGCATTCGGTGGTTATAGTGTTGATAGTTAAATTCAGATCAACATCAATATGAAGTCAAGTAACATCATATTGTCATGGCGAATAGCGAAGCGATAAGTACCTATATGCTACATAGCGACACATGGCGGGCGCTATTTTATAAATAGCGATACACAGAATTTGAAAAAAAACTGATAATGCATATTATATCAAATACCCGATATAGGGGGTATAGCTGATCTTATAAAACCAGTAAAAGATTCAGGGGAGACATTTGTGATAAACATAAAAGACTTAAACAATATGACTCAAAGGTGTTAAACATAAAAGACTCAAGAGGACTCAAGAACTAAGAGAGAAAGTATAGAGGGGTTAGAGAGAAATATATAAAAATTTTATTTCTTTTCAAGAATGATTTAACAAGTGAGAAAGTCTTCCTTTATAGGCTAAGGAAAGGCTTGATTAATCATCCAAGACATCACACTTAATATACATAGAAAATATCTAGAAAAATACAAATTACATGACATAAGCGCTTACGTCACTTTAAGAGTGATTAAAGCTTTATTTATCCTAAGCACACTATTAGCACATTAAGCGAGTACGGATATCTTTATTGTGGTTTTGCGGAGTCAAGGATCTCGATGGTAAACTGGGACGGATTCTGGTGGAACGGGTCATCATTTGGTATGGGGTCGAATACTGATTTTCTCACGGGGGCTGTTGGAAGAACGATCATAGGAGGGTGCGTGAGCGCTCTAATATTATTGAAATATTCTATCATAGTCTTCTCCCATTCAATTGTCTGAGGATCTTCTTCCTTCCATGGGTGTTCGCCATTCAGGACTTTTTGCTGATAGTTCTTCAACCTTACCTGGTTTACTTTTGCGAGATAATGCGCATATTCATCCAAGCATCCTTGTAGTTGATTTTGTAGTAGTACCCTGCGGGGTTTAAGTCATACCAAGAATGTATGAAGGCAGGCGGTTCTGCAGAGTTTAAACATACCCTCCTAGACTGGTTTGCGGAGCAGGACCATGCAATGTTACTGGGGGAGTCCCTCATGAGGTAGTCCCAATCAGAGATTGGAAGGAACCATTCAAGAACCCTGGCAAGATTCTTCTTTTCTTCTGGCAGCATTTCTAACTGGTAGTCTAAGAGGTAGGCTAATAGCTTGTTGGAATTAAAAGCCATGGCAATGGCAAAAGATTCCGTGAGGTACCATAGGAAAGCCAGACCTTCTTTTGATAGTCTGTGCAAGTTTTTGAGCCTAAAAACATTTAGAAAGGGATAATCTGGGAAGAATTTATCTCCATCCATTAACGGGCCCTGTGTTTTGAAATTGAGTGTAAGGAGGTTTTTGTAGTTTAAGAGGGATTCATCGGTGATTGCATGTTTGGTAACTACTTCAATGATTTCTGAAGGGACATTCTTGCCTTTCAGCTTTTGGATGAGAGTGGTTGTGTTTGGGAGGTTTGAAGTATTCATGAGTACTTCTTTTAGAATAGGGAAGTTTGGTTGCGGTGATCCTTGTTTTTGTGGCCTTTAAATAGGCAATGCTATCCAGCAAGGAATCTTGGGGGATTTGTTGAGCAGTTGTGAAGGATTCTTGGGGAATATTCATCGCTTGTAATGATAGACCCTTCGGCAACTTTTCCTGTTTGTTCTTTGTTGCTGGCTTCTTGTGATTGGCTTGGCGCCCTGGGGGGGTTTCTGTTTTCCTTTTGACCCATAAGGCATTTTTTTTCTTTTTCTTACTTTCTTCTAAGGTAAGCTTCCCTTGTGACCACATGTTATTCTGTCTTCATGCGGCCATACTCTCTACTTTTGCTTTGTTGGCTAGGTTGTGGCAGGAATCTGCAGGGTGGGGGTCACATCATCTTTTTGCTTTAGTTTTGTGACATCTTTTGCTTTTCTAAGCTGAGCTGGAAGATTCTTTTGAGACGATAGGATCCCTGTGTTTTTGAACTGTTTTGTTAGGGATCTATCACATGGTTTTTGTCGCTGGGGCAATGTTTTACTTTTGGCTTTTCTTGTTCATTTTTGGTGCCGGTGACTGGAAACCATGAGTATTTTGAGAAACGTCTTCCATCATGTAGATTTGCATTGGCTCATCTTCAGACTCAAATGTCTCGGTTGTTTCTAATTCGTCACTTGAACTGTATGATATGGTGCAGATCATCCTTTTCCCTGGTTCATCTACTAGAGAATAAAGTGATTCTATGTCAGAAACATCTACCGGTTCTACTTTGTTGATGGCTTTTAGAAGGGCTTGCGTTTTTCTTTTATCTTTGCAATCTTTTGCAAAATGACCTTCTCTGTTGCAAACGTAACATCGATTTGTGTTTCGCCTCTTGTTATTTTTTGTTCAAGAATTTCCATTTCTTTCGGGATGTACCGTTTCCTGGCCGTGAGGAGTAGTAGTAACCTGAGCTTTTGAACTGGACAAATCTTGATTTTTTGTGGGGTTTTGAGCAGTTGCATGACGATTCATTCTTGTATTTGATTTTTAGGTGCTTATCGTTGCAGCGATTCGAGTCCTCTTCCTGTTTTTTCGAACCCAACTAAGAACCGTTTTTGGTTACATAGTTTGGTTAGGGCATTCACCACTAGCTGGTAAAGTCCACCGAGGGAAGCCTGAGCAATTGTCATGCTTTTGGCTTCTAGGCTCTATATGTCTCATTCGAGAGGGATTCCAGAAAGGAGTTCAAGAAGACTTGCTTAAGGTTTATGTCATCAATACCATGAAGACAATAAAACCTTTCAGACATTCTGTTGTAATGCTTCTCAAGATCCTTTGGACGGAAAGAGCACATTTCATTTTTAAGAATTCTTCTCGAGCACAAATTGTATGATCTAACGGATTCCCGAGGAATTCATAATAGATTGCATTTATGAACTCTTCTGGGTTTTTTCTTTTTAGGATGTTTGTTTGCCTATATTCACCAAGGCTTACGTACTAATCCCCAAGTCTTCCTTGGCATCTTGCTAGAAAGCGTTTGATGACCATGTCGATGCTGTAGTACTGGAGCTCCATTGTGCACCAGGTTAGCATTTCAACGCTTCTATCACACCATTTTGTTGGGGGAAGGTCGTCAAAGTGAATTGTTGTTTTGAATCGTGATCGGAGGAGCTTTCTCGTTGGTCTGTGGTGATGTTTGGGACGCTTCATCGTCAATGTCAGAAACATAGGCTCTTTCAGTTGCTTCTGCCTCGTTCATGAACAGATGTTCGAAATTCATTTGTTGGGGGTAATTCCTTATAGAAGTGTGAGGTAATCGCTCCAGTAATAAGCCCACATGACGAAACAACATCTGTCTCTGAAGAAAGCTCTACCTCACACTTCTATAAGGAATTACCCCCAACAAATGAATTCGAACATCTGTTCATGAACGAGGCAGAAGCAAATGAAAGAGCCTATGTTTCTGACATTGACGATGAAGCGTCCCAAACATCACCACAGACCAACGAGAAGCTCATCCGTACAGCAATTCACCTTTGACGACGTTCCCCCAGCAAAATGGCGTGATAGAAGCGTTGAAATGCTAACCTGGTGCACACGGAGCTCAAGTACTACAGCATTGACATGGTATCAAAAGGAAAACAGAAACCCCCCAGGGCGCCAAGCCAATCACTAGGAGCCAGCAACAAAGAACAAACAGGAAAAGTTGTCGAAGGGTCTATCATTACAAGCGATGAATAATCCCCAAGAATCCTTCACAACTGCTCAACAAATCGCCCAAGATTCCTTTGCCGGATAGCATTGCCTATTTAAGGCCAGCAAAAACAAGGATACCACAACCCAAACTTCCTCATTCCAAAAGAAGTACTCATGAATACTTCAAACCCCCCAAACACAGCCACTCTCATCCAAAAGCTGAAAGGCAAGAATCTCCCTTCAGAAATCATTGAAGTAGTTACCAAACATGCAATCATAGATGAATTACTCTTAAACTACAAAAACCTCCTTACACTCAGTTTCAAAACATAGGGCCCGTTGGATGGAGATAAATTCTTCCAGATTATCCCTTCCTAAATGTTTTCATGCTCAAAAACTTGGCTTCAAAAGAAGGTCTCGCTTTCATATGGTACCTCAGGAATCTTTTGCCATTGCCATGGCTTTTAATTCCAACAAGTTGTTAGCCTACCTCTTAGACTACCAGTTAGAAATGCTGCCAGAAGAAAAGAAGAATCTTGCCAGGGTTCTCGAATGGTTCCTCTTACCTCATGAGGGACTCCCCCAAGTAACATTGCATGGTCCTGCTCCGCAAACCAGTCTAGGAGGGTATGATTTAAACTCTGCAGTACCGCCTGCCTTCATACACTCTTGGTATGACTTAAACCCCGCAGGGTACTACTACAAAATCAACTACAAAGATGCTTGGATGAATATGCGCATTAATCTTGCAAAAGTAAACAGGTAAAGGTCGAAGAACTACACCAACAAGTCCTGAATGGCGAACACCCATGGAAGGAAGAAGATCCTCAGACAATTGAATGGGAGAAGACTATGATAGAATATTTCAATAATAATTAGAGCGCTCACGCACCCTCCTATGATCGTTCTTCCAACAGCCCCCGTGAGAAAATCAGTAATCGACCCCATACCAAATGATGACCCGTTCCACCAGAATCCGTCCCAGTTTACCATCGAGATCCTTGACTCCGCAAAACCACAATAAAGATATCCGTACTCACTTAGTGTGCTAATAGTGTGCTTAGGATAAATAAAGCTTTAATCACTCTTAAAGTGATGTAAGCGCTTATGTCATGTAATTTGTATTTTCCTGATATTTTCTATGTATCATTAAGTGTGATGTAATCAAGCCTTTCCTTGGCCTATAAAAGGAAGGCTTCCCCTCACTTGTATATCATTCTTGGAAAGAAATAAAAGCTTCTTATATATTTCTCTCTAACCTCTCTCTATTTTCTCTCTCTAGTTCTTGAGTCCTCTTGAGTCTTTTATGTTTACATTTGTAAGTCTTTTGTTTAGTCTTTTATGCTATCACCCTAGTCTTCCCCTGAGTTTTTTACTGGTCTTATATAGATCAGCCATACCCCCTCCTATCTGGTAGGTATATATGCTATTTTAAATGTATATTTAACAAAAACCTAAAATCCAACTATTTCATAACTATACTTGTTTGCTATTTATGTTAGAAAAAGATAAAAATAAAATAAATTATCGCTATTATTGATATCTATCGCTACAACCCTAAAGCGAGCCTAGACCTACATGATACGTAGCGTTGATATAAACGATCGCTACGCTCACTATTCACAGCTATGGTAAGTTAACCATTCACTTTTAAAACTAATCATTTCCACAACAAAAACTAATCTTCAAACGGAACCACGTCACCGTCCAGAAAACACAAACAGAAACCAGATAATGTGTTTCAGGACTATACTCAATCATCAATTAAGAGAAATAAAAGCTCAATCATACTAATCCTAACAACAATTAGCAAATCAATAAAAATAGAGGTATAATCAAATACAAATAGATCTTTAACATAGGAAGCAAAGTGTTGATATAAACAAACAGTGCTCATATGCAACATAACGTTGGTTGTGTAGTTATATATCAGCACTTTACTTGTTACTGTTAACGGCATACTAATCCGAAGCACAATAACTGAAACCTAAAGGAACAATTACCGAATGAGAAGACAAAACAGGAACAGAAGAGCCGAGAAGATATCTAAAAAACGCATCAACATTGAAACCCTTGCGCTGGAACATAAGAGAAGAATGATTGATAATAATCGCTTCAGCTCCTTCAACCGTAGCTTTCTCTTCTTTCTGAACCTCAACGAGAAACCGCTGGAGCCGATCAGCGGACATATGATCGTTAACGGCATACTTATCGAAGACAGATTTGATTCCGGCAGGCGGTTGAGCAGCCGGAATGCGGAAGCGTCGTCTGAAACAGAAGCATCAGTGTATGGTTTGCTTAGACATTGGTGATGGTGATGATGAATTACAGGTAAATGAGGATGTGGAGATTTGATCGGAGGTTTTGCGTGTGATGAGGGTAAGGTATGTGTTGTGATGGATTGAATTGAATCGGTGTGGGTCGACGGTTGAGATCATTACTATGTGGGGCCCACGGATATTTTGTTTCTGCAGCATGCAACTGCCAACGTATTTCAATTTTAATGTCGCTATCATGTATTTAAAGTTGGTATGGATGTGACTAGTCGGTAGATGTGGCTTTTAATGATTTATAAAGAGTCATCCTAGGCTGCACTGACGCTGCTGCCACACACACCACCGCATCCGTCACAGTTTGGCTGGATCCATGTTTGCGCCTGATATGCATCAGTTCTACCAGATGCAGATGCTGCATAATGCACAGATGCAGTACATGATGCGATTTCATATTGATCAGATTGCGGCTATCATGGCTCACGTGGGTATGCCACCAGTTGATTTTCATATGCCGGCCCATCTACTACATCCTCAGCCGGCACCTCAGGCACCTCAAGCTCAGCATCAGCCACAGGAGGATCAGGCTCAGCATCAGCCAGGCAAGGGTGGTCACGATTAGGTTGTTTTCTTTTTTACTTTGTAAATTTTGATTATCGATGTACTTGAAATAGTGAATCTCTAACTAAAATATGAAATAACATAACACAACCTTTAAACAACTTAAAATACCAAATTATGCGCCCCGTTGAGGCCCAAGAGCATCGCATGGATTGATACCCATGCGCCACGCAGAGGCCCAAGAGCATCGTATGAGATTGATACCCATGCGCTCCGCAGAGGCCTATGCGGGTCGCATAGTGTTCAAATAGAAAAAGTTGGTGTCCCAATAGACGGAGCCTTTATAAAATTAATTTTAATTTTTTTACGTGATTTTTTTATTGTTTATACCATTTTTTATGTTTTACTTTCAAGTGTTGTGTTATAGTTATACAGAAATTTGTTATGATTGTCTTATACTTATAAGTAAATAGGTATAATAATTTCTTCTAGTGGTTAATTGGCCTGTCTTTTTTAGTGGAGATGCATGCTCGATTTTTGTTCGGATGAATTTTATTGGACATATGGGTGAAGGGACGAATTGAGCCTTTAATCCAAGGTTCGAATTTGACGGGGGCGAGGGTTTACGGATTCCATCCAGTTCCCGGCTCCCGCACATCAGGGGAAAAGTCTCATAGCGGTCGAGTAGTCGACCTTGGACATAGCCAAGAAAAGTGAGTTTACACATGAGATTATTTGCCGTTAAAAAAACTAAATAGGTTTTAAATAATTATTATGATTGATTGATGTATGAAAAAAATATAGACACAACTTATCTTATCTTATCTCATCTCATGACTAAATGATTTATCAATTCATTAAATTGCTATACCAATTTGATACATCATTTAGAAAGATGACAACTTTAGTTATTTTCTCTATACTTTTATATTTAATCAACTAATAATCTCATTATTTGGTTGATTTCAAAGTTCAACTGTCAACGTTTTTTTTTTCGTTTGGGAGATATTGCAAGTTGTAAGTTTGAAACGTGGCTTTTAATGATTTATAAAATTAATTTTAATTTTTTAAGTAATTTTTTTGTATTGTTTTATCCCTTTTTTATGTTTTACTTTTAAGTGTTTTCGTTATAGTTATACATGAATAATTTTAGAATTTTTTTTATGATTGTGTTATACTTATACGTGAATAGTTCTAAAAATTTGGTCTAGTGGTTAATTGGTCTGCCTTTTTTAATGCAGATGCATATTCGATTTTCTCGTTCGGACAATTTTAATTGACATACGGGTGAAGGGACGAATCGGGGCTTTAATCAAGGGTTCGAATTTGACGGGGGGCGAGGGTTTACGGATTCCATCCAGTTCCCAGCTCCCGCGCATCAGGGGACACGTTCTCATAGCGGTCGAGTAGTCGACCTTGGACATAGCCGAGAAAATTGAGTTTAAACGAAAAAAAAACGTTGACAGTTGAAATTTGAAATCAACCAAATAATGAGATTATTAGTTGATTAAATATAAAAATATAGAGAAAATAACTAAAGTTGTCAACTTTCTATATGATGTATCAAATTGGTATAGCAATTTAATGAATTAATAAATCATTTGCCGTTAAAAAAACTAAATAGGTTTTAAATAGTTATTATGATTGATTGATATATGAGAAAAAGTATATACACAACTTATCTTATCTTATCTCATGACTAAATGATTTATTAATTCATTAAATTGCTATACCAATTGGATACATCATTTAGAAAGATGACAACTTTAGTTATTTTCTCTATATTTTTATATTTAATCAACTAATAATCTCATTATTTGGTTGATTTCAAATTTCAACTGTCAACGTTTTTCTTTTCGTTTGGGAGATATTGCAAGTTGTAAGTTTGAAACGTGGCTTTTAATGATTTATAAAATTAATTTTAATTTTTTAAGTAATTTTTTTGATTGTTTTATCCCTTTTTTATGGTTTACTTTTAAGTGTTTTCGTTATAGTTATACATGAATAATTTTAGAATTTTTTTATGATTGTGTTATACTTATAAGCGAATAGTTCTAATAATTTGGTCTAGTGGTTAATTGGTCTGCCTTTTTTAATGCAGATGCATATTCGATTTTCTAGTTCGGACAATTTTTAATTGACATATGGGTGAAGGGACGAATCGGTGGGGCTTTAATCAAGGGTTCGAATTTGACGGGGGGCGAGGGTTTACGGATTCCATCCAGTTCCCAGCACTCGAGCATCAGGCGCACGTTCTCATAGCGGTCGAGTAGTCGACCTTGGACATAGCCGAAAAAAGTGAGTTTATACATGAGATTATTTGCCGTTAAAAAAAACTAAATAGGTTTTAAATAATTATTATGATTGATTGATATATGAGAAAAATATATACACAACTTATCTTATCTTATCTCATCTCATGACTAAATGATTTATTAATTCATTAAATTTCTATACCAATTTGATACATCATTTAGAAAGATGACAACTTTAGTTATTTTCTCTATACTTTTATATTTAATCAACTAATAATCTCATTATTTGGTTGATTTCAAATTTCAACTGCCAACGTTTTTTTTCGTTTTGGGAGATATTGCAAGTTGTAAGTTTGAAACGTGGCTTTTAATGATTTATAAAATAAATTTTAATTTTTTACGTAATTTTTTTGATTGTTTTATACCATTTTTTATGTTTTACTTTCAAGTGTTTTCGTTATAGTTATACATGAATAATCTTAGAAATTTTTTATGATTGTCTTATACTTATAAGTGAATAGGTATAATAATTTTGTCTTGTGTTTAATTGGTCTGCCTTTTTTAATAGAGATGCATATTCGATTTTCGTTCGGACAATTTTTAATGGTCATATGGGTGAAGGGACGAATCGGAGCTTTAATCAAGGGTTTGAATTTGATGGGGGGCGAAGGTTTACGGATTCCATCCAATCCTAGCTCCCGCGCATCAGGGGGCACGTTCTCATAGGGATCGAGTAGTCGACCTTGGACATAGCCAAGAAATGTGAGTTTACACATGAGATTATTTGCCGTTAAAAAAAATTAAATAGGTTTTAAATAATTATTATGATTGATTGATATATGAGAAAAAATATATATACACTACTTATCTTATCTCATCTCATGACTAAATGATTGATTAATTCATTAAATTGCTGTACCAATTTGAATCATCAATTAGAAAGATGACAACTTTAGTTATTTTCACTATATTTTTATATTTAATCAACAAATAATCTCATTATTTGGTTGATTTCAAATTTCAACTGCCAACGTTTTTTTTTTTCGTTTTGGGAGATATTGCAAGTTGTAAGTTTGAAACGTGGCTTTTAAGATTTATAAAATTAATTTTAATTTTTTACGTAATTTTTTTATTGTTTTATACATTTTTACTTTTAAGTGTTTTCGTTATACTTAATCTTAGAATTTTTTTATGATTGTGTTATACTTATAAGTGAATAGTTCTAATAATTTGGTCTAGTGGTTAATTGGTCAGTCTTTTGTTGGAAAAACCTTTTGTGAGAATCAAACCAGGACCTATTGGTCCCAAAGTCTTATCCAACTCCTACGATACTATTAAGTTATAAAACCATTAGCAAAAGTAATTCCTGAATGGAGAAAAAATTATAGATTTGAACAAATAAATTGAAAAAGTAAATGATTGAGCACTAGAGATCATACCAAGTTTGTATCTTTTCACTTTGATTATGTTGTGAGAGTGGAAAAGCTACTAGATTTTTTAAATTTAATTTGATTCTCTTGTAACTTCACCGACAAGAGAAACTCTCATTTTAAACGAATACGTAATTTAAAAAAATGTATTGTAGTATTGGTCATACTCGTAGTGTATAGATAGGTTATGCATTTTGATCTTAATACCTAGAACCGGAACCGATCATACCCGATTAATACTTGAAACCGGACAAGAACCGGAACCGTAACTGATTACAGTGGAGGATCTAGAAAACTTTCATAGGGGTAACGTTTTAAAAGAAATGGGTAAAGAAATCAAAAAACGTCAAATTTTTCCAAAATTACACTAACGCCGAGCGCCAAGGGGTAGCAAGGTACCTAATTATGAGGTACATCCGCCCTTGACTGATTATACCCGACTATACATCATACATTATTATAATATCTTTCTTTTAAATTTATGTTAGTGCATTTATTTTAGTTTTCTTACATTATACAATGCATATTTAATAATAATAATAATAATAAACAAAAACAGAGAAAATATGGTAATAAAAACGCAATAGAGTATTAAATTATCCGAATATATAGAACTAAAAACTCAGAATTAGAGTATAAAAAACCCGAAAATAGGTTATTTTAATACCCGTTTCTTAAGAACCAGAACCGAACCCTACCCGAAACCGGGCACATAAGGTATGTTTTTTTGGTCAAGTAATTGGAACGGAACCAAACCGATTATATTAATAACCGATTCCAACCCTTAAAACGAGAAACCGAAACCAGTTACATAACCGAAACCGATTATTAAAAATACCCGATTTGTGCATCTCTATACTAGAATAGTAACTAACCCAAAAGAACCCTATTTGTATACAATGCCCAAATCAACTTAAATTCAAACATTTGGGCCAAGTCCCAACCACAATCATCACCCGAACAAACACAACTAAGCAACTCCAAATGAAAGCATAAAAAACGGGAGAGACGCCAGTAAAATAGATATTGAAAGGTGGACGTGTGACAAAGAATACAAGCTAGCACACACTTGGCTCGATGTTTCCGGAGGTCCAATTATAAGTAAATTCGTTTTTCTTAGTATTTTTAATGTATTTATTGTTTTTCCGTACATGTAAATTAGGATTTTTATTGATTTTTTTTCTTCCAGATGTGTTTTGTTTTTTATAGGTGACGCTTAAAATGTGTTTTGGGACGTGTTATGAAAAGTTTCATGTTGATAGGGGTCGTCAAGAATATCGCAATGTCGATTACATTTCCGGGAAATGGACGGCAACTCTGAGAAAACTCAACTACTTTAACAACACTCGCAATCGGTTATCAAATAATCGAGTGAGAGGAAGCAGTACCAACGAGTCTGACATCTTTAAAAAGGTCATAAATTTTATAAAGACTAAGAAAAAGTTGTGTTTACTATGGTTAAGTCATGGGAGCTTTTGAAGGAATCGTTATAGTGACACCTAGTGTCGTTGATGAGGACCGGTCGATCTAAACGATCAAAATTTGCTATGCCCGAACCAAATTCTTCTGAAGCCAATTCGGGCGCTTGTTCAATATAAATTTAAACGACACTGACGATGAGTTTGACTTTGATCCTTCGGAAGAATTGGCTCGCCCAGCCAGTAGAGATAAATCAAATGCTAACAATGGAAATCAAATGCTAACAACCGGTCCTCAACGTCTATGTCCACAATAATGAATCTCGAGGTCCAATTGCGTGATGATAGTTTGGGTTTAGAGGAGAACCACACTGTAACGCCTCGTATTTCCATATTCCCATTTTAGAAAGTTCATATTCGTATTCTATTTTTAGAAACCTTACAATCGTACTTCATCCCCGTTATCTCAATTTGAGGCGTTAATCATAATGAAATTCATACTTTATACATACTTGTCTTATATGCATTCGATCGTTAAATACATGTTTACATACAAACCGATGCTTGTTATATGTGCAAATACTCATACATACATTCTTGACACTCAAACTATACTTGCATACACTTATACTATACTTTATTACACTTTTAATACATAAAAACATGTTACAATACAAGTTTACGGCTTAAAATGACCTAAATCAAAGTTTAGGGCTGAAATGTAACAAACTCAAAAGTTTCCGGACAGAAGGCGTCACGCCATGCGACACCTCCCCCCTCCCCTCGCGACGCGCGATAGACACCAATCCGCAGCCAGCTCGTTTCCAGCTCGCGGTTTGGCCTCTTTTCTCCACTTCTTTTATACCCAATCACCTGTAAACCTCATTTCACACACAAACCTAACTCACCCATTAATAAACAACCTCCCTAACCCTCTTTTGCACTTTCCAAACACTTCTAAATCATCAAAACACCTAAAATTCTCTGGAATTTCAAGAACAAGACAGATTACTCTCAAGTGCAAAAGTGAGTTCAAACTCACTTTTCTCCATCTTTTTTTCATCAAATCTTCCTCTACAAAGCTTGGAACAGTTTCAGAAGATTACCATGGTAATATAAAGTTGAACATCACCATTTTGAGGTCCAAACTTTCTGTTTTGGAAGAATTTTGTTAAACTTTTACAAACTATGTTTTTCTTGACTTAATCTTGTTCCTACTTGTTCTTAAACCTATATAAGGTTATGAGACTTGTTAGGAATAAATTTTTATGAGTTTAAGAGGTGCAAACACCTTTGTACTTTTTGTTTTTGCAAAGGTTTATGCACCCACAAGTGATGAAACCATCCGAGCTTGCCATGAAGTTTATGGCAAGACTTGTGTTTTGGTATAGGTGTGAATACCTGGAAGACTTGGCTTCCTAACTTCATTCCACCACCTCACTTGATGCTTTTACCATACTAGTATTTTCTAGACTTAAAGTAACTTAACCCCGTCTAGCCTCCAACACTTAGTTAACACTTTCCATGTTGGGAATGACTCACCCGTGTTAAAGCTTACTTGGCTACTTGATATAGTAAGAAGTTGTACATTTCCTTTTCATTCATGACCATCTGAATCGTCCTTGTGATGATTGTGTATTGATGTATCATACAATGAGGTTAATCTCCATGCTTGACTTACATGATAATCTATGAATACTCTTGATGGACTTAACTTAGAATTAATATGTAAACTATAATATATATATATATATATATATATAACATATATTTAACCAAATCCTTGATGATAATCGGATGGTTACTTGTCATGGCAATAGGTTCTATTATCTACGTCTTGAACCTCTCGTTACGATTCTAATGGGTAATTTGGCCCATGGAATCACACCAACCCTTACGGGACTTATAGTGTCAAAAACGGGTGTTTAAGACTAGATAATTACTTTGTGTATACATACGTTTACATACTTTAATTCCGAATCCAAATCCGAATACTCACACACCTTCGTTTACCCATGTAGGGTGACGCGATGTTCCATCCTCCAACTCTTCACAGAATTACCAAAGGAAAGCTTTGCAAACGAGTACACTCGAACGCCCTTTTTTTACGCTTTACACTTTTGGGTGCAATATGTTTAACCTATCAAATTACACATTCACACTTATACTTTATGCAAACACAAATACTCCATACAGGCATGCTTAAAATACGTGATACTTGATTTGTATTCTTGGAACATTCTTATGTGATTCACTTGTCATTAACTTCGTATGAGCCTTCCGTTAACATGTATAGCGCTATAGGAGTAACGCACCGCCCATAGTCTTGTGGTCATGTTAAGTCTTTAAATCATTCGGAAATCAGAGGGTTGACTTGTAAAATCGCATGCCATGATACATTAATCTAGTTAATTATTTTTTCCATGCGGATTCGTTTAAACCTTTACATACTTATGTTATATTAAACTTATGTACTCGCCAATGCTTTTATGTTGAACTATACTTTTAAACATGTTGCAGGTTGATGATGTTGATATTGACGAAATCTAGTAGGGACCACTTAGAAACGCATCTAAAAATGCTAGATTTGTTATTGTAGTTTTGATACATTATGTTGTACTTTAATTTTCCCATTGTTATAATTGATTTCTTGTATTGTACTTGACAATGATTATCCATGAAGTGAAACGGTTTTGAATTAAATATTATCACATTAGTGTTATGATGTCTCGAGCAATTTATTTATGCCTGCCCCGATGATTCTGCTATCGGTTAGGGTGTGACACACATATCAAGTCCGATCTTACCTTCCTCTAGAAAGATACGTCACATCTATCACTACTCGATCGTGCTATATTCGAATAAAGGAACGACATAGTCTGAGAGATATAACGCAACAATATGTAGTTCCATGCTTTTTACGTTATAATTCTAGTAATTTTTATTTCAACTTTATTTGTAATTTTTTTGTTATTCCTTTCAACTGTATTGTAATTTTAATTTACGCATAATTTTTATTTCAACTTTATTTTGTAATTTTTTTTATTATTTCTTTCAACTGTATTGTAATTTTAATTTACGCATTTTCTCATTTTATTGCAATTTTTTTATTTTGTGGTCTTTTGTTATTTTAATTAGTATTTTAGATGAAATTTATCTAATAAAAAATTAAAATAATTAATAAATGATTGCAAAGATTAGGTTTAGTTAAAATTACTGCGTCATTGTGAAAGTAAGGTTTAGTTAAATGTTTCCTCTCTGATACATGCTAGGGGTGTTCCCTAAATGGTTTCGGTACACACTACCCGATTAAGAACACCGTCATACTCAATCGATAGTAGGTTTCGGTGTGGTAACCAATGTTACTGTGAAAATAGGTTGCTCAATGACTTTGAGTGGATAACAGTCTCATTTAAAAATAAGTATTTATTTTCATTTTATTTATACCTCATTTCTATATATATATATATATATATATATATATAATCAATATTCCAACCTTACTTTTTAATATTCTAGTTCAATTAACATTCCATTCCAATTTTCACTCCAATCTAAACCTTCTATGGATCCAAGAAAAGTAAAGGTTGGTGTCGCAAAGAAATTCTCTAGATCAAGAGTAGCCGGTTCTAGCGCGATAGGAGTTGGTTCTAGCGCTAGAGGAGACGGTTTAATTGGTGAATTGTATAAACCGCAACAACTTTTTACACAAAACCACAATTTTATCAATATCCATCATACAGGTTTCCGTCAAAATTTTTTACACAACCATCACTACAACCTCATTCTCGATGACACGGCCCTAATCTAGTATCGGGTTGATAGGAATATTCTTTAGAAGATGAAATGAGCTTTAATGCTTTTGGAAAGATGAGCCCAACTCTACGTTCCCCACATATAGAAGGTGATGATGACGATGTTGTGCTAAATACACAATACCAAGAAGATCATCAACAATATAATTTGGGTGACGATATCGAAGAAATGCAAGTTCAAGACAATGAAGATGAAGATGTTCAAGTTAAAGGAAAATTTGTCGGATGTGCGAAGAGTACACCATGGACAAACATGCAAAAGGTAGCTTTGACGAAAGCATGGTGTTATTTTTCTGAAAACAAAAGAAAGGAAATCAACAAAAAATAGTTTTTTGAAAGCGGTGCTTAAACATTATAACGAACAATGGGTGGAAGTGATTGAATTGTCCATCAAATATCTTTTAAATGGGGCGCTATGAATACACAAATGAGCGAATTCAATGGATACAGGAGTCAAGCAGTAAAATTTATACTAATATTATTTTTAGGTTAAATATTAGGTTAAATTTGTATAAATTTATATTAACATTTATTTTTTAGTTTAAGTTGATTAAATTTATACTTATACTTAATTTCATATAGGACCGTCAAAAAAGGTAGTGGATGTAGCAATATTTATGGTGAGGAAAAGGGCATTGAAGGATTACCAAGATAAACGTTAGGGTGGTTTTACTCATGTTGATGCACCGGAGATTGTGCGAACGCATGACAAATGAACCAAAGTCCCATTGATGGGTGAAGTGTCTGATAATCATTCCAACAAGAGATGGAAGTCATCGGAATCCGTGAAATATCAATCATGTACACCCGTCAAAGCCTTCACTAGTGGTATGACGGATCTCAATGAAACCAACGCACCAACAAGACGAATCGAAAAGAAACCCGCCAAGTCATCAAGCAAAAGTTCCTTGGGTGACGAATTTGAGGCGTGTAGATCAATGAAGCAATACATGCTAAACAAGTTGGTGGAAATACAAATGCAACAAGAAGAAAAAAAGCTATAACGCTGTTGGATGAACAACGCGAGTCGGTGAGGCAATGGCAATATGATCACGACTTGTTCACGTTTACAAAACCACACGACCAAGTTTGCGGTAAAATGTTGCAAGTAATTCTACAATGAAAACGTGAGTTAGCCGAGAAATATGGTTGGGAATGTTATTGGGAAACTGATGTGCGTGATTTAGTGGTAGTTAATTTAAGAACTTTGCAACACAATTATCTTGTTTTAAATTTATTAAAATGATTTTTATTTAGACTAAATACACACAAGGTAGAGAACTCTTCGCTTGTAGTATACTTAGATAAGAAATCAAGTATCGTCCAAAATATGCTTCCTTTGCCCAACTTTCCATTATTATCTTGACTGATTTTATTTTTTGATAGATTAGTTAGACTAAGTAGTAATATATGGAAGAGGCTCTTAGTGTGGAAGATACTTAAATTTTTTTATTTATCTTTTACAAAAATTAGAAGAGGCTCTTATTAAGGTTATCGTCTTTCTTTCAATTTTGCAAACATATGGATAGACTGGTTTAAAGTTGTCAACTTTATAGGCTCTTCATTCGACCACCCCTAGCCTCTCGACTAGTAAACAATATGCCAAACAAAACAGGTTTTCAGGCCATCTTGGTTTTGTTATCCTTTTGTAACTTAGTTAGTTTGTACTATTCCAAGCGTATACTCAAGATTTGGTTAGAATCTTATTAATTAAGTTACCAAATAAACAAAATAGACCTTCCTTTAATCTTGTTACCACGCGGATCTCGATAATTGTGGTCCCTTCACTAGAGATATATGTACTTGGTAAGAATCTTGCTAGTTTCACTAATTTGTCGGACTACCCAAACCCCCATTAATTAACCTTTTTTAAATTTTACACCCCAATTGGATCTGGTGTATTGCCAGAAGCCTCATAAGAATCTCGATGTAATATTAGAAGCCTTTTTATTACCCCAAGATCTATTTGAAACCAGAAGCTTGTCACTCGAATCTGGTTCAATACTAGAAAACCCCTAGCCAAATCTGATTCAATACCAAAAGCTGCTTGCACCAGATCTGATTAAGGGTACTAGAAGCCGTACGCATACCTGGTTAAGTTTAGTTAGATTATATTGATTTAGTTGATTAATTTAGTAAGTCAATTTAGTTTTAAAGGAGCTAAGTGATCATGTCACAAAAGATAACAAACAAGAATTATTAAAAGATAAACACACATGATAAAATAAAATACTAGATTAAATAAGATTAACTAATCCATGATATTGAGAAGACATATATATTACAACCATATGAAGATCTTAACACTTTTACCCATGGCGACTACCAAGCTTGCATGATGATTAAACTCAAGATCAAGTGTAAGTATGTGTCCCGACAGGTCCCACAGCTGACATACTTCTGCTCATTGATTTTGTCTTATCTAATTTGTTTTTTCTGGGAGGCACGGTCGTGCCTTGATTTGAACGACTGTACATGTACTTCTTTTGCTTCCCTATCAAGTTTGTCTGATTTTTGCTGATTTTCCATAACGTGGGCCGAGGCGGCACGACCATGCACCATAGTTTGCACAGGCGTGTATGAGTAAACATGTATTTTTCGTCCATTTTCATGGTTTTTCGTTTCTTTTAGTTTTCGACCTTCACAACCTACAAAATAAAAAGAGCGATTTAGGTAGTGTTTGTCTCAAAAGTACATAAAATAAGGGTAAATAACATATAAAATATAAATAATTGATGTTACATCAGAAACCAAGGAAGACTGATCGTAGATGTTTTATTTTTTATTTAACTTATCGTATTATTTAAGTTTTTTTAGTTGAAGTGTAAGAGATCACAAAAGGATGACATATGTACTTCAAACCAGGGGTATATTCGTCCATATAAATAAGTAGCAGGAAGCCAAAAAAATATGCCCAACAAGTACGTAATTACGTAATTGTACCTAGTCACGTAGTGTTACGTAATTTCGTATTGATACATAGTCATTTAACATTACAAAATCACGTAACGTTATACTTGTTTGAGATTAAAATGCATATTATGTAATTACATACTGGTACATAATCCCATAACGTTATACAAGCAATCACATAACGTTATACAAAAGACGTAATCATGTAGCTTGTAAATAAGAATGTTTAAAAATTAAAAAAATAACCATAACAATAGCCTACTCAATTAAAGAGAATAAAATATGTATTTTTAATTTTTATATGGTGTATTATTTTATTAAAGATATTAACGTATGAAAATGTTATGGTGAGGGAAGTGACTTTAAATGTCAACAATAGTGGCTCTTCCTACTTATCTCCTTTCCCAGTTGTTTTTAAACATGGTTCATTGATTTGGTGATCACTTGAATCTCAATCATTAAATTCTTAGATCAATGATCCATATGTCACAAATTTACATTTTCAATTTTATTTAAACAACACACAACAAACTAACATTACACAAAATGCAAGCCATCAATTTGTTTACAATCACCAAGGTTTTCCTTGAAAACAATCATGATACAACAATTTGTTTCATCAAGCACAACTCTTAGTTTGTTATCTTTAGACAATTTGTGTACAAAATCAAATTCACACAATACCCAGGGACAACAAACACATCTTTCAATACCACATTATCATTTATTTTCAAACATCTCATCTTAGGAACCTTTGCATATGTGCTAATAGGATGTTTTACATGAATGTTAAATTCATTTACATCAATAAATTAAACATGTTTTTATCTGTCATGATCATATGTTGATTAGCCCCTGAGTCTATTATCCAACCACTTTCAAACTCAGTTAAAGTGTTTGAATTAAAACAGTACACTCTATTATACCACCCAAAAAAAGAAAATGCATTACCTCTGATATTAGACTTTGATGCATCTTCACTCTCTTTACCCTTCAACAGACATAACAACTTATTAAACTGATCAGCATATGTGTATTCAAAGAAGACCTAGATTGTCATACAAAATTATCAGAAGTAGAATTATTTGACACATTAGACTTATTCAACTGAACACTACTTTGATTTGGTCTTGGTATAAAATGTGACAAATGGCAAATAACCGGTAATTCCGTACAATTTAATCACTAATTTTACTTTATAATCTCATGCATATTTATCGTAATTTAATTTCATAACTGAGTCGTACGTCATTAGGGCAAGTAAATTTGATCATAACATATATGGATTCCGTTACGACCCGAAACAAACCAAAATAATGCCTTAAAAGTGTTGGTAGAAAGTGTTGGGCGTACTAATTGCGGTGACACTAACTGTGTCGGTAAACCCGCTAAAACAAATCAAACAAGAAATAACGGCATGTTGATGCCATGCCTGAGTCCATATGCAAATGAAAACACATATTTGAGATCAACCATTACAATAATACATAACTTTCCGTATAACGCCTAAATTGCAAAATTGTCCATTTCGACCAAAAAGGCAACAAATGTCGATTTGTCCGCAAGACTAGTTCGGAGGATTCCGGATGTAAGGTTAAGAATAAAACAATGTTAAACATCCGAAAACAATGTAAGAATAATAAGAATGCACAAAAGACATCGTTTCCAGTCATTCGTCAGACAATGCACAATTCGACCGGGAAGCGGCCGATTGTCGAAACGACGAATATTTTAGTGGCCGATAGCCTCACCGGGCATCTAGTGAACTAGTTAAGCCTTATTTGGAACTCGGGAAAACCATTCAACTAACATGAGGTCACGGAAACACAACTTTCGGAAAAGTTCGACGGCGGAACATAAAAGTGCCGATATCGATCGAACGATCGAACGAAACGAAAGACATTTCGGCCATCCTAACTCATCGTATATTCGTCTAGCGAACTAATCATGCATATTTTTGGATTAGAAATGCACTAAGTAGACGCCATATTAATTGTGGTGGTAGAAAAACAAAAGCTTCTGGTACTAAATAAATAGTTTCTTTTATTAGCGATTTTTACGACGATGAGCGATCTAGCGACGTATTCCGTCATCCGAAACTTATATTGGAGGATCATGTGGATTAAATACCATGTAAATACACCCTAAACTCTAATCTTATGCTTAAGATGCTAGATCATTAACCCTAATCACCATACTTAGCATAATTACCAAAATCTCTACATTTTTAACATGTGTAAAAAATAAAAGTTACACTTTACCCCCCATCATATGGACGGCTACAAGTGGGCCCCATGCACTTGATTTTATTGAAAAATTGAAGATTAGGAGCATGGCCTTGGATTTGTTGAAGACTTGAAGTATGATGTGAATATATATCATGACTTGTACTTAATCTTATCATTTTTCTTCAACACAAAAATTTCAACCAATTCTTCTCCTTGTTTCCCCTTGTTTACGGCTCCACCATCATCACCATACACCACCATTTTGCGACCCTAAACACCACAATATCTACACTTTGAAGCCTAATCAAGTTCAAAGAAGCTAGCAAGGATGGAGAGCATTAGGGCTTCTTAAAGAGCTTCATTTTTCTTCAATAATCATCAAGAACTTGTGCACCTTTGTAAGCTAAACTCATCCTAATCTAGCTTATTTTTGTGCTTAGATTATTAATGGACAAGTTGATCATCTTGAAAATCAAGAAAAGATAAACCAAAAACCCTAACTCACAACATAATAATAACACAAAATATTGTTTATTTTGTGTTGATTATATGTTTATATGATACTTAGTTAGCATGTTGAAGTTGTTTGTGTTAAAAGTATGATATAAAAATTGGATGATCTTGTGTGATTTAGTATAAAAATGAAGATTTAAACATGATAAGGTTTAAATCTAAACAAGATCATCAACTACATATCCATTAAAAATACTACAATTTGAAGATAATTTTTATGCATATGAATGATTTTATAAGAAGTAAACACTTGTATTTAAGCTGTAATCACCTTAAAAATGTGTAGTAATCAATGGGTTAAATGCATGAACTTGATTAAATAACATGCTAAAGTAGTGATTTGAAATGGTTAATAAATATTGAAAACCCTCTTGATTTACTAGATTTTTAACAATAAAAAGTCATGGATGATGATAGATTTATAATATAAAATAAACATTAGATGGATTGTTGATGATGATTATGAGCTTAAACAGGTTTTAAATACGTTTTTGAAACGTGGAAAACGCCATAGTTTAGCGGAAACTATGGCGAAATTTTCTAAAAATCTAATCGCGATTAAGACATGATTAGTGGGGTGATTAGTGGGACTAAACCGATTAGTAACTTAAATCGTGATTAAGTAGACTCTAATGACAAAGGTTATCCCTAAATGGCCAAGTGTTTAACAAAGTTATAAATATATATTTATAAGTAACAATAAATGCTTTTTACAAATATATTTCTACTTGGAAAATAATACAAGTATATATTTATATTTTGGTTACCAATAACTTTGTATGTATACATGTGTGTATTGTATGTGTATGTATTAGACACTAGGGTATTCAATTAAAATACCACATACAAAATACAAACACTTGATCAATACACTAAGTGTTGGTGACATAAAAAATATATTCTTGAAAAGCGTCGAAACAATAAATCGGACAATCGAAACGATGCGAACATTAGACGAACATTCAAGATTACACCGTCGCGTCGACGACCAACGGGTGAATCACCGACTCGAAAGGTCATTACGACAACGGGCGATTCTCGCCGAAACGAACATATAATAAATGACGCCGACGACAGGTCTAAATATATATTTAGACATTCATATATATATATGTTATCGAAATCAAAATCCGGAAAGCTAAAAATATAAAAAGCTAGAATATTATAAGTAACACTTATAAGAAAATGGGCTTTTATAATAAATGCGGTTAGGCCCAAATTGTAAAGTCTTGGACAAGGCCCAATTCCATAATAATTATGGACAAGGCCCAAAACTAATAAAAGCCCAAAAGATATAAATAACATGGGATAGGCCCAAAACATAAAATACATGGGCTAGGCCCAAAGACATAAAAACATGGGCTAGGCCCAAAGACATAAAATACATTTGGGCTAGGCCCAATGACATAAAAACATGGGCTAGGCCCAAAGACATAAAATACAGGTGCGCTAAAAGGCAGGCCAAAGACAAGAAATACATGGCTAGGCCCAAGACAGAATGTAGCCAAAACATAGATGACATGGGCTAGGCCCTAATGACAAGAAAACATGGGCTAGGCCCAATGACGTGTGAAGGGCAAGGCCCAGTTATACACGATCTGAAAACAATATATATAATATATATATATATATATATTTAAGAAATATATATAACAATATTAATCGAACAAACAAATTAACAACACTATGATAACATTTTTAAGTTGTTCTATCATAACAAAGAAATACATAACAAGGATTCAAGATGAACAACGAGTACAAGGTCCATTGAGGCCTAGGTGTCTAATGAAACCAATACGCATGTAGGTTACATACTTTGTAGACACCGATGGATAAATAGTATGACTTAACGGAACGAAAAACTGTGAGTTCATGTCCCTCCTTTCAATTATTTCAAGTTTTTTTTAAACTATCGAGGGGAAATACATGTCATGTCAAAACTGTATGTTAGCTATGGGTTAGTAGATAACAGATCACTGTGCGTAAGTAGGATGATGACAATAGTAACCATTAATCACTTAGTGACCAAGGTGCAAAAAACTAGATCTATTGAGTTTGAGACCTGCTCCACTCCTAGTTGGTATACCCTTCGGAGTGCTTTTGTGATCCCAATGATGTCAAAGTAGTCTCGGTTTGGTTACTTACTTATGGCACAAGTACATCAGGGTGCTCACGACACACTGATAGATCCTTAAATAACTCATTGATGCTAATAACATACTTGGATTTCAATACATGATTTCAAGGATGACATTTTGATACGAAAACATTAAACTACATGAACTCGCCAACTTTATGTTGACGTTTTTTAAAATTACATGTATTTCAGGATGCAAGACTTGAGCTGGTGATGGGATCTGGGTATGGGATTTGTCAAGACAACGATGCACCACTTTTTGGAGAGTTTGACTTTTATATCGCAACTTCGTATGGGTATATAGGGGTCAAAGCCTCATTATGAAATTGTGATGAAAACAATATCTTATTTTGGAACAATGTGTTTTAAACTATGTTTGTAAATGGTAATCTGAAACAGATAACATGTGATTTCACTTTTGTAAGCTGTAAATGTGTAATGAAACTTAGTAATGGCATGACATCGTTGTTATTTAATATTGTTTACTAAATTGGATGCAATGATTACCTAATAGTCACATACTTGCGCTTCTGCTACGACCGGGGTGTGACATAAAATTTGAAGGATACCTAAAACTAAAACCCACTTTTCAACTGTGTGTCCCAACTTATTGAAATGTGTACATTTGAAGGATAACCTATCAACTCAAACCACTTAACAAACCTTCTTTTATTATCATTGACTTATTACCTTTATTTACAGAACCAACATTTAGAGCTTTTGATGAGATATTGGATCCTTTGTGAGACTCTTCCCTAGAGATTATTGAAAAAACAGTTTTTACAATAGGACAAGGGTCTCTAGTCAATAGGTTAGTTCTCACAGGCAGGTATACATCATCAAATCCCATTAAACACTACATCAGTTTAATTACGTGACTGAAATCATTAAATTTTGTTGATGCACTAGATGTACAGGATGGAAGTTGTACCATAGCATCAAAGTGTTTCCACATTGCATTAAGTTTGTTATAGTATTCAGATACACTTGACCTACCTTGAGTAAGAGAATTATTTTTTTGATACAATCCAAACACCACAGATCCATCTATCTTATCATGGGTTTCTTTTAAATCCTCCCATACCTCAGATGCTAACTTAGAATATACTTATCCAACATACAGATCCTCTGAGATAGAATTTAGAATCCAAGGCAAGACAACTAAATTACACGTTTCCAACTAATTGGCCAACACCTCATTATCATCCTTTTTAATACAAGTTATATCAACAAAGCCTAATTTTTTTAGCGCTTACCGTCTAACAACCTCAGAAATGCAAGAGCTATCTAGCCAACTTCAAGAATTTCTTGATAAAGGTTTTATACGCCCTTGTACTTCTCCTTGGGGCGCTTCCGTTCTATTCATCAAAAAGAAAGATGGATCCTTTCGAATGTGAATTGACTATCATGAGCTCAACAAGCTTACAGTAAAAAACCGAGATCCTCTTCCTCGCATCGATGACCTTTTCGATTAACTACAAGGCGCGACATGCTTTTCCAAAATCGATCTTCGTTCTGGTTATCATCAACTTCGAGTCCTCGAAGAGGATATTGTTGGTGCATATTGGTGACAACAGCTTAATAGTTTAATAGTTAGTCTTTGGATATTTTGTATTGGGCTGTGTTTAGCTTGTTTAGATTGTAATGGGCTTGGAGAATGGCCTAGCCCAAGATAAAGCCTAGTATGTAGACATGTAGTATAAATACATGTTATGCATCAGGGTTTTAAGTTAGACAAGTTGAGAAAAGTTGGTTGGGAGAAATCTACAGAGAGTGGCTGAGAGATTTCTAGAGAGTCTTGAATTGATTGTAAATATTCATGTTGGATAATCAATAGAAGACAGTTTGAAGGAATTCTTTGTGTTCGTGTTCTTGTGTTTTCTGTGAAATCTGATCTAGGGGATTCCGCACTCTAGATTGGATAGACGATTCTGTCAAGATCCATAAGGACCAGGGGACCTACAATTGGTATCAGAGCATTCGGCTCTTGATTTTGCTCGGTTCAGAATCGTTTCAGCAGAAAAAGTTGGTATTTTCGTGGTGTTTGAGGCTGTTTTGAAGGTGTGACGACTAATTTAGGGTTTCTGCTACTACTTCGGATAAACAGCAGGCATTTCGGATAGAAGTCTTGCATTTCGGATCAGAGAATTAGCATTTCGGATTGGAAGACTTGAATTTCGGATTGAAAAGTTGCATTTCGGATTAGAAAAGCCATTTCGGATTGAATTTCGGATCAGAAGTGTATTCCGGATTTCATCTTGGATTCCATTTCGGATTGAATTTCAAATCAGAATTGTATTCCGGATTCCATCTCGGATTGGGAACTATTCCGGATTCCATCTCGGATTAGAAATATTCGGATTCCATCTCGGATTAGAACTATTCCGGATTCCATCTTGGATCAGAGTAGTCTATTCCGGATTTCCATTTCGGATCAGAACAGTGCATTACGGATTTCATCTCGGATCACTATTCCGGATCACCATTTCGGATTAGCATTTCGGATTACTATTCCGGATTGTCATTTCGGATTGTAAATCGGAGTTACTGTTCCGGATTTGGTACTATTCCGAGTTACACACAAAAAGGTGGAAAGTTAATCAGCTGACGTAACCAGAGTTAAACGTTTTCGAACATAGAAGTTGATCCGTAAACTATCTTAACAAACCGACTGGAGACTCGTGTGATTTTTAAGGCACAGAAAATCCTAAAATCACTATCAGACAATATATCATTGGATTCGTATCGTCAAGACGAGCTTAACGGTACAATTTGGTAATCACACTTTTCGGACACATTTTTGAACGTTTTTAACGGTACGGTTACGGTAGAACACAAAGAAGGACCAAAAGAGAGGTTAGATTTGGGTTTTGATACAAGTATACCAAAATCCATTTAAACTGATACTCTGCGTGGTGAAATGGTCAGAATGAAGAACAACAGTGAGTGTCTTAATAACTGCCCGAAGTTGATGAATGTTGAACAATATGTAGACTGGAAAGAGAAGTTTGAGGCATTTGTTCAAAGTGAAGATACTAAGATGTGGAGTTGTATGATTGATGGGTACATTGCTCCCACACGTCGAGTAAATGGAAGAATAATGGTACTTTCATATGATAAGATGGAAGACTCTGAGAAACAGATGTATGATGCTGAGAAGAAGTTTTCGCAGCAATAAAGATGTCCTTGCCATTTGATATGAAAAACATTTGTAATAGGTATGGATCGTCTAGAGAGCTGTTGGAAGCTTTAGAAAAACGTTATCAGAGTACTTCAAGACAAAGTACATGTGTGAGTCAAACTGCAGCTGTGAAGATTGGTGAAGAAGCTGCTAAGATAGAAGAGAAGAAGGAAGCTGATAAGAAGAAAATGGAAGTCAAGGAGGCAAAAGCTACAGTGTGCATGGATGATACAGATGAGCTTACAGCAGAGGCACAGGTACAATTTCAATCTGTAAGTCATACTTGTCATAATTGCAGTGAACTACAGGGTAAAGTTGACAAATTATCGGAGCAAAACAAAATTCTATTAGTTGAATTAGAAAAACTAAAAGAGTCAAATGTTCTTTTGAGTAAAAGGGAGTTAAATTTTTTAAATACACTCAATTCAAATAATAAGAAATCATCAGTTTGACCAGCAAAGTCAATGAACTTTTACAGATCATTGATTTGGCTCGTGAAACTGTGAAGGATAAGACTAACGAGCTTTCTGAAAAGTGCACAGAATTGGCTGGTGTACAGGCCAAAATTGTTGAAATTCATGGAAAGTTAGACAAATTTGGAGAATCCTCGTTAGTCAGGACCCAAATTCAGAGTAGTGATAAAAACAGGAGTGGGGTTTAATAAAACTCCATCTTCTGAGGATAAGGATTACTCATTTTTACCAAATGAAGAAGAGCTAACAGATTTTGTGCCTACTACACCAGCTATAGTGGATCCGATAACTGTTGACATACCTGATAGTCGAGGTTCTTTGAAAGAATCCGTTAGGTCCAACAGTACACCTCATAAAGTGGATGAGGATACTGAAGACGAAACGATCAAAACATTTAAAAGGGATCTAACAGAAAGAAAATTTTTAAGAAAAGATCATGTTTTAAATGTCACAACAAAGGACATGTGGCTAGTTGTTGTCCTTTTAAAATGGGTAAGAAAGTAGAGGCTGAAGTTGAGGTTAAGGATGAAAATCAGTTGGTTCAAGTAAAAATGTTAAATCAAGTTTTCAGACAAATCAACTAGATTTCAACCTAAACCTTCAACATCAAGAAGATTTGTTGGTTCTAGAAACTCTTCTCCTAAATCATATCACAATAAGGGGCAATCAAATTCGTTTCAAAGTAAAAATTTTGTATATCAAAATCGATACCAAACTTCTGGTAATCGAAACTTTCAAAGAAGAAACGAATATAGGGGTTTTAGTAACTCGAATGTTCAAAATAATCCAAAATTTTTTCAAAGATCAGATTATGATAATGGGAGAAGAAGGTTTCGAGATAATAATTTCCAAAGGTCGGAAAATCCGAGAGTTTATTAGAATTCTCGTGATCAAAGGTCTCGTGGAAATTATAAATCTTGTTCAACAGCTTGGAAGACATCCAAGACACCAGTACGGTGTGATGGATATTGGATTGATGTTCCAGTGGTTGCTGAATCTGGACGACCCAAGACCTTTAAGGCTTGGTCCCCCAGTCTAACTAAGTTGTTGAGTGTGTGCAGGATGACCAAGAAGGATTGTTGGTGAGTTCAACAATGGTTATTCCTGTAAATCATCTGCGGTGAATAGTAGGTTACACATGGTAACGAATTCTTTACTTCTTTGATAGAATATGTTTACTAACAGTGAAAAACTTTTTTGTCGGGTTGAAGTGGGAGTCTTTTTGTGTTTAAATTTCTGTTTTAAAACTTTACTCTCTATAAAAACAAAAATTTAGGGGGTCAAATTTCCCTAAGCCAAAAAGAGTTTTAGTTAGTGTGTGAGTTTAGGGGGAGTAAGTTTAAAGTGTTTTCAAAAATCAAAACATAAAAAAATAGAAAATCAAAAATGAGTTTTCACTGTGTGAAAAAGAAGAAATGATAGTACATCAGCAAGTTCAACTGTCACACTGAAACTAAAAGAAAATTGCTTAAGTGTGATAGCAGCTTCATCATATGATGTACCATTAGGCAAAAGGCATGAAATAATCAACTTACCTTGGTGATACAAGTAAACTAAACTGTGTATGAGTGGGTAACATATCAGTGGCGTATGGTTTTGTAACCTTAAATCTTGCATGATGATTGCCAAAATCTGAGGTTTTAGGTCTTTATATCGTTATTTCATCCGGGTATCAAGGTTGTCCTTCTGCTGCATCCAGATATATGCTGACCTAGGCATAACCAGCATATCTTAAAAGAGCTAAAATGCCAAATCCCAAATATTGAAGAAGCACTCCTAGAGAGTCATTCAAATGTGCAAAATTGCATTATTCGTACCAAAATTTGGTATTTGTCCTAACCCTCGTTGGATATTGATCTCTTTGTTGTACAAAAGTACTGACCTGATCACCATTTATCTAACGTTGTAAATCAAAAAGGATGAATTTTGGTATATCACCTACTATGATGAATCTTTGTGCATATCTTGATCGCGGGGGTATGTCCTGAAGTGGGACACACTAGTATATCAGTATAAAAATATCTAAACAGATCATGAGGTAATGGTACTTGAAATGTTCATGTATTTTGTTTAAGTGGATAAACAATACTGGTAATCGTCTTGAACTGTTGTTCATGAATATTGCATATAGAAATATTACAGAGTGTGAAAACAGTTTAATGTTGCTGATTTGATCTTCTTAATGGTTATTCTCACAAAAATAGAGTGTTTATTTTCTTGTTAGTTATTTGTATTTAGAAAATATAAAAATACAAAAAGATTTGTTTTTAAAGTCTCCATTTTAAACTGATAAGTTGTTTGTTTTTGCATGATAAGATAAAATATTGGTTTATCTTTAATGTGGAAAAGAACTAATGGTTTTTCAAGTTACTTGCTTGTGTTTCTAAACAGATTGATGCACTTATCAAAATGAAGTGCAGAATTCAAGTAAAGTACATATTAAGAGTGGAGGGCAGAGGTGCATGGTAGGATCCTTCTGACTACATTGCAAAGGGAGATATCGAGGAACTTGGATATAAGAGCTTAACCAGAGAATGCTAGATTGCTAATCTATAGCGAATGAAACTTTTGGTGATTGGATGCATCAACTTAGGGGGTAATCTCTTGTGGAGCTGAATTATCCAAAGACCAAAAAGATCACAAGATGTTTGAAGACAAAATTAAATTATGAAGCTATTGTCAAGGGGGAGTCTGTTGGTGCATATTGGTGACCACAGCTTAATAGTTTAATAGTTAGTCTTTGGATATTTTGTATTAGGCATTAGTATTTGTGTTTAGCTTGTTTAGAGTTGTAATGGGCTTGGAGAATGGCCTAGCCCAAGATAAGCCTAGTATGTAGACATGTAGTATAAATACATGTTATGCATTAGGGTTTTAAGTTAGACAAGTTGAGAAAATTTGGTTGGGAGAAATCTATAGAGATGGCTGAGAGATTTCTAGAGAGTCTTGAATTGATTGTAAACATTCATGTTGGATAATCAATAGAAGACAGTTTGAAGGAATTCTTTGTGTTCTTCGTGTTCTTGTGTTTTCTGTGAAATCTGATCTAGGGGATTCCGCACACTAGATTGGATAGACGATTCTGTCAAGATCCATAAGGACTAGGGGACATACAGATATTCCAAAAACCGCCTTTCGTATAGATACGGTCACTACGAATTCGTAGTCATGCCATTCGCTTTAACCAATGCACCCGCGGTCTTCATGGACTTGATGAATCGGATGTGTAAGTTATACTTGGATCGCTTTGTGACCGTGTTCATAGATGATATTCTCATCTTCTCCAAGACACAAGACGAGCACGAGCGACACTTGCGTCGTATCCTCGAACTTCTACATGGTGAACGACTATACCCAAATTCTCCAAGTGTGAATTTTGGTTAAAAGAAGTTCAATTTCTCGGGCACCGTTGTCAACGAGAAAGGCATACAGTGGATCCTGCCAAAATCGAAGCTGTCAAGAACTGGATTGCACAAAGTCTCCATCTGAGATTCATTCGTTCCTTGGATTGGCAGGTTATTATCTCCGATTCATCTTCAACATTTCAAAAATCGTCGTTCCTCTCACATCCTTGACTCATAAAAGATAAAACTATTGTTTGGGGTTTCGAACAAGAGGAGTATTTCCAAACACTCAAGGACATGCTTTGTAATGCTCCTATTCTCGCTCTTCCTGATGGAAATGAGATTTCATCATGTATTGCAATGCTTCAAACCAAGGTCTTCGTTGCGTTCTTATGCAACGAGACAAGGTGATCGCTTACGCATCGAGACAACTCAAGATACATGAGAAGAACTACACTACTAACGCCTTAACTTGGTGCAGTTGTTTTTGTGTTAAAGATATGGCAACACTACCTTTATGGTACTAAGGGGTGTGGTCTTCGCCGACCATAAGAGCCTCCAGCACATCTTTAACCAAAAGGAACTCAACATGCGTCAACGTCGATGGTATAGTTGCTCAACGACTACGACTGCGAGATTCGCTACCATCGTAGTAAAGCGAATGTTGTAGGCCGATGCTCTCAGTCGTAAAACTCATGCGAAGAATATCCATTGTTTCCAAATTTTGAGTAATCTTCAAGATCGAATTCGTGAAGCACAACACTCATCCATTAACAGAACAACATGTACAATGAGATGAAGTGTGCTGCTAGGATCAACTTGTATCCAAATCCGATGGTATGCTGTGCTATCTCAATCGTGTCTGGATTCCGCATCATGACAACCTCATGACTTCTTGATGAAGAAGCTCACAAATCTCGATATTCCATTCATCCGGCGCCGACAAGATGTAGCCAAGACTTGCGTATGTCTTATTGGTGGCCTGGCATGAAGAAAGACATCGCCCTCTACATCTCTAAATGTCTCACTTGTTCCAAGGTCAAAGCTGAGCACCAACGTCCCTCTAGCTTACTCGAAACAACTAGAAATTCCTGTCTGGAAATGGGAGAGTATAGCTATGGATTTCATCACCAAACTTCCTCGTACTTCGTCTGGTCACGATAGCATCTGGGTCATCATTGACGTTTGACCAAATCGCTCACTTTCTCCCTATCCGTGAAGATTATAAAGTCGAGAAATTGGCTCGTATCTACATGGATGAAGTCATTTGTCATCATGGTATTCCCATTGACATCATTTCTGACCGTGATGGTCGTATCATCTCGCGTCTCTAGGCAAACCTTTCAAAAAACTCTTGGTACTCATCTCAATCTTAGTACCGCTTTCCATCCTCAATCTGATGTCAAACCGAGCGTACTATCCAAAATCTAGAGGATATGCTTTTTTTGTGTAATGATTTTGGTGGCAATTGGGATTCGCACTTGCCTTTGGTAGAATTCTCGTATAATAACAGTTATTATGCTAGTATTCAATGGCACATTTGAAGCATTGTATGGTGTAAGTGTCATTCTCTTATTTGTTGGCACGAGATTGTGGAAGCTCAAGTCACCGGTCCCGAGCTTATACAAGAGACAACGGACAAGATCTTACAGATTCGTGATAACTTACTCAAAGCTAGAAGTCAACAAAAGAGTTACGCCACTAAGAGACGCAAGCCCTTGGAATTCAATGTCGGTGATCATGTGCTTCTCAAGGTATCCCCTTCGAAGGGTATAGTTTGGTTTGGTAAGAAGGGTAAACTCGTTCCTCTCTTTGTAGGTCCTTTCAAGATTCTTGAAAGGATTGGCAAGGTAGCATACCGACTGATCTACCTCAAAAACTCAACAACGTCCATCCGACATTTCATGTTTCAAATCTCAAGAAGTGTCTAGCTGAAGAAGGACTGCAAGTTCCTCTCGACGACCTCCAAATTAACGAGTCCTTGCACTTTGTGGAAAAACCGGTCGAAATCATGGACTAAGGAACCAAGCAACTTAGGCGCAGTCGCATCCCCATAGTCAAGGTTCGATGGAAAGGCAAACGTGGCGCGGAATTCACTTGGGAACTCAAGAGTGAAAATAAGACCAAGCATCCACATCTTTTCGTTGAGTCTTACTCTTGAACAAATTTCGGGATGAAATTTCTTAAAGTAGGGGAGACTGTAACGCTTCGCTTTTTGTACTTTCCTTAGTTAGAAATATAATCATATTTCTATTTATGGAAACTTGTATTCGTATCATGTTCATATTCCATTCCTAGTTTTTTAATCTGAGGCTTTGATCATAATAAGATTAATACTTTATACATTCTTGTTTCACATACAATCAAATGTTAGATACGTGTTTACTTATAAACCTATACTCATTACACGTGCAAATACTTGTACATACGTTCGTGCTACTCGAATTATACTTACATATATTTTATATACTTGAAAACAAGTTAAAATACAAGTTTATGGCATAAAATAACCTAAAACCAAGTGCAGGGGCCAAAAATGGACAAAATAAACAATTTTTGAAAACCCAATCCGTCATGCCACACGCCAGACACACGTGTTCTCGTCGCGTGGCGCGAGGGAGTCGTATTCGCAGCAAGCTATTCTCAGCTCGCGGGTTGGTCCAAAAATCCCACCTTTTTCATCTTCAATCACCTTCTAACTTATTAAACTCAAACCCTAATCACCCCCATCATAAAAGCAAGCCTGCATTCATTTATTTTCACTTTCCAAACTCATCTATACCTCCAAAGTACTCTCAAATCTCTGGAATTTAAAGTTTAAGGCAGAAACATCCTAAGTACAAAAGTGAGTTCAAACTCACTTTTCTTCCATTTTTCTTCACTTCTTCTTCCTCTACAAAGCTTGGAACACCTCTAGGAGTGTTTCCCCAGGTTTACCATGGTAACCATGCTAAACCAAGGTGGAACATCACCATTTTGAGGTCCAAACTTTCTGTTTTGGAAGAACACTTTGTTAAACTTTTATAAGCTATGTTTTTCTTGATCTAATCTTGTTCATACTTGCTCTTGAACATATCTAGGTTATGAGACTTGTTGGGAATAGATTCTTACGAGTTTAAGAGGTGAAAACACCTCTAAACATTCTGTTTTTTATAGGGTTTAGACAACCCATAAGTGTGAAACCAACCAAGGCTACCATAGTTCTTATGGCAAGGCTTGTATTATGGTGCAAGGTGTGAATTCTTAGAAGCCTTGGCTATCCTAACTTCATTCCACCACCTCATGGTATTTTACCTTGCGATATCAAGTAGTTTTCCAGACTTAAAGTAACTTAACCCCGTTTAGCCTCCGACACTTAGTTAACTTAGCTTAGAATTATTATATATATATATATATATATATATATATATGAAACGTGGCCGAACTCATGATGCTAATTAGTTTATGATTAATCGTTGTGAACTTATGCTACTTTATCTATGGTTCTAAGCCTCTCGTTTTTATTCTAATGGGCAAACTAGGATCCATGAAATCACATACAACTTAGTGTCAAAACGAGTACTTAGACAAGATATAATTTTATGCATACATACTTTTGTACTTTAAATTCCAATCCGAATCCTCATTTAACATTCCAAATACTCACACGCCTTCGTTTACCCTATGTAGGGTGACTCGGTGTTCCATCCTCCAACTCTCCAATTCTTCACGGGATTACCAAAGGGAGCTTTGCAAAACCGTGAGTACAACGAAAGCCTTTTTTACGCTTTACACTTTTCGTGCAATATGTTTAACCTGTCAAATTACACGAAATCACACATATACTTTATGCAAACACAAACAATCCATCATACATGCTTAAATACGTTTTTTGATTGTATTCTTGAAACATTCTTATGTGATTCGCTTGTCATTAATTTCGTACAAGACTCGCCTTAACATGTATAGCGCTATAGGAGTAATGCAGCGCCCGTAGTCTTGTGGTCATGTTAAGTCTTTTAAAATCATGCGGTAATTAGAGGATTTACTTGTATAAGCATGCCATGATTACATTAATCTAGTTACTTATTTTTGCCATGCAGATTTGTTTAAACCTTTTTACATACTTATGCTATATTAAACTTGTGTACTCACCAATGTTTTATGTGTTGAACTATACTTTTAAACATGTTGCAGGTTGATGATGTTGATATTGACGAAATCTAGCAGGGATGACTTAGAAACGCACCTAGAAATGCTAGATTTTGTTATTGTAGTATTGATGAAATTGTCGTACTTTAAATTTCCAATTGTTGTATTTTGATATCTTGTATTGTACTTGACAAAGATTATCTATGAATGAAATCGGTTTTGAATTAAATATTATCACATTAGTGTTATGAAGTCTCGAGCAATCTACTTACGTCTGCCGTGATGATTCCGCCATCGTTTAGGGTGTGACACTTTTTGTGAAGATAAATCCACAACGAGCAAGTGAGTTGCTTTTGGAAGGATGGAATTCACCAAGTCATCCTAAAAAGGATAAACAAAGGTGTGTGAGTTTTGAAGTTTGATAACGGAATGTATTCGGGATTTCATAATTATGAAAATACAAAGAAAACATATCTTTTCTTAGATACTCATTTGGACACATTTTTAGTTAGTGTTTTTCATGAGTATTTAACTCATTGGAAGCCCGAAATGAGGAGTGTAAGAACTAAGATAATTCTCCACCTGTCACATAATATTCAACCATGAGTTGTTGCTCATGGTTAGTTGACAAATATCAACATGGTTGGTGACATATGGTTAGGTTGGAGTGTATATTACATGGTATATTATATATGATAGTCAAGTATAAGTCATGTATTGTCATGCATGGGTAGGATGAACCCTGTAACCTATAGTTCACCAATGAACAAGTCACCACATGGATGATTCAGATGGTTATGAATATATGTACAAGAATGTAAATAACCTATCTAATTCACCAACTGCCAAGTGAGTTCAACTAGACAAGTGCTCCTAAACATGGTTATGATTGGAGACTTGATGTATTTTATTCACTTTATGTGCTTGGAAGCTAGTTGGTCACTTAGATTTTATAGAAAGTAAACTAATATGGCTAACATTTCTGAAACAAACATAAATCCAAACCTATCCAACAAAGGGACTTGTTGGCACCTTAGAAGATGTTCCAAGAGATGAAGTGTAACATTTGTGTAAAACGGGTTCCAAAACCCGCTCCGTTGAAACTCAAGCATTTATTCAATAGTTCGTTACGTATTTACTAGTATTAATTAAATTATTTTATTATTCATGAGTAATAATTAAGTCACGTAATTAAAATAACAATCAATAAAGGAAAATAAATAAACCTTTTTATAACAAAAAGAAATAAAATAATAAAAATAAAGAAGTAGCCGGGGTTCGAACCCGGATACCCCAAAAACCGCACACACCAAAACACTGCTGTGATACAGACACTATATGTTTATAAACCCGAAACAAATATCTCTTATAACAAAACAATCCCTTAAATCAGTTCCAAAGTTTAACCGCCCAAACATCAACGTTTGCAGCAGTCAAAACCTTCATTCAATTTACGTTTTCTTTTGAATCAAACCAGAGAAACGGTCTTCCAGTCATGCCAATTAACTCATTCATCACTCAAATCAGTTACGAATCATCAAAGGCAATCAAACTCATCATTTAAAATCGATTGTAACCGATTCTGAATTTAATCCATTCTCACCTATAAATATCGATTCTTGTATCCCAATTTAACTCGCTCACACCCACATCGTCACTCAGAACTCTCTGAGAGAAACTCTCTGTTTTTAACCAACTAGTCGCCGGAGTTTTTTGTTTCATCGCCGGAATTCAACTGGAAAAGTTATAATATTTCTCCAATTTGGTACAAACATCTACATCCCCTATTATCTTTTGTTTAATGTTTTGTTGTTATAAATCGGTTAATCAAATCTGTTTAAACGAACTAACAGTGGGTAGACTTCCGGTTGATTTCTGAAAGGAAAAAGATGAAGTTATTTAGTGTATTAATATAATTAAAAGTGGGGTTTTAATCGGGTTAGACACATAGTCCAGTGGTGGACTGTGTCAATTTCAAAGCGTATGACATGAGTTCGAGTCTGGCACATGTCCGTATCGCTGGAATAAAAACAGTTTTTATTTTAAGCAGATCATATCATCCATTAGTAAGATGCTAAGTATAAATTTAAATCCTATTACACTAAGGCGCGGGTTCGAGACGTGTCCTTCCCACCGATTTTAAAATCTTTTTAAATTAAGTGATTTCTGTAATACTTTAATATGAATATATGTATAATTAAAAATCAGAATCCTTTCGGGTTAGACACGTAGCTCAGTTGGAAGAGCTGCGTGCACGCAAACTAGAAGTCACGAGTTCGAATCCCTCACACGCTGCCAATAACACAATGAACGGTCAGACCCCTTATCAGGTCTGACAAGGTTTTTTTATTATTTTATTTTATTTTAATATATTTTTGTATATATATATTTACTTAAAAATTAATTAAAACACTTAAAAATGCAATTTCAAATGTTTTAAAATCCCAACAAAATACCACAAAAGTAACCTAAAAACCTAACAAAAGTACTAAATTGAAATATGAAATCATTTATATTCATCGAATTATCGCGTTATTATTTTAGGTTAGTATTCGTTCGTTGATCAAATTCTCAAATTCGTGCGCATTTATTTATCAAGCAAGAAAGGCACCCACTGTGAGTGAATTCTTACAAATTCCCCTTTTTATTCATGTTTTGGGTTGTATCATGTGTCGTTTACATATTTCGTTTATTCAAACACTTGTGCTATTACCATTATATGATCTAACGTGTGATGTAAATGTTGATTGTTGTATTGTGTGTTTTACATTTTTGTCAGTTGCGTGCAATTCATTCATTAGGTCCATCAGTTCCTCGTTGGAGACGAGTTGAGCATCAGGTGCCTCATTAGATCGGCTCCGTTTGATTGAGCCTTGATCTCATTGTTCATCATTTGTCATGCTTGTATGTACATTGATTGTTATTATGTGGTGTGGTTAGATTTACATATGCGTATACTCATATTTGGTTTATGTACATTTTTATTTAAATAACCAATATAACTAATTCTTTCAAATGTTTAAATAAGATTCACTCGCCAACTTTTTTTGACCTAAAACCCTATTTTTTACACATGATACAGGTGGACAGACTGAAGCAAGGAACACATAGGAAGTTGCCTTAGAAGAAAAATAAAGAGTTCATGAATGTTTTGTTTAGAACATGTTGTGCTTGTATGTTTGTTGTAATTTCTCTTTTAAATTGGAAATGATAAATATGAAACTTTATAGTAAATGTCATGAACTTTGATGAAAACCCATTCATGCCCCGATTACCATTTTCGCTGCGGGTCAGGGTGTGACAGATTGGTATCAGAGCTTTTGACTATAGGGATTTAGGATAGGTTATTAGACCCTTAGAGCCTATACTATAGTCGAGTAGATTTTTAATTGCTTATGTGGTTACAAGCAAACTTATGATGTTTATTTGTTTCATATTTGCTACACACACAAATGCATGTAAGCACTTCCACTATCATTTTGTGTGATACTTAATGAGTTATACATATGTCAAACATAACATGCTTACATATACATTCATCACGCACGTTTCAATTCTCACTTGTTTAAAGCATTCTCATATTTTCTTTATTCAAGATTTTGTGGTGTTTTCGTTTTTCAATCTCATCAAAGTAAGTTCTACGACGGGCATGTAGTAACTGGAAGGGTACGAGTACCGGTAGTCGAAATGTCCTGTCTAGGTTGACATTCGTATAAATCCATATAACGGACTAGTTTGCTTACCTGGGGACTAACAATGAGAGTACGAAGGACCTGTTAGGCCAAAGCATGCCACACCAAACGTCATGTGAACTAACCCCACTTTGAGCTGTCATTGTGTCTACACCTAGACACCCTCCGACCTTATACTTTGCGATCATGTTTTACGATTTTCATTCGGGTGCCGTGAATGTTAACAGGCCAACACCAATGTGAACCCTACCAAATCCCAGTAGTCATGGGGGCCCACATGACTACCAAGGCCAAGTATGGGGATATATGGGGGCCCAAACATGAGCAAAGCCTAAGACATCCTATGGATGTAGCAAATTTATTTTTTCATTTGTTTTGTGGATGTTCATTTTATACGACACATGACACCTATATGTCAAACTCATACTCTCGATACGTATTCCTTTTAGATGTCTTCTAGTCACTCTCGTAGAGGTAGGAGATCAGAAAAATCCCGCGAGCGCATGGCTGCCCAAATCGCTCAACAAATGGCCGCCGTAATTCCCAACATCGTAGTTCAAGTCCAACAAGCCCTTGCCGCTAATCCCATCAACCCAATCAACCAAGAAAATCAAAACGTTGTCAGTCCTCCCCCAAATACCACCAAGTGCACCTATAAGCACTTCAACTCATGTGATCCTCCAAAGTACGAAGCTACTAAGGGAGTCACTGCTCTTCTTCGATGGTTCGAGGAGATGGAAAGTACATTCCTCAACTGTGATTGTCCCAATGATCGCAAAGTGCGCTATGCTACTGGACGCTTGTATGGAGTAGCCCTCACATGGTGGAATGCTGAAAAGGGCAGACGAGGCGCCGAAGCCGTTGTAGCTCTAACTTGGGAAGAATTGAGAGAGCTTATGAATAGACGTTTCTGTCCAAGAAGCGAAATTAAGAAACTAGAGGACGAGTTCTATTCCTTGAAGCAAAAAGAGGGAGATCACATAACCTATAACAAGAGATTCCTTGAGTTGAATCAAATGGTTCCAAATTGTTTCACCCCTCTTTACCGTTTGATCGAGCACTACGTCTGGGGTCTTCCTTCAAATATTCAGGACCCAGTAATAAGTACCACACCTCCAACTTTGGAAGCAGCAATGGAGCTAGCTACAGAGCTCACCGAAAACCACATTAGGAATGGAGACTTCAAGGATGAGAATAAGAAAGATAAAACACCAACCGAAACCTCAAACTCAACCAAACTGAATCCTCTCCCCAACCCACTACCAAGAGAAAGCGAGACGGGCAAAATTTCGTTGTCACCCAAGGCAGTCAACCAACTCCACAAGCTGTACCACTCCAAGCTATCCCAATCACTCAAGTAGCACCCAACCCTGCTTACCCAAATAAGAAACCTTACATTGGACCTCACCCTCAATGTAACTCCTGCTTTTATCACCATCAACCTACCATACCCTGTCGATTGTGTGCTAATTGTGGGCGTTATGGTCATCTAAGTAAGACTTGTCGCATGCCCCAAAACAAAGCTCCACCCCCTGCTCAAAACATGATCCAACCCTATCAACAACCTCAATACCCCATAGTTCCGTATGTTCGAGCTTGCTTTAATTGTGGCGACCCTACCCAATTAGAAACACGTGCCCTAGATTGGTTAACATCATAAACGCCCAAGCTCAAGCAAACCCAATTAACCAAGCAAATCAAGCAAACCCAGCACCACCACCAGCGAGAGGAAGGGCTTACAACATCAATGCCAATCCAGTTGAAGATAATAACAGCACAAACAAACAACCCAACTAGTCTTCCATCACCAAGAGTCAAGACACAGCTCCAACCGTCTAGTTTTTAATGTTTTCTATAAATTTCAATCTTTGTATATCCTTGTTTTCCATTTGGGAATTTATGTATCTAAGAATTTTAATGCAAATTGATATCATTGTTTTATTTCATGTCTTTACTCATCGAGTTAATTTTTCATATCATCAAACATCACGGCGTACCTCGCCTCATCATTTAAGGAAGTTGAGTCGTGTCTCACTTTTTCATAAACTGACGCCTTCATCATAACAAACGAGAGAGGTATCATCGTCATTCAGTCGTGTATTCTTTCAAATTTGAGACTCAAGCTTTGGTTGTTGTGTTTGTGTATGTTTTGTAGATTTTAGAGTCACATAGAACTAATCATAACTATCGAGTTAATTTTTCATATCATCAAACATCACGGCGTACCTCGCCTCATCATTTAAGGAAGTTGAGTCGTGTCTCACTTTTTCATAAACCGACGCCTTCATCATAACAAACGAGAGAGGTATCGTCGTCATTCAGTCATGTATTCTTTCAGATTTGAGACTCAAGCTTTGGCTGTTGTGTTTGTGTATGTTTTGTAGATTTTAGAGTCACATAGAACTAATCATACAAGAATATGGTGGATACGCCGCTGGTACTTCCTATATATGAGTATTCTTGTCAAAGGATCAAAAGCATTGTCAGGCGGTTATGAGAAGTTCCGTGTAGGTTTTAATATCGCCATGGTTGAAGTTTTTGTCTTGTGATATAACTTTATCTTTTCAACGCATCAATTCTCTCAAAACTCTTATGCATGAGATCATATCCAGTCAATCAACTCGGTGTATCAACGCTTCTCATCTTAGGCATCAAAAAGCGATTCCTGTAGCAGGGTATTCAACCCTTACTAGGAACGTTACCGCCTCAATCAAAATCCAAACATCACACCTCCCTTTTTCTACTAAAAGATAATCAGATTTTAGTCAGGGTACGTTGGGAGTCAAAACGAAAACCTGAGTTTACTTGGAACGCGAAGACTCAATGGGCGAAAAATACCCGCATCTTTTCCCTATTACAACTTCTACTTAAATGTCGGGACGAAATTTCTAAAAGAAGGGGATACTGTAACATTTGTGTAAAACGGGTTCCAAAACCCGCTTCATTGAATCTCAAGCATTTATTCAATAGTTCGTTATGTATTTATTAGTATTAATTAAATTATTTTATTACTCATGGTTAATAATTAAGTCACCTAATTAAAATAACAATCAATAAAGGAAAATAAATAAACCTTTTTATAACAAAAAGAAATAAAATAATAAAAATAAAGAAGTAGCCGCGGTTCAAACCCGGATACCCCCACAAACTGCACACACCAAAACACCGCTGTGATGCACATACTAAATGTTTATAAACCCGAAACAAATATCTCTTATAACAAAACAATCCCTTAAATCAGTTCCAAAGTTTAACCGCCCAAACATCAACGTTTGCAGTAGTCAAAACCTTCATTCAATTTACCTCTTCCAGTCATTCCAATTAACTCATTCATCACTCAAATCAGTTACGAATCATCAAAGGCAATCAAACTCATCATTTAAAATCGGTTGTAACCGATTCAAAATTTAATCCATTCTCACCTATAAATACCAATTCTTGTATCCCAATTTAACTCGCTCACACCCACATCTTCACTCAAAACTCTCTGAGAGAAACTCTCTGTTTCAACGAACTAGTCGCGGAGGTTTTTGTTTCATCGCCGGAATTCAACCGGAAAAGTTATAATATTTCTCCAATTTGGTACAAACATCTACATCTCCTTATTATCTTTTGTTTAATGTTTTGTTGTTATAAATCGGTTAATCAAATCTGTTTAAACGAATTAACAGTCGGGTAGACTTCCGATTGATTTTTAAAAGGAAAAAGATGAAGTTATTTAGTGTATTAATATAATTAAAAGTGGGGTTTTAATCGGTTAGACACATAGTCCAGTGATGGACTGTGTGCAATTTCAAAGCGTATGACATGAGTTCGAGTCTGGCACATGTCCGTATCGTTGGAATAAAAACAGTTTTTATTTTAAGCAGATCATATTATCCATTAGTAAGATGTTAAGTATAATTTAAATCCTATGTTAATCGGGTTAGACACCCAGCCCAACTAGTTGGGCTGGGTGCAAAACAACACTAAGGCCGCGGGTTCGAGACGTGTCCTTCCCACCGGTTCGATTGATTTTAAAATCTTTTTAAATTAAGTGATTTCTGTAATACTTTAATATGAATATATGTATAATTAAAAATCAGAATCCTTTCAGGTTAGACACGTAGCTCAGTTGGAAGAGCTGCGTTCACGCAAACTAGAGGTCACGAGTTCGAATCCCATCACACGCTGCCAATAAAATAATGAACTGGTCAGACCCCTAGTCAGGTCTGACAAGGTTTTTCTATTATTTTATTTTATTTTAATAATATTTTTGTATATTATATATTTACTTAAAAATTAATTAAAAACACTTAAAAATGCAATTTCAAAGGTTTTAAAATCCCAACAAAATACCACAAAAGTAACCTAAAAACCTAACAAAAGTATTAAATTGAAATATTAAATCATTTATATTCATCGAATTATCACGTTATTATTTTAGGTTAGTATTCGTTCGTTGATCAAATTCTCAAATTCGTGCGCATTTATTTATCAAGCAAGAAAGGCACCCACTGTGAGTTAATTCTTACAAATTCCCCTTTTTATTCATGTTTTGGGGTGTATCATGTGTCGTTTACATATTTCGTTTATTCAAACACTTGTGCTATTACCATTATATGATCTAACGTGTGATGTAAATGTTGATTGTTGTATTGTGTGTTTTACATTTTTGTCAATTACGTGCAATTCATTCATTAGGCCCATCAGTTCCTCGTTGGAGACGAGTTGAGCATCAGGTACCTCATTAGATCGGCTCCGTTTGATTGAGCCTTAATCTCATTGCTCATCATTTTCATGCTTGTGTGTATATTGATTGTTATTATGTGGTGTGGTTAGATTTACATATGCGTATACTCATATTTGGTTTATACACATTTTTATTTAAATAACTAATATAACTAATTCTTTCAAATGTTTAAATAAGATTCACTCGCCAACTTTTGTTGACCCAAAACTCTATTTTTTTACACATGATACAGGTGGACAGGCTGAAGCAAGGAACACATAGGAATTTGCCTTAGAAGAAAAATAAAGAGTTCATGAATGTTGTGTTTAGAACATGTTGTGCTTGTATGTTTGTTGTAATTTCTCTTTAAATTGGAAATGATAAATATGAAACTTTATAGTAAATGTCAAGAGCTTTGATGAAAACCCAATCATGCCCCGATTACCATTTCTGCTGCGGGTCAGGGTGTGACATGAAGTTGGATGAACATTATTTGAAAAAGTTAAGATAAAACAGAATATAAACCTAACTTTGGACCTCAAAATGGTGACGTACCAACTTGGTTTACCATGGTAAAACACTCCTAAAGGTTATCCAAGTAGGAAGGAATCAAGAAACAAGAAGAAAATGAGAGAAAAAGTGTTCAAAGCTCACTGTTTTGAACCTTGGTATAATCTGCCAACACTTGAGAATTTGAAGATTTGGGAGTATTCGAGAGTGACTAGAGAGAGTGGAAAGTGTTTAGGAGGTGTAGAGGAAGGGTGTTTATACTAGGGTATTAGGGTTTTGTCTTAAATGCAAGTAGTTGGGAGTTTAGAGTCGGGGGAGATGAAATTCGAACTCAAAACGCGAGCTCGTGGAATTCTACACGACCAGACCTCCTTGCGGACCGCAAGGGGTTTGGCTTGCGGTCCCTAAGGTACCACTAAAAACCAAAAAAATCATTTTTTAACCCTTCACTTATATATCTCGTTATTTTAAGTTATAAACACAATGTTAAACATGATTTTAGGGTTCCAAGGTGTAAACAAGCATGTTACAAGTATGATATAAGTATGATCACATTTCGAAGACAATATAAATGTAACATATGTCTCGGTGTTGTATAAAAACGTGTGTTTCATGATTGTTTGTGTATTGTGAATGCATGAATAAACAAGTATGATGTAAAATGTATTTCCATTATGATCAAAAGTCTCAGATACAAGGACTGAAATTGAATACGAGTACAAGTTACTAAAAATAGAAAGTACGAAAAGACGGAATATTACATCCTGTGTCCCAAATCAACAACGTCCACCTAACCTGCCCAGTATGCCTAATGCAATAAAAGTAAAAGCAAGAGACAATGGAAAGATCTAACCAAAGCGCAATCCTAGCCTTACGATTTCTCTATTCTAAATTAGAGTTTTACGACCTTTTAAGGTTGAACTCTTGATCAAGAATAGTAGCTTCCAAACAATAACAATCTTCAGAATAGATCCATGAACACAAGATCCGAACTTCTTTCCGGTGAACAAACAAGATTCAACCAAATATTGGTAGATTTGAACCAAGGAACCCTAATAGAACCAGAATCCACAAATTTAGGAAACCCTAATTTCGTAAACTTCTCCGATCTTCAAAGAACAATGGAAGCGATTAACCCTCAAAGCACCATGGCTATAGCTCTGATACCATGTCAGAAATTAACAATCTCTCACTCTTGTTCAAATAAAAAGAACCAACTCACAAAATACTTTGCAACACAAAGATCTATACATCAAAAACTATCAAACACTACTGGATGATCTTCTCTTAATATCAACAAGAACTAACGAATAACTTGTGAAGTTCTATCTACAAACTCTAGAAACAACAGAGAGAAAACTCAGTGAATTATTGGTGTGAATATGACAAATGAGAACTTATGCAATTCTTTTATACAAGGTCTTCAACGATCAGCAACAACTTTATAACAACTCCTGATCTTGATTTGCTACACTCTAGCCCATGTACTGTTTCCGCCCACAGACTAGTTAAGCCCACCAGATGATGTTCAAGCCCAATATAAAAGTTGTACCTCACAATAAACATAATTCATGTTAGTTCATGTTAATATTCACACTAGCAATATAACTAATAAAACAACTCAAATATAAAACTGACCTAAGATATGTTATTTGTACTTTCAACATAGGGAGAAAAACAAGGCGTTGAGACCTCGTGGATGAAAGCCCACTCATTCGCAATCCATTTGAAGGGTGGTTATAGTTCCAACAAGTTCCGCCCTGTTTGTATTTTGGGCAATCGGAAAATTCTTTTCATGAGTAGGACAATGCTACTTGGTATGTACGACACATCAAAAGATTCATATACAATCCTGGGTGGTTTGTAAGGTCATCATTTCAAGCCAACGCCCTCGGTCTCATGTTTGATGGGCTGGAGTTTCAATGCTGGTTGCTGGGTCCATGCTTCTAGGTCCGCTCCTCGGTTTATTGCTGGTGTCCGCATAAAAGTTAAAACCTAATATGTGTTTAAACCCATTAACTTACCCTGGTTAGGGTCAATGAAAACTCATATGAGTTAGAGAACTCGCTCTTACGAAAAAAAATTTCAAAATTTTTTTTACCAAATATCCTAAAAAAATCAACTTTTCCAAAAAAGAAAAAAAAAACGTTTTTTTGTTTAATTTACAGCAGCCGTAAATGCTATAAAAAGGTAATGTTATACCAATGTCATCAGCTTTTTACAGCTGCTATAAGGGGCCCAAAAACATACTTCGAATTTTTTTAAAAAATTTTTTACAGACGAAAATGGGGCCGAAATTCGCACGGGAAGGCCGGGTTCTCTAAGTTCTCACAACTCGTAAGGGTTTTCCCTTGATCCTAATCCTAACTTACCCTACCCATATAAATACATAACCACTATTCACATTCAATCCACATATGTTCTATAATCTATTGTTTTCTGAGATTGAAGCCTTGTACTCGTTTTCTTTTCTTTTTTTTTTTTTTTTTTTTCAAATAATAATCTTACATTTCAAGTTTTGACGAAGGCAGGCTTTTTTTTTTTTGTCTCAACGTAACTCCAAGTGTTGTATTTTTATCTTCACACTAACGTTATATTGGATCGTAACCTTCCACTTCACACCACCATGATCATCTCATAATGAGGTTTTCTAATAATGAATGATTAGATTAAACCAGTTCTTTGATAAATTAAGTCGTAAAACTTCCAAACATGTACACACTACACATGGTAATTACTCTATAAGTTACTGTTATTTACCATTATGCCACTGTTTTTTTTAGCTTCCTTCACTTCCTACTATTTGTAAGTTAATTTCATTTGTATCACAAACCCCAAGAGACTAAAGAATTTCATCTACTCCTTTTCTTCTGGTCAACGCAACAAACAACAAGAATTCTCACTTTGCAAATCCCAAATCATGTTCATGTGAAAAATACGGCAACTTTTGTGATCGAAATACCTTTTAGCCGACTTTCCTTCATATCTCGATCAAACTTAAAATCTACGGCTTCAAGGGTTTCGACTTTCGACCAACACCCTAACCGACTCCAAGTTGATCATCAAACAGGATTAACCAACCTTTTGATGAATCATCTCAGTGCAAGAACCGTGTGTAAAACAACGAGCCAAAGCTCTAATACCAGTTGTTTGGTATTAAGTGGCACAACAAAACCAACACACAATACACAAACACGATAACACACGCGATAAACATAAGATACGACACACGGGCTGCTGCTAGAAACGCCAAAGATTACAATACTAGACTAACTATATATAGAGAGCAATTAGGTTAAAACAACTTAGGCACCAAATAAACCCAAAGTGGGCCTTCCACCTCTAACCAGAATAGGCCCAAAAGGCTTTCACAAACCCAACACATGCTGCCTCTATGGCAACACTATCATCAAGGCAACACTATCATCAAAGGTCATTGAAATATCCTTATGAAAAGAGGTAGCACATGTGTGTCTTATTTGACTTATCCCTTACATGAGTGTGGTGAGTTATATTCTAAGACAAACGTAAAGTATCATCTCTTGGACTCTTTCCGCATACTTGGCAAAACGGATGGGTAGCGGACTAGTGGGTCACAAAATGTTCAGGTCTAAGGGATCGTTTTGAACAAAAACGGTCATTTGGTCTGGTTCAGAACGGGATTTTACAAAAATATACCGTACCGGATTGGGCTCAGAAACGGTTTGACCGGGTCGGGTGGTTCAACCGAGTGTACCGGACGGTTTAACCGGTTCTAACGGCCAGTTTGAACCGGTTTTTAAAACATTAGAGAAAAAATTTGGTGGGGCCATTTGACCCTTTCACATTAAACTCAAATAGTTTCGCCTATAACCTTCCAAAAATTAAAAAAAAAAAAAAAAAAAAAAACCTCTATTGATGAGAAAGAAAATGATGATAAACAGTGCAGTCGAAAACCCTTTCACACTTCATAAATGATTGAATTCTGTGAAATCAAATGACACCTCCAGATAACAGGTATAAAAATAATGAATGTGAACATAAGTCAGGTCAACCCACTACATTTTTTCACTTTTTATTTCAATTTTTGCTGGTATGCATTAAAAAAATGATATCTTGTTACAAAACTAACCTTACATTTTTTTAACAAGCGATTTGGTCGTGTTATGCATTTGAATGCACTTAACATCGTTTCAACCTGTTTCACCTGTTTCCTGTTTCAGTCAAATCTTTTAGCTTAACCCCTTTGACTCAAATCAACAAGCAATCACAAAATGCAGGAAAGACCAATGAGGCAATGAACTCACCAATATTCACAATTTACATAAGATGGCATCAAGTGAAGCAGTTGAAACTAGATTCAGAAAGGATGAAAACATCTATACATTTTAAGATTTCTCGCCTTTGAGGCTTTGATTGTTGTAGGTGCTGCAAATGCACTCAACTTCATGGCCATTAAACCGCTCATCAAGAAGCAGAAAGGATATACATAACCGCTTTCCTGATTTTCATCATCCAACCTGAGAAACAAACAACAGTTTGTTTGATTGCATTTTATGGTATTAGTTTCATAGGTGAATTATTTGTAATGGGATTGTTGGTAGCGGTCTTAATTGCAGTTAGCTGCCTATGAACTACGACAGTGACATAAGAACAAATCTTTTCAAGCACGTGGTTTACTTTATTACCCAATTGTTAGATAAGAATAAAAAGGAGTACGAATTGAAGCGACTCACTAACCTGCCTTCTTCTTTGCCTTAAAATCATTATCCATGAACGGCCCACCACGTAGCATGGAAGAAGTAAGCCCACAAGTTGAAGAACCGAAACCTGAAACTGCAATTCATGAAGAGAAGTCAATGATTGCAAACTATAAGTCAACCGACAATACAAACTTACATTAAAGAATTTTGACGATTCTGGCAGCATCCCGAGGTCTCTCGTGACCAGCAAAGCTTGGCGTATCAGCAATATTAACATCAACTGACATTAAATTTAAGCAAACAATAATAAGTTTATATGATCTTTTATAAAATTTGTGACATGACACTTGTTTTTCACTTACAATGAGAGCCATAAACCGGAGGTACGCAATGCTGTTATTACTTCCTACATCGTAATCTCCATAATCCGGTTCAAGAAACTGATTCTCAGAAGCAAAAGCCAAGAAGTGAGCATCCCGGAGATCGATTTGTGGGCCCCACGCATGCCTAAATAAGACAATGAGAATAATAATGTAAAAAACAGTAAACCTTGTGCAGAATGCAGAAAGGAATTAAAAAAGGTTCAAATCTTTGTAGCAACTTCACCTGATATCAATAGTCATGACATCTGGATTGGTTCGTGCCGGTGGAAGAGCATAATCCGGTGAATAAACCTGTGAAACAAATCGAATATACATTACCATTTCAATAAAAAAAGTTTTACATTCGCCAAATTACAAAAAATCGGACCGGAAAAGGGCAAACCTGATTGCAAATCTCACAGGTTATATCCCCTTTCTTATTGCACCATTTCTGAATGCATTTCCTATGAGCAAACTGCAAGCCACAAATACAAAATTACAATCAAATGTGACAATCTAAATCAATTAAAAAAAATACTAATTTTGACTAAATTATCATCTGCATTTAATAATAATAACCCATTCAAATTTAGATAAGAATAAGCAAGCAGCACATAAGCAATGACCTCATAAATGAGCTGTAGTGTACAAGTACATATTCATCCTGTACAACCAAACTCAACAACTCATTACTTTTAACTCTTTAACAAGATCAAAATATCCGAACCAAACCTGGACCCACTAATGGAATCCACACATATTCAACCTTTTTCAACAAAACGATCACACTTTCAGCCCAGAATCAACGATCAGCAATCAAATAATAAAAGTATGCCCTTGTAAACACCAAAAAGAAACGATCAAAAAACAGACCTTGAGAGTACCATTACAGGCACAGGAGACTCCAACTCATATTCATCATCTTCTTCTTGACATATTCTACACTCTCGAGTAACCGTTTTGGAACAACCTTCTTCTCCTGCTATTTTGGTCTGTGAATCGGCTGCATCGTTTTTGGAGTTGTTTTGGAGCATTTGGACCACTTGAGAGATCATGTCGGTGGAATTGGTGGAGTTGAAGCAGGAAGATGCTGTCATTTGTTCGACACAGAGGGATAAATGTTTGTAAAACACGCAGTTCGGGGAAGTGTGGAGTATGGAAAGGGTGAGAATCGAAGAGAGAGAAAGAAGTGGGGAGAGAAGGAATTGGGAGTGTTTTGAAAAGGTGGAGGAGTGCACTAGCTGAAATTACCAAAGTAGACATGCTTTTGTTGTCTTGTCATAATGTAGTTTAATGTCTATTTTTACATTTAAAGAGAATATTAAGTTATGCTGTCAGATTTAATACTCACAAATCCTTTTACCATATTTTTTATACATATATAGTGAAAAGAATGTTTAACTGGGTGTAAGAATAGTAAGAAAAGAAACCTATGCTACATGTATACAATTTTTTAACCACCAACAGAATTAATTCCGAATATTCTTAGAAAACCCACTGGACCAAACGGAGTACTCCGAGAGTAACCGAGTCCACCACCAATTCTGGGGAAACCCCGGTAACCCACCCGCCCATATGCATGACGGTGAAATTACCGATAAAACCCGTTTGGCTTAAAAATCGAACCCAGGTTTTCTAGATCTTCTATCATTGCTCACCAATACCTCATTCTACGCTAAGTGAAAGTTAAACTTGCATCTTCCAAAAGAAATATAAGTTCTTTACCACTTAATCTCTAATGAAAATTAAACTTACATCTTCTAAATAAAAGTTTTTTACCAGTTGATGTTGAGATCATTCAGTGAATGTATACATCTATTTCCAATTTTTTTTTAGTTAGGGTACTTTAAAGTTGTTAAATTATATTCTTTAATTCTTATATTAAAAGATAAAAAGAAATTCATTGACTTGACGTTTTCAAATGGAGTGATGTTAAAAAATTAAGAAGGGTAAGTTAGATTTAGTCAACTTGAAATATTCATCACATATAGGCTATATCATTTTTCACTTGGAACCTATTGTTTTCCAATAAACCTGACCTGGATCATCTATTGTTTTCCCATAAAACCTGACCTGGATTTGATTTTTGTAACTGAACATGGATCTTGATTTCTTTTGAGCATGCTCATGAGGGTATCACGAACCAAGTAGCTGGTCATTGATCGGTGGCACATGAAGAATATTGACGAGGATACAATGTATGTTTTATGATGATTTGAGTTATCACGAGGATCCATTTTATAAGGATGAGCAAACGTAAGTTTATTCCCATGATGATGTATGATGATTAGCTTATTCATTTATAACATGCTTTTATGATAAAAGTATCTTTAGTTGAGATCTTACAAATTTCAAAAATGATAAAAACATATTTTATGAAACATTGAAAACGAAGAAATATGTATGCCTTAGTTTTAAATACAATGATGTAACCCATACAAGGAGAGGGATAGAAAGAAAACCTTATGTAACAAACTTTTTTTTTCTAAAAATATAAGGGGATGTAAGAGATATATTTTTTCGAACGTTTTATAACAAAAACAAAAAAGCGTCGAGTGGATCCTTTTATAAAAATTTTAAAAATTCAGTTTTTAGCGCACACACACACACATATATATACTAAAATTTCAAAAATATTATAAAAAAACCACTCAGCTTTTTTTTTTGTTTTTACAAAATGTTCGATAACTTGTAATGTACATTCCCTAATTGTTTGTAAAACAAAATTGTTACATAAAGTTTTCTTAAGTTTTTTTTAACTTAAGTAAGTTTTCTCTCTATAATTCCCCAAACAATCCTCTTAAAGTCAAGAGGAACATTATATAACAAAGAAAAACAAATTTTGGTGTAAAGACGTAAAAAGGCTTATAGGTTCATACTATTTAAAACACTAAGACACATACTCGTTAATTTTTTATTTTATTTTATAAAAGTTAGGACATAGTGTGCATTAAAGTTATGGACGTTATGCATCATTATCACTTTTTTATAATTTTTGAGAGGTTAAGTTTTGGTTTTTCTAATAAAAAGGGCTTTTACCTCAAGCTATTTTCATTAAATATACACTCAATGTTACAATTGCTATGTACTTGTTTGTGATATTTTTCATGCTAAAATATCTAACTTTTTGAATTAAAAAAACATAATTATTTTATGAAACAACCATAAAAGAAGATATATTTATGTGATGTGAGGCAAGGACTAATGGCCACATTAAGTAGGTTTGTTTTAAATTCAGTTTCTATAGACAAAAACATACAATAATTGGCCACATTTAATCATTCAATTCTTGTCAAAAATCAAAATGCAGAAGCTTTAATACCATGTCACAAACGATGATATAATTATTTGTAAAAGTTCACTTGTAAAATATTTATAAGTATCACGTGTTATATGATATCACTGGGGTTGAAATCAATTGGACTCCATAAAAGTTTACTTATTTTCATCCCTGTTCATCAATATTTCCTTTGGTCCCTAGTGAGTTTCATTTTCATAAAAAAGACAAGAGTTAAATGCCACTACTTATGGTTTGAGTTATTTTGTTAGTTTAGTCTAAAGGTTTTCATTTTTACCTATGGGTCCAAAAATATTTCATCGGTCATTTTAGTCCATTGGGTTAAGTTTATCCATTTTTTTGTTAACTAGAATGACAATTTGGTCATTTTATATGTAATTCAGTTAACTAGAAGAGCAATTCGATCATATAAAATGACCGTATTGTCCTTCTCGTTAACAAAAAAAATGGATAAAGTTAAATCAGTGGACTAAAATGGCAACGGTGGAATTTTTTTTGACCCACAGACAAAAAATGAAATCTTTAGAATAAACTAATAAAATAGCCCAAACCACAATAACTAAAATGACATTTAAATCGAAAAACAAAAAAGACAAGAGGCAATTGGTAATTGCACGAGTCGTAGGTGGGTACCAATGGATGATTGTTACTTTTTTTCTTCTTTTCTATCTTAAGTTTCAAGGAAAGGAATGGGGAATAGTAATGAGTTGTTCTTAGCATTATCATTATTATTATTATTAATTAAATTAAAAAATCCATTATAGAAATCTTTTGGGTTTGTGTTTGTCATCACTTTGTAGATACAATGATCAACGGAGGAAATATAAAGATCATACCTAATATATAAAATTTGCGTTTTTGTACTTCCAATGACACATTTAAAATATTTTAATCGTAGGCTCAAACTTAGGTTTTAATTGCATTGATAATAACTATTATAAAATTTAATTCGGACTTAATGAATATTTGGTCAACCAAAAGATATGTAAATATTAATTTGAGAACAATAATTTCTCAAGAACAATTATTCATACTTTTAGTTTGTTTAGGGATAAAAAAGATTACAAATTTCATTCCTTATTCTCAATAACTACTAGGATATCCGCGTGTTACGGCGGGAACGACACATCATATTACGATATTCGTTTTTGTTAGTTTTCTTATTCATATAATATTTATTATACCATTATTATGGTAGATATACATTAAAAGCGAAGTAATCGAGTAATCCATTTCATTATGTTGTGCATGGTTCGGTCGATTCGGTTATTATCCTCGACCGAAGCCGAAACCAAAGTGATCGGTTATCTATTTTATTAAACCAATCGGTTTTCGGTTAATCACTGCAGTTTATTCAGTTACATTGACGGTTTTTGGGTTGGTTCATTTAATTTCAGGTAATAGCAAAAAACCAAAGTTGAGCTAAAACTTTTACTTAGAAATATATGAAACTGAGGTATAAATACATGAAATAAAAGTATAAGTATATGAAATGGAGATATAAAATATGAAATATATGAACTGGGGGTATAAAAGCTAAAAATATATGAAAATATGAATGATTCGGTTCGGTTCCACTAATTTTGGTTAAATGAGAGTACAAAAAATTGATAACCAGTATTTGGTTAATTCGGTTTTCTGTTTTTTGTTGATTTCAGTTCGGTTTCGTCTGTTTTATGTTTGGTTTAGGTTAACGATTTAGTTATTGCTCACTGATAACCGGTTTTGGTTAATAACCAATAATAGCGCGCAATGCGACGTAAAACACAGACATTGCTACTGTGTGCTTTGTTCGGTTCGTTAGATTATTATCCTCAGACGGAATCGAGGAGGTCATCGATTAGTCTATTTTATTAACCAATCCGTTTTCAGTTAATCGGTTTGGTTTATTCAGTTAGATTGACGGTTTTTGTTTGATTAATTTAATTTCAGTTAATATCCAAAACCAAATTTAGGCTAAAACTTTTGATTAGAAATACATGAAATGGAGTTATAAATATATAAGATGGAGGTATAAATATGAAATACAAGAATTGAAGGTATAAAAGCTAGAAATATGTGAAAATATGATTGGTCCTGTTTAGTTAATATTGGTTAAATGAGGGTACAAAAAATCGATAACCGCTTTTGATTAATTCGGGTTTCGGTAAATTAGTTTTTGGTCAATTTTGGTTCGGTTTCGATTAACGATTTAGTTATTACTCACCCTTAGACAGTGTTAATCACGTAACATATAATATTTTAATTAAAAAAACTATAATAATACTATACTCAAATTAAAGATAATAAAATACTCGTTTATATGGTGTAATTTAAAAAAAATATATTAACATATGATGTATTGCAAAATACATACATTTATCGTGTATAGTTTGTATATTTTTCGTTTCGTTTGCTTTGGTTTTTTGGTAGAATTCGTTTCTTTTGATAGTGTGGTTAAATGTAGGTCTCAATTGCTGAAAAGATGGAAAAAATGCTTGACATATGCTGAAAATGAATAATCAACGATAACCGGACATGACGCAGCTGAACGGGAATCAAAAAACGAAGAATTGCTGGAAAAGTACCTGTGGCGTCACGCCACCACAATCCTGAGTCATTGTCGCGCGATGCAACAACAATAAAATATTATAAAACAAAAACACACGCCACGCTACGCGACGAGAATAGGATGTCCCCTTCGCGTGACGCGAAGGGGTTGATTTCGCAGCATGTATCGGGTTGGAGTTGGATTGCTGTACGGAAACATATATAAACCTCATTAACCATAACTCTAACCCTAATCACGAACTTGCATCATCTTGGGCGAAATCTTGGAGCTACTTGGAGCGTTTTTGGAGTCTTTAAAGCAGAGTTTGAAGGTTGGAAGCTCGTGGGAACATCCGGGTCGCTTGTTAACCATTCGGTTCAACTATTCTTTACTTCCAGTTAATTATCATGTTTCTTGTCTTTGAAAATACTCTTGTTTCGTATTTGATCATGACTTTGTTAGGCTAAATACTTTGTTCTACCTAGATTGGATGAATGGATTTGTAAAGTTTTGTTTTTTATTATGAATTATTTGCGAAGGTAGTCAAATTGATTATTGGTTTGATGTGTTTGAATGCTGAGAAGTGTTTAATTATCGTTTATTGCTTCGTATGAGTCTTGGTGGATGTCTTTCATATAATAGGTTCATGCTAGATTATAATTTTATATTGTGATCTTTTGGCTTAATTGGTTGATACCCCTTAGAAGCGGTAATTGATAGTTAGATATGTCTAAGTGTTATACTAATCTCAATAGCTGTGAGGTGCAGGTTATTGCTAGGTGGGAGCCTTGTGAGGAGTCTGAACTAGTTTACCTAGTGACCGTTGTCTAACAAGTCAAATTGAGAATCCAAGTTTATCCTAGGTTTATAGGCTATGAGGGAGTAGATCAAATTAGGGTACTTTCGTAAACCACTTAGATAACCCGTGAGGGAGTCTAGACCAACCAGTGTCCATAACAGCCTTTAGAGCTCCATAAGTGTCTTCCTAAGAAGGGTCGGGGCTCTTGTTCGGTGTCTCGACAGGTTTAGTATTAAAAGATCCCGGTTCACAACAATTAACATCCTAATAAATCATCAATAGTACAATCCAGGATTACAGTCTAGGTAGTCTTTTCCATCATCTAAGTAAACCCAAGTTAGTTCATGCCTAGTTAATTTAGTTAATTAATTTAATTAAATTGCATTTTTAGGATATTCAGACCCCCCCCCCCACATCAAATATAAAAACAGTTAGTGTCATGTCCGTGTCAGTCTAGGTCTAAATAGGTTAGTTAGCGTAGTTAAATTGAGTCACATGGGTTCGATTTCTAGACTTACTTAGCTTTACTAGAGTCGATTGGTTCACTTGCCGGTTAGTAGTTTAGTTGAGTTTAAAGAGTCTAGAGTATTACTTAGTGTCTAGATTAGGTTAATTTAGTTTGTTTTTATTAAACTACTTTTAGCACATCAACGTACCAAAAATTATGACCCTTTAAAAATCAGGGGGGGAGGGAGGGATTAGTTTTTTATAAGAGGATAAAGTGTAATTATTAACTAATTATCTATAATTTTGTTAAAGATGAGTGACTAAAGTGTAGTCTAGATGAGAACATTAAATTGAAGCTATTTAATCACTTGACATTCTGTAGCTATTAAACATTATGAGATAGTGACTAAATACGTTGGGCTTTAATCAATTGTACACTAATGTATCATCTACTTATACCTTTTAATCCACATGTCAAAACTTGACCAAGAGAAATATTAAAACGTCGACAAAAATGAGTAGGTCGTCATGGTACTTTTGGATTTTTTTAAATATTATAGCTTCTAAGATATGGCAAGAATACGTACAAGAATTATAATTTTGTTGTGGAGGGAGAAAGTGTAACTACTTATCTATACTTATGTTAAGCTCAAGGATTAAGTGTGATAATATGGGGGACTAAAATATATTATTGTTTAAAAGACCAATTTACATTCAGTTTTGGGGTGTATTTATAAATTAAGAGGGAAAAAATTCTTAATTTTTTAGGTTTTTTAAAATGTCCCTCTCTGATTGATTATAATATACTATAGATTATACTAAATATCCTTTACATTTATTGTTTGTCACATATTTCAACCTTTTAATATACGAGGCTAGAAAGACTAAAGTATCATCATGTGCATTGCATTCAAATAAACATAACAAATGAATCTAATGTTCATCTATTAAAAGAATGAAATGTGTGACATACATTAAATGTAAATGATGGTTACTGTAATTATTGAAGATAAAACACAAAAGTTGCAATACTCAATAAATCTAAGGGATGGAGAATGTATTCAACCATGGAGAAATGATTTGTTAGTTACCAATTGTGATGTGTCAAATGTTTGAAGATCGCATTTGCTTGAAGTTGTGCTTAATCATGTAAGTTCGTCAAAGCTATTGTATATTCTTAGAGTGTCTCAGTGATTAATTAAAATGTATCCTACAACAATGGCGAATCTAGAAAATACTTATAGGGGCAACGTTTCAAAGAAAAGGAGTAACGAAACTGAAAAAATGTCATTTTTTTCCAAACATACACTACCGCCGAAGCATCAAGGGGCAACAGAGGTTACCCCTTCTATTAAATTAGATTCGCCCCTGCCTACAATTCAAGAGCGAGGACTATTCCATGATGAGTATAAAACATGATGAAACCAGTAACCCGTTATCATGAACCAGCTGGATGGTCTAGTCCTCGACCTGAGATTGCAACAAGAGGTCTCATCAGATGATTTGTGAGTTGTGACAATTAAATATCTAAAACTAGAGACAATCATACGTGCAGATAAAGTTGATATGTTATGATTTTTATAGGTTAGTTTCATGGTCCAATTATGGGAATATGTAATACTCATATGGAGTTTTATCCTTCTATATGGATGAGCTAGATATAGGCACTGATACTGAAAATCATCAAATATGGGTATTGATACCGGTATCGAAAATGTTTGGAGATCAGTTTTAGAGAAAGTATCTGTACCTATCTAATCATTTAGGGCGAAGAACGTTGAAATGAACTCCGGTGTGATTTGGACATCAACGTGTTTGACTTTTGAAGTGATGATAAAGGGCTTTTTTCGTGAAACAAGAATTCTAATTTTTCCCAAAATTGACAAAGCATGTCCAGATGTATAGGTGCATCAGTGGTGAGAATGGTAAGGTATTTTGATGAGGTGACAAGATCAATGATTGTATGAAATTTTGTGTTGGTGTTGGTCTTAACGAGATATGGAAGGTAGTTGTGTGGTGGTTTTAAGTTTAAGAGTCATTTTGAAAATGAAATCCTTCTGAAAGATCCTTTGAACAAATAATACTTTTGGATTGAGAGAAGATGAAAATGAAGAAACCTTTTAGAAAATCTTCGAGTAGATGATGTTTTTGATTGTTTGCGAAGAAGAATATAATTTGGATAATGGTAAAGTGAAAACCTCTGTAATTTCAGGGTTTTATAGGGTTTAAAGAATAGCGGTGATGACACGGCCAACGGTTACTTTTGAATGACGTGGCACATTTCTTTTGTGTAAACCAAACCTCTATTTTGATGCAAAGCTCTATTTTGAAGTATAGCCCACTGAGAAAACCCTTTGATGAGGGAATGTAAGGTTTGTTTGAAAACTCTGTTTGTTATCAACAAACGTTTAGTTGTATAAAACTATGGTTAGTACATCTGTTTGACTTTTGGTCTAACATATGGATGGAAAACATATATTTGAAACCATTGTTGGGTTAAAAACAGAGTTTTGAAGAGAACAGTGGTTGCTTTTGCAAAAAACAATGGTTACGTTTGACCTTTTAGTCAAACAATGGATGATGAAGTTGTGGTTTTGTGTTACAAAAAGTGGTTAACAAAGATTAAACAGAGTTTTCAACCACTAAAACAGATGTTTCACTCTTTTGAACAGAGTTTTTGTTTTTGGTGATTTTTGAACAATCTTTTAATAATTTTAAAACACAATTTTGATTTTCAGATAAACATTTTAATTTTTTTTTATAAAAACAAACTTAAATTTTCTTATAGTCCATGTTTAGCATTCCAATTCTGATATCAAATTTTCAAATGCTTTTGTGAACACATCTACTAATTAATCTTCAGTGGGAACATGCTGAAGAGAAACCAAACCCTTTTCTTAACACTCTCTTACAAAGTGATTACGGATGTCAATGTACTTTGTTTTTTAATGTGACACTAGGTTCTAGATAGTGTTTTCAGCTGCTTGACTGTCTAGCTTTAGTGGTGTCTTTAGAGAAGTTATGCGAAAATCAAGTAATTGGTTTTGAAGCCACAAGAGTTATGTTATGCAGCTTACAGCAACAATGTACTATGCTTCTGCTATAGAATTAGAGTTTGATTTGTGGTTTTTTTCTTTGCCATGAGACCAGGGCATTCCCAAGGAATTGGCAATCTCTAGATGTGGACTTTCTTGTTGTATGGCAACCAACAAAATCACTATCTAAATAAACTAAAAGCTCAATATTTCCATTAGCAGGATACTTGATACTAAGTGTCGGAGCACCTTTAAGATATCTGAATATCCTTTTTAGAGGTACTAAATGAGACTTTCTTGGGGATGCTTAATATCTTACACAGACACAAGTTGCAAACATGATATCAGGTCTTGATGCAGTTAGGTACACCAGTGACCCAATCATGAATCTGTAGAGTGTTTGATCTATCAAATCATCTTTTTCATCAGAAATGAATGGTTTGCTTTTACTCATGGGAGTGCCACATAGTTTATAGTCTTCATGTCACATTTTTTTTCAAAAGTGTTTTAACATATTTGTTTTGATGAATGAAAGTTCCATTTTCAAGTTGCTTTACTTGAAAACCAAGAATGCTTTATAACTCTCCCATGGCACTCATTTCAAATTGACTTGTCATCAATTTTCTGAATTATTCACATATATCACATGTAGATCCAAAAATGCTATCATCCACATAGATTTGTACTATCAACATATCTTTTCCTTTCCATTTTAGAAACAAAGTTTTATCAATTTTACCTCTTTTGAATTCATTGGATAAGAGAAAAGTGGATAGAGTATCATATCAGGCTCTTAGTGCTTGTTTTAGTCCATATAAAGCTTTATTTAGCTTGTAGACATAATCACGATGGAATGTGTCCTCAAATGCTAGTGGTTGACACACATAAACTTCTTCTTGGATTTTTCCATAGAGAAAGGCACACTTTATATCCATATGATACACCTTGATGTTGTGGTTGACAGTAAAGGCCAAGAAGAGTCTTATTGCATCCAACCTTGCTACAGGAGCAAAAGTTTCATCATAATCTATTCCTTTTTCTTGTCTGTAAACCTTGAACCACTAGCCTAGCTTTGTTTTTTTTTTCTTTTTATAACGATGCCCATTTCATCAATTTTGTTTTAAACGACCCATTTTTGTACCAATTGGACTTGTATCCTTTGGTAATCGAACAAGTTCCCACACTTGTTGTCTTTTAAACTAAAAGAGTTCTTCCACTTGGCTTCTACCAAACTACTGTCTCTTAATACCTCTTGGTATTTGACAGGTTGGGTTAGTGATAGAAAATCAGCCAAGCGGCAGACATTTGCGGGTTGGCTTCTTGTGAGCACTCCTGCATTGATATCTCCTATAACTTGTTCTTGTGGATGTGATATGAGAAACAAATTGTTCCTAGTGTATGGAATGATGGAATTTTGTGGTGAGGGACATAATTGGGAATTTTCTGGTGAAACCTCTGTTCCCTTTGTATTATAGTCAATAGTGGTTTGAAAAGGAGGTGGTGGAATTGGACCAAGAGGTGAGTTGGTTGTTGTGGAGGATATAATAGTGATCTGACCACATGCATAATCAGTGGTTTGAGGTTGACTTTAGCCAATAGTGGTTCCAGTTGTTGTGGACTAATTGTTGATTTGTGTAGATGAACTTTGTGGATCAAAAGAGACTTTGTATTAAGATGGCATCTCAATGTCAAATCTGTAATCCTGTTGTGCTGCTTTTGATTTACTATCAACATCAACCTTGGCATTAACTTCTTCAAATGTGAATTTATCAAGATCAAAAAGTTATGAAGGATTTTTAGGGAATTTTTAATAAGAAAGTTCATTGAACTTCACAATTAAAGTTTCTTCTATAGTCATGGTCCTAGTGATGAACACTTTATAGGCCATTGCTGTAGAACAATATCTTACGAAATAACCACAATAAAATTTGGCTGCAAATTTTGAATCTGAATCATTAAGATTCAAAATAAAACATGGACAACCAAAGATTTTAGAAAAATGATATTAGTGGTTTGATCTTGAACAAAAATTCATAGGCAGTCTTTTGATGCCTAAGGTTAATTAAGACTATATTTTGAACATAGCATGCAGTATTCATAGCCTCTACCCAAAAGGACAATGGAAGGCCAGAATCTGCAAGCATAGTTCTTGCAACCTCAATTACGGTTCTGTTTTTTCTTTCAACAGCCCCATTTTGTTCTGGTGTTCTAGGAATACTGAATGTCTCATTATTCCTTTTTGATGTGTAGAATTTATCAAGTTCTTAGTTTCTGAATTCTGTCCCATTGTCACTCCTGAATATCTTCACGGGCAGATCATATGGTTTTATAATTTTTATGACAAATTCCTTTAGGATACATGCAGTCTCATCTTTGGAGTGTAAAAATTAAGTCTATCTAAGCATTAGGTTGTTTTGGAAAGGTCTCCTAATCCAGTCACGAACACAAGGTGTGTGGAATCCACCTTGTGATAACTAGTGTAGAGATTTGGACAAGAAAGGGTAGAAAAAGATGATCTGAGAATACATAAAGTATTCTTAGAGGTATGACATCACACACAGTAGCAGCCGCCAATGCACACACAATGATTAGGGTTTTTTTTCCAAAGAAACTTTTCACAAAAGAATTGTTGTCTTGTCATTATCCATAAAAGTATTTATACAAGACACATTCGGACACCTGTTCGGATAACATAACAGGCCCAAAGCCCAATAACAACTACACCTGGACTAAGCAACATAAGCTCAAGTCCGTACTACTACACAAGTAACATAAACTCGGACTAGGCAAACACCTAAGTCCGGACTACTTAACAAACTCAAACCCGGATTAGGGAACTACATACCATAATCGGAAAATACATAAACTCAGACAACTATATAAATTTAGACAGACTAGTTTGTTTATTACAAGTTACATTTAAAACCCTTAACTTATGGTGCCCCCGGATTTCCAAATCCATATCCATACACCGGTGGGCCCGGGTAGGGAGTATTGTGACGTAAGTTGATAACATCATTGTCAATTAAACACGGCACAGCGGAAGTCTTGGAATAAAATGTCACACCCCGACCCGCAGCGGAATAAGAGTCGGGGCATAATTGGGTTATCACCAAAGCTCATGATGTTTACTAAAATGTTTCATATTTATTAAATTCAAATTACAACTTAATATTCAAAACAAGTTCATACAATTACAAGGAAAAAGGAACTAAGTAAAACAATCCAAAGCCTAAACTGATTTATTCTTCTAGGCCGTCCTATATGTTTCTTGCTTCAACTGGATCACATGTATCATGTGTAAAAATGGGGAATTTTGGGTCAACAAAAGTTGGCGAGTGAACCTTGTTAAAAACATTTGTTATTGATTTCTTGTTGTATTTAATATGGAAAAATTGTGCAATAATCATATGTGAGCAAACGTAAATGAACAAACAATCACAAACCACCTTGCTTGAGTATATGACATGAATGATAATGTATTGTGAGATCAAGGCTCAATCAAACGGAGCCGATCGTATGTTGGCAACGTCACGTTCCGCTCATAGGTAATGGGGAACATACGAGCCTATGATGATGTATGTGAGATCAAGGCTCAATCAAACGGAGCCGATCGTATGTTGGCAACGCCACGTTCCGCTCATAGGTAATGGGGAACAGACGAGCCTATGATGATGTATGTACTGAAAATGATAAATTTAATCTAAACATTAACCACACAAACAATTGATACATATTGGATACACATTTGATCATGGATATGATGGATGCACAAGTGTTTTAATGTAATAAATAATAAGCGACACATGATACACCCCAAAATGTGATTAAAACGGGGAATTGGTAGAGATTCACTCACATTGGGTGCGTTCTTTTGATGATGTTTAATGCGCACGAGTTTCGGGATTTGATCGACAAGGATAAACTAACCTAAAATAATAACGAAATGGTTCGGTAAATAAGTGGATTTATTAACAATTTTAATAGGATTTTTAGATTTATTTTTGTGAGTTTAAGATCATTTTCTAACTTTAAAAATATTATTTTTAAGTATTTTTAATTGATTTTTAAATTAAATAAATAAATAAATAAAATTTGAATTTTTTTGTTGACCGTTGACCGGTCCGTTGACCGGACCATTGACCGGTCGACAGTGGTAATTGGTGCGGTGAGTGAGGTTCGAACCCGGGACCTCTCGTACGCGTGCACGCAGCTCTACCAACTGAGCTACGTGTCTAACCCGAAATATTCTATGTTTTAATTAATATATATACTAATTAAATGTTAATTTATTTGGTTTATATTAAAGGATTTAAACTGTTGAACCGGTTGCAGGGAAGCCGGATCGAACTCTGGGTCCTTTGGTTTGTAAGCGCACAGCCCAACCAGTTGGGCTGTGTGTCTTATCTGTTTAACTTACGTTTTATATTAATCTTATAAACATACTGGGACCTGTTCTAATTCAGTTAAAAAAAATTGGTTTTAATTCGGAAAGTCAGTGCGTTTGTAAGGTTCGAACTCGTGACGTGCACTATGTGTTTGCACACAGTCCACCGCTGGACTGTGTGTCTAACCCGGTTTAATAAGTTGTTTTAATTATACTTATACACAATGTTTGACTTCGTCTTCTTCATTCATGAACACAGACAACGATATCCGACTGTTTTGGTTTAAATCATTCGTCGGACATATAAGTGGTTGAAATGTAATGGATAAAAAGAGTTAAGGAATCGAACGTACCGAACAGACTGTTTTTCTCAGAATTCCGGCAATGGTCGTCGGCTCTGATTTGTGAATTCCGTCTGATTGGATCAATTAACAGTTTTGATCGATGAGTTGTGAAATTGAGTTACTAAACAAGGATTATCAGAGGGCTTAGATGTTTGTACCGATTCACAGCGTGATTTCGGAAATTTTCAGAGATTTTCCGGCGAGTGCAAATTATCCGGCAACGTCGTCTGGGACCGATTCTGGTTGAAGGATTGAAGTTAGTATAAGTCTAACAATGGATTGAAAATGAAAGAATCGAGAAATTTACCGATTTGATGTATGTCTCGGTTTTCCGGCGAATGTCCGGCAATACAGAATATCTCCGGCGAGTGTAATTGCTTCGAGAAATTGTGCGATTTTGAGCGAAAAGATTACCAGAGACTTGGGTGTGTATTTATAGGGAAGAATCAGGATGAATTGAGTCCGAATTTGGTCTTGATTCATGGTCAAGGTTTTCTCCGGCGGTTATGACTGAGATCGTGGGATTAGACATCGGTTATAACCGATGTCGAGGTTAATACAGGCGTTCAGTCAAAGGAAACCGTCGATAATTGGCGAAATCATCGGTAATTCCGGCGACTGCGGATTGGGCGCGCTGGTGACTGAATTCGATTTCGAGTTTTATAATAAATGTTATTTGTTTTAATAGATATCACCAATGAGTCAAGTGGCGGAGTGGTTGGGTGTTGCTTGTTTCTTCCGGCTGACCCGGGTTCGAAACCCGACAGCCTCTTTTCTTTTTTATTTACTTTATTTTTACTTTTTAATAATTATAGTTTCTAAATTCTAAAATGTTTATCAATTATGTATTGTTTAAAATTAAAATTAATCATAAATACGCACGAAATTTTATAACTTGATATTCGATTAATAAACGAAGCGGGTTTGGAAACCCATTTTTCGACGGATGTTACATATAATTACTATTACAAACAAAATGTTCGAAATAAAATAATATACAGGCTCGTAATAGAAGATCCACAGGCGGATCATAAAATGTACAAAGAAAGAATATAAAACAGACTTTAGGGCAGATATAAGGATTTGCAAGATCCTCTATTTCACTACCGAGCAGCTTCCGGCCTATTTTGATATTGTACCTGCAAGTTTAGTCTTTTGAAAATACGTCAGCTTTCACTGGTAAATACACCCGACTGACTCATTTTGAAAACATTTTAGAAATTAGATTTAAGTGCACAGGACACAAATCTTTTATAAATTGGGAAAGTTACTTTGTAACCTTGTTAACATATTCACATGTTTGTCCATACATACAGGGCCCAGTACAGAGATCGAGACATGATTAAATACACACCACTTAGAACTCATAGAGAAGTTATCCCCAACGTCTTGGGTAATTTGCATTTGAGCGTCTGTCAGGTGTATGCCTACACCCGCGCTAAGGTCGTGGCCATTATCTAATGTAATTAGCCGAGGATATCCAAGACACGGTAATTTAACCCCTGATGTTTAAGTTATCAAACAAAACTGATTAAAACAGAATATACGGATTTACTAGCCATAATCCGGCATTCGATTGATCCCATTTTCGACCAAGCGGTAATAATTTACCGTATCTCAAGCTCGTATAGGGAAAATAAATCAAGAGTATTTACCTGAGCTAGTCTTGATTTAGAAATGCAAGATTTAATATCTCAGCCGTATCCAAAATGATCTAAGTGCAGATAGCATTTATCGGAAGGCTCTAGTCTGGATTATGGCATAAGCTAACCAATTAAATACTAACGATCTTATTTAAGTCATAGACTTAGACCGATTAGTGTACAAGATCAAAATGTATAACGCTTGATTAAACGATGATCGGGTAGAATGTAGTTTAAACCCAACAAGTACTTTGACTTGTATAAAATGGGTAAACAATTAACATTCTGGATTTTGAGTTTAAAATGATAAGGTTTAAACCCGTTTTGGTTAATTTTCGTAAACTAGTTACATATACTTAATCGTGTGCACATTAGCGATATCGGGTAACCGGATGAGTCATGGACAAGTTCTATATGCTATTATACTTTAATTAAGTTTAATATCAGTAGGATATCAACTTACGTACCCGTTAAGGTTTTAAAATGAAAATATGCCTCATAAGGGTATTTTGGTAATTTCATACCGCATAAAAGGAACTTGAATATAATTAAACTTTATAATTATAAATATTATGGAAAAATATTTTATTTATGATATAATATTAGTAGGATATTAATTACATGTGTAATTTATCTTTTATGACCAAACTATGCATCGAAAGGCCATTTTGGTCATTTTACACATAATTTATTAATTATTTGGGGTTCTGAGTTCATATCATGTGCCTACTGTAAATATGTTTAAAAAATAAGTTCTAAAATCAGTAGGTAACAAGTCTTGGTCAATTAACATGGTTTAAAACCATACTATGCGTCGAAACGGCGCTTATGTCGTAAAATGACGATTTATGCGATGTTTAATGAAAACTGATGTTAAGGACAGATTAAAATGTTTTAGATATGTTATTCAATATAACATATCAGTAGGTAAAAGATTTACCTTGAAAATATATGATTAAAATCATTTTATAAGCCATAAGGGCTTTATCGTCATTTACCGACATATCACAAGGACTTGTTCATAAACTCAGTTTATAATCCGATTTAGCATTCCAAATAATCTTACTTATAATATTACATCAGTAGGAAACTTATTTTCAAGTTCATTATCTTTTAAACCTAATTTTATGCAAAAAAGGCATTTTAGTTAAAATTGTATAATTACGGAACTTGTGCATAAACTTAGATTCTGATTATGATGATGTAATATAACCTCAGAGGGTTATGCTACATTATATTAAGATCATAATGCAACTTTAGATCAGTATCTAAAAAATCTAAATCGGGTCAGAATCGAAAGACAAAGCAGAAGTCAAACTTCGCGACTTTCGAGGTTGCGAACCGACCCTAGAACTTAAATTGACGAGCTGAACATGTTCTTACATGTTCTAATAATTATTACCAACTTGTTTTATAGAACTCTCCAAAGCATCGGCATAGCCGGGCTATAACTGATGTTGGTAAGAGTAAAGAATCTGTGGGTGAGATTAGGAAAAGGGTTGGAGAAGCCAAGAAGGAACAGCGGTGCTGGAAAGCACACCCAAACGGGTGAAACAGCATCACTCTTCATGGATGACTTGAATGGTCAGAATACCGCCTCCGGTGGAAAACAGGGGAATAAACCCTTAATCTCAGGATCAGTGAGTTTGCAGAGTTCTAAAGAAGGATTTGCTAACAAAGTCTAACTTTTGGGATACATTATCATTCTCCGGGCTTTTTCCAAGTGAGGATCGGGTAGACATCTTTGCCATAATCGGAGAAAGGGAAGTCGAAGAATCTTAGAGGAAAGAAAGGAATATGGAGAGGGAAATAACTAAAGTAGTTCCGAAATGGAGTTATAAGGATATAAGCTTTGAACTTTAAAGGCACTTGAAGATTATCTCCAACCCTATATTTCATAATGATGGTTATACCTTGTCTTATCGGTGACGTCAGATAGTGCAATGGCTAGTTATATTCAGCAACGACTAGTCCGCTTCTAACAGCAATATGACAATTGTGAATCCTTATCACATATGCCATATTAGGGGCAATTGTTAGGGCATATGTTTTACTAATTATGGATATTGTATCCTTAAGTGTTGCCTGGATCAGTTATCCTTAGCGGATGGTGCAGGGACCTGAAGGATCAAGGATGCTAAACATTATTTATGATTTCTAACAATAGTTCTCTATGTTTTCTAATATTCGTATGCAGGTTATGCATGGCATGGACTAAGTCTCAGCTAGAATCTCGGGAATAATTCGTTCAATATGTTGCACATGTTGAATTCCACCAATGGTCATGGAGGTTGAATATGAATAAAATAATCAAGTGAGGTGGTGGAATGAGGTTAGGATAGCCCAAGCTTCCAAGATTCACACCTTCACCAAAACACAAGACACCATATGAACTATGGTGGACTTGGATGGTTTCAACACTTGTAAATCACCTTAGACGTTGTTAAAACAGAAAGTTTAGAAGGTATTTGAACCTTTAAACTCATGATAATCAACCATACTCAAGCTCCATAACCATGGGTTTGGTTAGAAGCAAGGTTGGTACAAGATTGTTCAAGTTAAAAGTAAATAAAACAAGTTTGTAAAAGTTTTAATCAATGCAGAATTTTTATCCAACTTTGGACCTCAAATATGGGGATGTTCCACCTTTGTTTACCTTGGTAAACATGGGGTAACAATCCTTGAGGTTATCCAATGAAGGATAAATAAGAAAACAAGAAGAAAAGATGAAGAAGTGAGTTGAAAACTCACTTTTTGAGCAAGAAATATTGTGCACAAAAGTTGCAAAGATTGGACCTTGAGAGACTTTGAGAGTGAATTGAGAGTGTAGAAAGTGTTTAGAAGGTGGTAGAGGCTTGTATTTATAAGTGGGTATTAGGGTTTGGTTATAAATGAAGTGGTTGGGAGAGGGGAGGAGGGAAATTTCATTAATATATTAAAATTCCTGTTTTTATAAATAATAATAAAAAATATTTTTTTTAGGATTTTAAGGTATGTAAGTATGCATAATGAGTAAACATGTATGAATAACATTCCAAAAAAGATTAAAGTCTCGATTTATTACATATAACATAAGTATAAATGTAAATACGAATTTGATGATTGATTTCACATAACACAAGCATGAATTAAGATACGATTGATATAAAATGGTTTTCCATTATGATCGATGTCTCAGATTTACAAGATTGGAATGAAGTAAGATTACAAAGTTACTAAAGATAGAAAGCGAATACAAGCTTTCTAAAAACAAAAAATACAAATATGCGAAGCGTTACACGACACATGTGTAAATATTTAGAGACGTTATGTGGGTATTCAACAATAGCGTGATATGAATGAGTTTTAGGCCAAGTTGTGTCTAGATATTTTGAGCGTATGTGATGGAGCATCCTAGCAATGTTAAAATTTATAGGCAATAGTCATGTGGAGGTGATGATGTGCCTAGGGTGGTCGAGCATCTAGTTTGAGTGGTCAACAATATTGTAAACGGTTGCTACGTCGAGGTGCCACACATCGAGGTAAACAATTTCTGCGTCGAGGTGACAATGTGTTTAGATATGTGTTAGGTTCCTACCATTATGTGACTTGTTTATATTCATACCGACTAACCAATAAGTTATTGCGTATTTATTGATGTGGCCAGTTGTGTATAGTTTTAGAGCGTCATGGGGATTATGGGTTAGTCTTAGCCATTTATCGGGTGTGTCGACTATGTGTCATATAGAACTCCTAGGGACAAGCCGTAGGTTAGATGTTGCGCATTTCAAAAATCGGTCAGTCTGGGTGGAGTTTCCTAAGTACGTGTATGGTTATAAATATGGGTCCATTTCGGTGACAAACTAGATATGGATATGGGTCGACATAACTTAGATGTCGAGTCTTGAAATAGTGATCTTGAGATGGATGGTAATGCGTGTTAATGATGTTTGGATTCTTTAATAAAGTGTAACACTTTAATCCCTTTCAAACTATAATCTTATATAAATGCGGATAAATTGTTCTCGGATTTTTTTATCTTTAATTTGAAAACATAGAGCTTACACGTCTGGGTTAACTGATAACCTAGACAAGCCGACTAAATGGGTTATTTCACAACTAAATTATAAGCAAAGACAATAAGGTTTTATACATAAAAATTTGTCATGCGTGATCATAATTTATCTTTTCGAGAAGATGTTCCCAAGAAGGTGGCGATTTAAGAATGTTCGGTTCTTCACGTGCTTGATCGTCCGTCCAGTAGTAGCCCTTGTGTAAGCCTATCATAAACACCAAAAACAATTAGTGTTTATATTTCTTTTGTGTTAACGAATCGAAAATGACAAAATGAAATGTTTGAACAATTGGGTTCTGTCGCGTATCGCAACCGAAACGCCTTTAGATGTCGCATGTCGCGACAGTTAATAAGTGCACTTTGACGAAGTTTACACTTTACCCATGTGCACTTTGATGAAGTACCACTTTATTAAATTGTGCATTGATATGCGCACTTTGCTAAACTTTGCCATGTACACTAACCTGTGCTATTTAGTAAAGTGTGCACTAACATGTGCTCTTTGCTAAATTGTACAGTGTGCACTAACCTGTGTTTTTAACTAAACTGTGCACTAACCTATGCGCTTTGCTAAATTATGCATTGTGCACTAAGCTAGTGCACTTTACTAAACTATGCACTAACCTTCACACTTTGCTAAAAGGTGCATTGTGCACTAACATGTGCACGTTACTAACCTGTGCACTTTACTAAATGTGCATTGTGCACTAACTTACTAAATTGTGCACTTTACTAAACTGTGCACTAACATGTGCACTTTGCTAAATTGTGCATTGTGCACTAACATGTGCACTTTGCTAAATTGTGCACTGACTTGTGCACTTTGCTAAACTATGCACTGACTTGTGCACTTTGCTAAACTGTGCACTGACCTGTTCACTTTGCAAAATTGTGCATTGTCCATTAACATGTTCACTTTACTAAATTGTGCACTAAGCTGTGCACTTTACTAAACTGTGCACTAAACTATGCACTTTACTAAATTGTGCATTGTGAACTAACATGTGCACTTTACTAAACTGTGCACTAACCTGTGCACTTTGCTAAATTGTGCACTATGCTAAATTTTGCACTAACATGTGCACTATGCTAAACTGTGCATTGACATGTGCACTTTGCTAAACTATGTATTGACTTGTGCACTTTGCTAAACTATGCACTGATATGTGCACTATGCTAAACTATGCACTGTGCACGGACCTTTGCACTTTGTTAAACTTTGCACTGACTTGTGCACTTTGTTAAATTGTGCATTGTGCACTGACCTATTCGGGTCTGAACTTGTTAGTTCCCAAACCATTCTTTTGGTTCGGCATGTTACCCAAACTCATTGTCTGAGGACATTTTAGCCCTTTTTCAAATCAGAAAACTTTAATAAGTTTAAATGAAAACTAGCGGGCACATTCATCATTCTCTCATCTAGATGTATAGGGTTTCCAATGGTTTAGTGACTTACAATCCATTTGGTCATAATTTCATATCATAATCGTCTTCTTGGCTCTAAAGGCCGTAACCAATTACTAGATATACGTCACTTGAGTTAATTTATTTGCCACATCTGGCCCAACCGTCTTTCGTCAGGCCATAAGCCCCTACTGAAAATATAACCTTTTATACATACCTGGCGCGGGTCAAAACCATTGACTCGTTATCCATACCTTGCGATTTTTATTTCTTTCCAATTCATGGCAATGCATACCCATGCATTATGCTTAGTTATAAGCACAAAATTTAACAAAATAAAGCATTAAATACCAGGTTCGATCACCATTTGACCCGCATAACTCATTTGTCCTTTTGACAATTTTTGGTTCGCGTAAGCAAGTGCTTTTTACCAAAATTCACCTTTTTACTTGTTTGACTCATTTAGTTCGCGTCAACAAGTGTTTTTATTTTAAAAATTTGTTAATTACCACCACAAATCATTTTTACTCTTTCGACCAATTTTGGTTAGCGCCAGAAGCTCGTATTTTGAAAATTCCTTGTTTAATCACTAATACGCAATTACTTGCCATTTTGTTTGTTTGACCCGTTATGGCTCACACCATAGGGTCCTTTTTCTAAAATTCATTAACATGTCATTTTACTCGTTTTGACCCGTTATGGCTTACACCGTAGGTTCTTATATTTTGACATTATCGTTACTAACAAAATATAGTTTCGTCATAACTTTACCCATTTTAACCCGTTTCTTGGTTTATACCATAGGGTCTTATCTTATCAATATTTTCTGTCTTATCGTATCCAATCCTTCATTAACGTTACCCTTAATTAATTACTTCATATCATTTAAATAGTGATTCTATTTTGGGCGGTGTAAGCTTTACTTACCTTGCGTCCGTTCGAGCTTTCTCGCGTCCTTGCTATGTCTGACCCGTTCATTTCCAAGCACCCACCTAGCTTGTCAAGAGTCAAACTATCACATAACATCCACATGATGATTAGATTAGTCATCCAATATCATGACCATCACTCCTCATGGACTTTTATATCTCATTTATTCTTTCATTTTACTTTGGTCAGTTGGGCTTTTAAAAGTCAAACTACTTATTGACATACATAAATGAATTAACAATTTGATAAAACTCACTTAGGCATTTTAGCGAACACTTGGTGGGCATCGCATTCAAGCTATTCTATTAGCTATACTTGATAACCCATTTTACCACATTATCTCATCTCAATAAGTGTTCACTTTCATTACATTCAAAACAACATATAAATTTCAGTTTATCACAAGTTAGCACTTAGTATGACCATCATTTTTCATGGGTTCAACACTTATGACATAAATCCATTTCTTCACATACATGGTTAATCATCCTAATATGTTATAATTCAAATTATTCACATAATCAACAAATTTAAACATCATAAACACTCCTACAATCAGCCATACATATTCTTATGGTGATTTACCCACTAGACCCACTAGACCTTCCTATCTCATGGATTTCTCTAAATTAGAGATTTCACTTACCTTAGGTTTAGGGGTATTGTGTGATCAAAACCTTCTATCATGCATCAAAACTTCTTTGATTTTGGACCCGGATTTGATGATTTTGTGTTACTAGGTTGAAGAAGGTTTCCCCTTCTTTTCTTTCCTTTGGTCGACACACACTCATGTGGGTGAGATTTTCTTTTTTTTTAATCAAACTGCTTTCCATTTGGTCCCCTTTAGCCCCATAAATTTAATTACTTAGTTATGTAGGCAATAACCCACTTGTTGTTACTATCATCTAAATTTTATTAACTAGGTTAAACATTTCTAATTATAGAGTTTCATTTTAAACATCATAATAACATGATAATCGAATCAATATTTTGGGGGTATTACATAAAGTTTGGTTCTTTTGTTGAAAACAAAGTATTTCATGGTTACCTTATTGCTTCAAACTTAATTGCTAGAACTCACTCAGCGTAGCTGACTTTTGTGTGCATGTTAAATTAATTATAGGACAATGTTCGAAGTATGTGGAGCTCTTGGTACATGTGTGAAGCTTCTCGAGGTTTGTGGCACGACATTCATATTGACATTTATATTTTAGGGTTTAAAATGATTACTCGTAGATGTATTTAACCAATCACCGTTTTTATATAAGTCTTTCTGCTACGTATATGTAAACTAATAAGTCTTTTGAGTTAAAAACGATGCAATGATGTACAATTGTAAGGTGCCGAAGTTTGGGCCTTACTATTCGGATACGAGAAACAACAAATGCATCTGATTCGTATGCATAAAAGATGATACACAAAAATGATACACCCATTTCACAAACAGTTCTAACTTGATATTGACCGAATCAAACAAACCTGAGGCGTTGAGAAAACAAGACAATAATCAACTCGATTGTTTGAGAGCATGTAATTGCTTAACTTTTCGGCGAACAATTAGGTGAAGTTCTTCTTCATTATCACAAATCAAGAGTCATAAAGAAAAAACGAGAGTCATTATGGGGCACCAGAGACAAATTCCTTTAAAAATTGCGAAAGCATCTTGAATTAATAAACATTTTAGGGTTAGGGGATGAGGTTTGTATGTGCTGGATATTAAAGGAACAAAGAGCGACACCGCTTTGTGGAGAAGGATGAATTATATCTTTACCAAAATGTCGTTGTCCCTCATTTTTAATTATCACACATGTTATCATCTCTTTCCTTCCTGTCCTTCTTAAGGAAAACCCATTTTTTATTAAGTGCCCGGATAGTCCATGTGGTTTGCTCCGATTTCACCTTTAGTCCCTACATTTTCAAAATTAAAGCTATAGTCCCCAATTTTAGCAAATTCGTTCTATAATAGTCACTAAAGCGGATGGAGGTTAGTTTTTGATGTTAAATGGGTGTGAAATGACTAGAATGCCTTTTTATTAAATAATTGAAAAACTAAAACAATAACCAACCCACACCCCCACCTTAGCCCCACCCATCCCCTCTGATCATCTTCGTCATCTATAACGGAAACCACAAACCACACCCCATCACCGCCCACAGTCTCCTCCACCGCAACCAATCCCCCGCTGTAGATAACTTGAAAATATATTGATTCTGATTCAACCGTCTCCACGGCTCCACCCACTACCATCACAATAACCATCTCCTTACACCTCCGACAACTAACCTCCAAGGTTCTAATGTGGCATTAAAATGATTTCCTTCATTGACGAGAATCAGAAACTTCCTAGATAAAAATCAACATTTAAAAAACCCATTTTATTAAAGCTCAAATTCTTACTTTTATTCCAAGAAAAACCACCAGCATTTATTATTAGATGATTTAGATATGAAAACCAACACCATCGATTTTTTACTAAACAGGAAAACTAAGATAGATCAAGTTATTATTTTGGTTTAGAGTTGCACATTCTGCGCACGGGTTGGCCTGATCTGAACTCGCCGACGATGAAGTGGTGTGCCGGGAGAGGAGCCACAGTGGGTGGGGGTGGGTTTGAACTAGAGTTGTGGTGTGGTTTGAGCTGTGGTGGTGATGGCGGTATGGCGGGGGAAACACGGTCAGGATAGTGATTTGTGTGTCGGAACCGGAACCAGTAGTGGTGGTCGGCGATGGTTGGTGTTTATGGCGAAGTTGGTGATCTTGGATTCATTGTCATTTTGTAGTTAATCTGCTTGGTATGGTTTTAGATCACAAAGGTCTCAAGTAGGCTAAATTATCTTTCTTTTAGAACTCTATAAGCTCAATCTTGAATTATAGGTTATGGTGCTGAAAAATCATGAGTTACATCGTGGTGTTTTGTGGTTGCAGGTGGGGTATTATTGAGTGAGCGTGGGGCCCACAAATCAATTCACATCCACTTAATTATTAGATTTACCTTTTAGTATTTTTATTTTATTAGATTTACCTTTTAGTATTTTTATTTTTAATAATAAGGGTGTATTAGTCATTTCACCCCAATTAAAACAAAAACTAACCTCCATTCACTTTAGGAACTATTCGAGAACGAATTTGACAAAATTAGCAATCTAAAATCAGTTATATAAATATTTCTAACGATCCTTAATTTATAGATAAAATAACTTTGGAATATGGTCCTATTAAAAACATTGCCGTGTTATAGAAGAACCCAAATAATTAGTTGATAGAATATTTTTCGCTAGTATACGTCTCTTTAAAATACCTTCTAGAAGACAACAAAAAGAATAATGTATACTAGTATTTTCTTTTTCTGATCATTATTAGGATACAAAGTGTATACACGAACACGCTACATGATTTCCATAACAGATAACGTCACGAATTTGGTCATCGTTTTAGCTTATCACAATATTGATACGATAATGGCACTAGCTATAACAAATAAAATAAAAAAATTTTAAAATAAAATCAAGATGTGCCAAAAGAATATAAACACACATTTGCATTGATCGAATTCACAAAAATAAATATCAATAAAAATGATGTTTATCAATATTGTTGATACAATATCAGCTCAATGTAGAACATAAAAATAACCTGAAACTAAACAAATGAATTAAAAAGTATTACATTATCAATGGGATTATAACCTAGTGACATTTTGATAGTGGGATAAAGTTTTGAGACCAATAGATCCATGTGTTCGATTCCTACAAAAAGATTATTCCCATATTTGATAATACTCGAATAACATGTCAGTTATCCAAATTTTTTGGTTTAAAAAAATATATATTACATTAAATAGCATGTAATTATTTTCTAAAAACATTATATAAATAGCATTTCATATTTACATATACAAAACGGTGGACGTCACAGAATCCCAATTACCATTTACACTCTACCCTTCCCATTTTTATCTCCCACACAAACCATTCCATCTGTCACCGTCTGACCTCTATCCCTTCCATCCATCACTCACTCTTCTAATCCTTAATCTCCTCAAACCTCCATCCATCTAATGAACCATTCTAGCTACACCCAACGTTGGACATCCAGCATGTCCGACGTCGTATTCGAATGCGTGATTCCCTACATCCACAACTCACGTGACCGACAATCTGTCTCCCTAGTATGTCGGAGATGGTACGAGGTGGAAGCCCAGACACGTAAGCACGTGATGATTGCCTTGTGTTATGCAGCTACACCGGCTCAGCTCAGCCGCCGGTTTCCTTACCTTGAGTCGATTAAGCTAAAAGGGAAGCCACGAGCCGCTATGTATAACCTCATCCCCGAAGATTGGGGTGGCTCTGTGACGTCATGGGTTGAGGAGATTGCCAGATCTTTTACATGTTTGAAAGTTGTTCATTTTATACGGATGATTGTTACGGATGAGGATCTTGAAGTGCTGGCACGTGTGCGTGGGCATGTTCTTCAGGTTCTTAAGCTTGATAAGTGCTCCGGGTTTTCCACCGATGGCCTGTGTCATATATGTCGTTCGTGCAGGTACATATAATCATTTGCTGCTTCACTTGCATTATATCTGATATTAAGTTTGACGTTGTTGTGAATTTGAGCGTTTAAAATGCGTTGTATAATTATTGTTCTTGTTATTATTATTTTTTGGGTATATATTTAACAAATGATGAACTGGAGTCTTGTAGTTAGTAGCTTCTTGTTAAGTGTTTAAGCATTTGATTTATATTATTTTTATTACTTGGTGACTTATTTCTTGTGATAAATTGGTAACTCATCAATCTGATCAAATGAAAGTTCTTCATGACATCAAAGTAACAAGAAATAACTGCTGTATGGTATTTAACTTTAATGTGTTACCAAAACCAATTAGAGAACAGATGGGTTAGAAAGTGATGGTGGGGTTTTCATGTTCTGTTGAATGTAGATAGCATTATTGGGTCCTCTGTTTTTTTCTCTAAATTTGTGTGAAAAGTAATGCATTCTTATCCCTTAGGTTAAAGCAATCCATATCACATTTACATAATTTTTTTTAATCTTTTTAGACTAAACCACTACAAAATTACTAGCATTTTCACCAATTAGCAGTGGATTTGACCTCAAAAAGTCAAATTTGGCTTATTGGCATGTAGTACATAATGTGTTGAGCTGTCAATTAGGTGAAAGTTGTCAACTTATGAGTTGTGACCATTAAACAGACAGCAATAATTTTTATGGACCATCATGTGTCATATTTAAAAGTGCTAGATTTTGGTTCTAGATTTTTGGTTTTTTGAGTAATACGTAGTTGATGATGTGTAATCTTTACTTAATTATATTGTAGGAATCTCAATACCTTGTTTCTAGAAGAGAGTCAAGTAAAAAAGATGGAGAGTGGCTACATGAGCTTGCATTAAACAATACTGTTCTTGAAACATTAAACTTTTACATGACCGATCTTTCGCAAGTTGATTTTAAAGATCTTGAACTTTTAGCCAGAAAATGCAAGACTTTAGTTTTGGTCAAAATAGGTGATTGTGAAATCTTGGATCTTGTTGGTTTTTTTCAAGCTGCCGTTTCATTAGAAGAATTTGGTGGTGGTTGTTTTAATGATCAGGGGGATAATTATGGTGCGGTTTCTTATCCCTCAAGATTATGTCGAATGGGTCTGAATTACATGAGCACAAATGAAATGCCGATTGTATTTCCATTTGCTTCACGGCTCAAAAAGTTGGATCTTCTTTATGCCCTGCTTGACACTGAGGATCACTGTCTCTTGCTCTCGAAGTGCCCCAATTTGGAAGTTCTTGAGGTACGTTTATCACCTTTTTTTAAATCTTTTTAATACGTATTATGTGTTTTTTTCAAGTTTTCTTGATGATGGTTTACATGTGATCTTATCTAGTGTAAGCAAAGTTACCGATGGTTTGAAAGTGTTTGGGTGCGTGTTTTAAAAGTGATTATCGAATATTAAATAATCAAAATTTGATGATCATAGATTATAATAACTAGATGATCTAGTGTTTGATAAACTAGTAAATGAAATGATCAAAAATGGTATTTTTTTCTTTAATTACTAGATCCGACAATTATGAACTAACAACTGTTTTGTTTTTGAAGTTGTTTTTACAATATTTTATGCTCCAGTTTCTAAAATGTTAGGGGTCGTGCCTGAGTTTTCAGCGATTAGTGTCGCATTTTGTTGTTCTTGTTCCAGTTTATAAAAGTCAGGTTCGGTGCCTAGTTTCAGGAATAAAAAATAAATAATAATAATAATTGAGATTCAAAAAGAAAAGATTTTTAACCAAAATATTACAAGACAACATTACTAATTGTAGTTTGATAAACTAGTAAATGAAATGATTAAAAATTGTATTTTTTGTTAAGGAAGTAGAGACATGTTATGACATATAATCAAAATCATTCAATTAAGTTGATACAAGGGGTAAAAAGGTAATTTACTTAACTCTTTAATACCAAATGCCCTTTGGTTTAGTGGTATCAAGGTGAGTAAAATGGTGTCCCTCCTAATGAGGTCGAGGGTTTAAGTCCTGCAGTGGACAATAGTATAGAATTAGGAGTAGATTAGATTGACGTTAAAAGAAAAATAATTAACTCTTAACCGTTTATCTGCAAGTTACAACAATTAAGAGACTCATCATCCTATACTGATTATCTAACCTCTAGTTAATGAGAAGCATACATTTTTATCCAAACGCTAGGTGATTGCAATTGCAATTGAAAGTAATAATCTAACCATTGTATTCCCTACCCACATAACCACCTCCAAAATGTGTTGCCAAACATCCCTAAAAATCTGATTAGGGTGACTAGAAGTCAGATAATCCTTTCCAAAACACTAATCCACACATTTACTTATTGTGTTACACGTATAAACAGACCAGAAACGTAATTGGGGATCGGGGAATGGAAGTTCTTGCCCAAAGTTGCAAGAAACTAAAGCGGCTTAGAATCGAGCGAGGCGATGATGAACAAGAAATGGAAGATGAAGAAGGCATTGTTTCTCAAATAGGTCTAACCGCGATATCACAAGGCTGTCAAGACTTGCAATACATTGCTGTATATGTATCCGATATCACAAATGCAGCTCTTGAATCTATGGGCATGCACTTAAAAAACCTGAATGATTTTCGTATGGTTTTGCTAGATAGAGAGGGGTTATTACAGATTTACCCCTTGACAACGGAGTCCGAGCTCTACTACGTGGATGCCAAAAGCTTAAAAGATTTGCCCTCTATCTTAGACCCGGAGGGTTGACTAATTTGGGTTTGACTTATATCGGTCAATATAGTCAAAATATAAGATGGATGCTGTTAGGTTATCTTGGAGAATCTGATGAAGGGCTTTTAGGGTTCTCAAAAGGATGTCCTAGTTTACAGAAACTTGAAGTTAGGGGATGTTGTTTTAGTGAACAAGCATTGGCTATTGCTGTTTTACATTTAAGGTCTTTGAGATATCTATGGGTACAAGGGTATCGCGGGTCTTCAAACGGATATGATCTTTTAACAATGGCCCGCCCGTATTGGAATATCGAGATAATTCCTTCTAGAAGAGTTCCTGTTGGAGAAGATAAAGAGGTTGAGCATCCTGCACATATATTTGCATATTACTCTCTTGCAGGACCAAGAATAGATTTCCCACCTTCGGTTATATCATTGAATTCAGTTCCTTTTCTTGATGAATAAATTCGTTTACATATATAGTTCACGCAAGTGTTGGTTCTTTCTTTTTGTATGTTTTAGTTATCGCTTGTGTTCTAATTCATATAAAGATACGGGTATGTAATAAGTTTGTTTTACTATACTATGTAATCTTGAAAGTTCTTATGATGTTCATTACAAAAGATGTGTGTTGTTTACCTTCTAACATAGATTCATAATCAAGAAAGTATAACAATTATCAAGCATTGTCCACATCTTTCTTTGTCTTGATATACAAAAATTGATCTAGATTTGTAGGTTTTAAAGGGTAAATAAAAAAAATTTTTTGAGGCTGTAACATATCTGGGTCATCGCCACTAAAAAAATGCTCAAAATTAAAATAAAGTGGTGGAGGTGAGTGCTTTCTCATGCAACTAGCAGAAAGGTTTCTCCAATTGAAAATTTGGTTCATGAGATGGGCCTATTGTCACACATCAAATGAAAGTTTGAAGTAAAACAAATAGTATATAATATACCTTTTCTTTAATTATTATTTCATATGTGTGTGGTTTATGTATGAAATGAATAAAGTGGCCATTTAGATCATAGCATCAACCACTACATTAGTATAGTACCCAATAGGATATCAATAGTAATCTTCATTACAGGACACAACTACTTTATATATTTGTCATTATGGGCACAAGAATTTTCTAGACCCAAAAGATTGTACAACTATTGTTTCACAACATACAACACATTTTATCTTTTTGCTCTAGATTTGATCATTTTGGCTTAACCAAAAGAAATTAACCGAATTTAGGTTGGTGTAAAGTGCTTTTAAAAGCTAATCCATTATTAATTATTTTAGTGATTTTCATTAAGTCAAAGAAATGTCAAAGTGTTGAGTTGACCCAAGTCAAAACTAGGTTGATACATTATAGGTTCATGAATCATTAAACATCATTCTTATCTACATTTTTGTTTCATAATCAAAAGTTTAGTCTTTTCATGTCTATAATCTCGAATTAGTACCTCATCAAGAAAGTGCGGATTAGAGCGTTTGACGCGATAACCGAAAGATAGGAAATAACAAACCTAGCGACGAGACTACCTCTAGGAATCGAAATATATAAAGATCTTTGGTGGGTTATTTATTAAATGAAAAAATAAATAAAAGTAGATTTATATACTTATATTCTAAAGAATATTAACACAATATGCTTATGGAATGTAGACTCAGCTAGCTCTATTCTAAAGCTAAGAGTCAACATGCTTGTATTCCTGTGCATATATGCTATGCGTTGTGGTGCCAATGGGAAACCAAAGTCAGAAATTAGATATTCTGAAAATATAGGTAAGAGTGGATGCTGAGTCAACTGCTGACATGGCTGTCTAGCCAACATATAAAGAAATGACTGAACTTGTAGCTCTTTACTACCAGAACTTACCAACTTTCCGTTAACTTTGATAAAGATAGGCATCCAATGTGTGAACATGATCATGAATAGCGGTCTAGAGATTTATATTTTGCCTTAGAATCGGAATCAGATTCTATTCTTGTTGTAGTTTGTTAACCATAATACCAGCAGAAAACTCACGGGCCCGCAAATACCATGCCAACCAAAGTTGTTCCTCTTGTTACTTTATTAACCAATTCCCTTGTAACCAACGGGATCAGATAAATCAAAGGATGTGTTGGGTAGGCGGAGTTTAAGAGATTATAGTAGATACCAGTGGAAGCAAGGTTCGAACCTGTGACTTATGATAGAGGGGAATTAGGTGCTTGCCCACTCCACCACCCACAGTGGCGGATCTAAAAAATCCGCATAGGGGTAACGTTTCAATGAAAAGGGGTAACGAAATCGAAAGAATGTTAAATTTTTCCAAAATTCACACTACCGTCAGAGCGTTAAGGGGCAACGTAGGTTACCCTTCTATCACTCTAGGTCCGTCCTGCACCCACTTGAACATAATTTGTACTATATTGTTAGTTAAGAATTGAAATATGAAGTTTTTAATGGAAACAAAGATTTCGAATACAAAGTACAAGTACATACGAACATGTTTTTTTTAACAACAAACACAAACTTTTGGTTCTTTAACTATGAATCTGGTACGTGGTAGGTAACTGGAAATGGAGTCCAGAATTGAAAACCCTAATATTATTAACACCATTTCCACCACTTTTGTTCATTTTAGCAAGCTCAAATGGATAGTTCCTTGCAGTTCCGGTGCAGATCGAAGAAGAAGATCTCTCAGGAGAGCTAGTATTATGAGGGAGATTGACCATTGTAATATCATGGATGCTAGGTCTTCTTTTCTCTTTCCCATCTGCATGTTGTCTTGCATAATACTTTTGAGCATGACTTGCTACTTGAGTTGGTGTTTTTGTCATCACAAAGTTACGAGAAATACTTCTCCAATCTCCCTTTCCATGAACTTGAAGACCCATCAAGAATCTCCTATATAAAGTTCAAGTTTGTAACTAAAATTAAATCCGAATTATTCTTGGAAAAAAAAAAAAATAATAAAAATAAAATAATAATAATAATAATAATAATAATAATAATAATAAATAATAAAATAATAAATAATAATAATAATAATATAATAATATAATAATAATATAATAATAATAATAACGTAAGCAGTAAAATTCCAGAAGATAGAGAGGTCGCTGCGCTGCCAGTGAGACGAACAACTGAATAACACATATAAATATAATCAAGAAAGAAACATAAACTCAAACGTTATACCTATGTTCTTCTTCGGTCCATGGCATGCCCTTTCGCCTCTCATGATCGAAAGGTCTAAACTTTGTAGGCCTTTTCCTAAAGATCCCGAAGTCTTGATCGTCGTGATCTTCATCTGATTCTAGTTTGAAGGAGGATGAGGAGGTTAGATAGCCGGCCTCGATTTCATTGATATCGGCTTTCAGTTTCTCATACTGTTTCTTCACGTCGATCTCGGATTTCCCAGGAACCATTGCAGCTACATTCGACCACCTGTCGGGTGTTTCAGTATCAAATATAGCAAGAGCGCTTTCGAACCATGTGTTTTGTTCGTTTGTCCATTCCGAGTTCTTGCTATCTGGCATCATCACCTTGTTTGAGCTCAAACATATAGATAATGTCTCCATGTATAGCTACTTCAATCGGCTCTATAAGTTGTAAAAAAAGAATTTTAAGAATTCAAAACTGAAAACTGTATCGAATAATATATTCTCTGTCTTAAATTAACTGAAAAACAGTTATCACAATACCCTTTTTGAGCTTTACTAAATCATGCTCAAAGATCTTGAAAAAGACTGATTGATTACCTGATCGAGAATCAAGAAAATCTGGAAAAAAAAAAGATGGAACAGCAATTTTAACCTGCTAAAAAAAATACAAAAAAAAAAAAAAAATTCAAGCACATAATCAGATACCCAAAAGGAAAAAGAACTTGAAAGATCAATAACTAAGTGTGATAAATGGTTTGAATCTCACTCTTTTTGTGGATCAGTTCAAGAAGTGGATGAAACTGGTTTAACTCTGATCGTGAATGAACCCAAAAGATAGAAGAATTAAAAAGAGGAAGGAAGACATTCAAAGTGATGGAAGAAGGTGGCTAGTTGTCATTGGAAGTATGTTTGTTGCTATGTATTCAATATATATAGTGTTACATACTCCCATCTATATATGTAATATATATACATGTATACACACCAAGAATTTGTTCTTTTCGGACTTATATTGAGAACCGTGAGAATTATATCAAACATTTGTAATATGGTAATGATTTAATAAGATGGTGGAGTAGACGATTATGTAACCGTATCATGTATTACACTTAAAAAAACTATACATGTATATTATATGTTTCTTCGAGTTCTAAACGTAAAACATAGTTATGAGACGTACTTAGATACATATATGTATACATATGGAAGTATCTAATACTATATTTTAAAATGCAATGTTTATTTATCTCTACTGAATTATAAAAGTATAAACAAATTTTGTATGTATAGAAAGAGACTAGTTTGCAATAAACAATTAATAATTAAAGAAAAACATATTGGTATATTAGTTTAAGTGTTTTTATGTACATAAAGACACATTTGTATTTAAAAAGTAAAAGTTCAAAAAAAAAACCAATAATGAAACAAATTAAAGGATTTAGATTCAAAATTTTGTTCGATGATATGTAACAAAAAACACCTATTTTACATACATATGTACGTATACAAAGTGTGTTATGTGTGTAAAATTGTGAATTCAGTGCGTGTTACACTATGGCTGCTATTTCTATTGCTATTGCTTGTTGGTGTTACTTTTAACTACTCAAATCACCTTTTATGATAGCATTAAAAAGTTTTAAGATTTGCCAAGACACAGCTTTTTTAACTTTATTTATATTATTTAAATATTTATTCTAGTACCTGAACGGTCCACGTAGGTTGGTGTCTAACCCATTAACCGTACAAAGTTATATAATATCTTCAAAATCGTGTTGGCATGTCTTTTGGTCACTGTGTCTTATCCATGCGATTCATATCTGTCGTTAAAAACCTTCTTCTTTATCTTTTGTGACGAATTAGTGGGGGCAGATCTGGTTTGGCTCAAATACAACTTTTTTATTTCGCAGAAGAAAATAAGACAGAAAATAATAAGAGTACTGGATGCGTATCGGATACTATATAAAATATAAAAGATGTTATTGGCATCTGTGTTTTTGTATTAAGAACTTTTTTACTATTGTTAAACGGCATATGTGATCTTAATATTTTTGTTAAGTTACGTAAGATAAGGAGGATAAGCACAGAGGGGTGGTGGCGCAGTTGGCTAGCGCGTAGGTCTCATAGCATTCCGAGTTATCCTGAGGTCGAGAGTTCGAGCCTCTCTCACCCCATTTTTTGTCGATTTTCTATTTACCTTCCATTTCAACTTCAACGTAATTTCCACCTGTTGCATATTTATCTTACTGTAATGTAATGTAATAAAGGGCCACATAAGGCATAATATGTGTGGGACATGGTTGCTGATAAAATGCAGGTATGTATTTTACCACCAGTTGCAATTCATATAATACATTTCCTGTATATATCTTCTAGTTTTTTTTATCAAATTTTGAACATCCCTAAACTGGGTATTACAATTTCTACATGTTTTTCAATACATTACTTTTATAATAACTAAGGTTACGTTGGTCAATTATAAAAAAAAAGTAATAAAAGTAGAAAAGAGACAGTGTTAGTCAAATGAACTAAATTACAGAAAAAATAACCACAAAGTATCATTGAAACAAAGGATAAATATTCAAGAATTTGACAAATCACAATGAGAAAAACCATAATTTACTAAAAATTATATATGTGAAACATCTAATGACAAAATCTAAAGAAGGAACCAAAAGTAGTTGGTCCTAGATTTTTATTCCCTTGTGTTATCGAAGAAGCCGAGTGGTTATGATAAAAACAAACAGAGAATAAAAGAAATATAGTGACAGCATTTTTTTAACTATTAATGCCTATATTGATTGATAAACATGCAATAAAGGAATTAGCATATATTTGATGGAATGAAACATACGATTAAACATAATTGAATTTAAGAACATACTTATTGGAACTGAAGGGAAATATAAAAAAATGAAAATATTTGTGTTTCATAGTTTTTTAACACAAGAAGTGGACAAAAGATTTTTAAAATAACTTTTCTTTTAAAATTGGAGGAAGTAAAAAGGATAACAAATATAAGGTTTTATTATTTACCATCTTTAACTTTCATTTAACCTATTATGAATCCAACGAGTATATTTTCTTTTCAACTCAGAAACACATAACTATTAACTTTCTAAGAAAATCATTTATATGATAAGATTTCTCTATACATGCTTGAAAATTAAATAAACTAAAAAAACATAACTATTAACTTTCTAATAAAATCATTTATATGATAAGATTACTCTATACATGCTTGAAAATTAAATAAACTAAAAAAATTTAGACAATGTGTTATATCGAAATCAAGATCATGATTTTTCATTGTAGTAAATTATTTATGTTGTTTTTATTTAAAAAACATTAAACACTTTTTTCAACTACAAATTACTAATTGTTTAAGTTAAGATATAAATAGAAGAGAAAGGTAAAATACAAAGAGGAATAAAAATAAGAAGGGTGAGAAGGAATAGGAGGGAATCACCTTGCAAAAGTTTAATCTAATCTTTAATTAGACTCAAGGGGTTTATTTGGAAAGAAATTAGGGTTTTCAATAAAACAAGAAAAAACAGAGACGAGTTCCCTATTACGTACCATTCGCTCAAAAATTCAGCAGATAACACATCATTTAATCTTCGATTCATACTTTATCACGAATTGTTTTTGTAAATCGAAGCTAATTGAGCGAGAACTAAATGTCGACGAACGAAGATGATAATCCTGGTACATGTTCTGCGTTTTTCTCGTGATTCGTTTAGAATTTGGTTGATTTTGTGGGTTTATTTTGATTGAATTGTTTGAAAGATTAGAGATTTCGTGTTTTTGTTAGTGAATTGATTGACCTGTGTTCTTTTTTTTTTGATGTTGTTGAATGCATTGTGTCTAATTTATCACCATTGTGCCTAACTTGTGCTATATGTTTTAGTTGTTATTTGACAATAGGATATGTGATATTGTCTAATATTGTGTTAAATTGTTTCCTATTCTATCGTATTGTGTTCTAATATATCATATTTTGTACAGATTGCATGATATTTGTCTGATTTTGTGTCATAATGTGTCATAGTATGTCATATTTTTGTATCCTAATTGTTTTTTTATGCCTTATTTTTCTGTAATGTGTCTTTTGTTTCTATACTGCATTGTGTCTTCTATTAATCATTTGGTTGTGTTTTTTGTGTGTAGGTTATGTTTCAAAGTGAAGATCAAATTATATCATGCAGTTGTAGGAGTTTGAACAGTTTGGATTGTTATGCCGACATGTATTCTATGTTCTTAGACTCTTTTATATAAAAGAGTTCCCAAAGAAGTATACGGATAGGCGTTGGAGGAGAGAAGTCGTTTCAAATAGTTTACTTCGACATTGTGTTATATTTTAGCCATTGCGTCATATATTATCAAGATGTGTTTTTATATTTGTACTCATTGTGTAGGTCCCAGTGACGGCGGTTCTAGACGGAAGTTTGGGCGTAATCAGCGAAAGCATTCATTCATTCATACCGAAAGAGTATACATCTTGTCTGGCTGGCGGAATTCCTGGAGAGAATCCGCCAGCGTTCCCCTTAGGAAACTTCCAAAACTTAACAAACAATGAACACACAACACACATATATATAGACATGAGCAGCTCGTGCGAATGGTTGCTCGTACGAGTGGCAAGATGTCACTCGTACGAACCACATAAGCTTGCTCGTACGAGTAGAGCTGTTTATCACTCGTACGAGTCACATGTCACTCGTACGAGGCACACTATCACTCGTACGAGTCACACTGTCACTCATACGAGCCAGTACTCGTTCGCTCTTAGGTCGTGTGTTCGTATCTTATCTATACAATATTCAATACACACTTTTTCTAGCCAATTCGCACAGTGACGGACATAAAGTGCATCAACAAATTCCCCCTTGGACGTCACTGTCAAAGCTTGACCTTGATCTTGAAATCTAAGAGCTGTGTTTGAATATTCTGCAACTTCAATCAGGCATCTGTCGATGTCATAGAACGCGTCAACAAATTCCCCCTAGATTAATGATCCGGGTTTGCATTATCTACTTTAAGTAACATTCCCCCTGAAATAATTTTCTCCAGAAATTAATCTTTAGGTCTTTGTTTGCACGGTTCAAGACCTCCTCTGATTTGCTTGATCTACAGATTTTCTCGAATAATCACCAACTTGAAATTAATTAATGCTGCTTCTCCGTTTCGACTTTAACCACATCCGCGTTTGGTTTAGCGCACTCCTCCAATGCTCGATCCTCTGATCTTCAAAACCTAACCGACAATTGATAGAAACTTCGAATTACCCCAACGATAAACTTCAAATCAATAAATATCCACGTAAATCTGAAATCCCGATTTCCGTAATCACGATTAATCAGGAAATCGGTAATCTTCTCAATCAGCATATCATCGGAATCATATTATCTGGTAGCGCATCGAATCTGAGAAAAATTCTTCGGCGATCAGAATCACATTCTTCCTTTTTAGTCACAATAACAGATGTATAGTTATCTCCGCTGGAATGTGGCAACTGAAACTACAAAACATCCTCATTTCCTGGCGGTTAGTCGTGAAAACAATTCATTTGCCTTGGAGAGTTAAAGATAAGCAGTCGTATGTGCATCCACTTCCAATCGAAGATCAGGTATTTAACCCTTAAGCAGCAATCTGTATCATGATCTAAAAATTCTGAACATCCTTTGATCACAAACTCCAAATGTATAGTCTATTTCGTGAGCGATTGGTACACAATTTTTGTTTAAAAGGTCTATTATATCGTCTGTTTTAGTCATGAATTGCAAGTTATATCCTTCCTCGTTAGTCCCGGTGACAACTAAAACCAAAAAACATCCTTATTTTCTGGCGGTTAGTCCGAAAACAATTCATTTGCCTGCGGAGTTAAATTGGATACCTTGTACCACTAAGTAGTCGTGTGTGCAACCGGCTTGTACGAAGATTCAGGCATCAAGTGACTACAACTATTGAATCCGATGAACAACTCCGCCAAGACTCAGTAATGCAACCCCACTTTACGAAAAATAGACATCAACTTTATCTCATCATTAATGAATCTTCGATGCTCTGTGTTTCCCAGATAATCTTCAGTCAGAACCACTCGGATACTGTTGCATGGTCACGAATTTTAAATATGTCGGAATATTAACATATACGTGAAAATTTTTATTCCTCCTCATTTTTTCAAATTCTGACGTCTTAAGCATCTTTTCACAAAAACCAAATTTTGCGGAAAATTTCCCAAAATTGCAGTTTTGATCAAGTGCGGATATAACATTAAGACCCATTAAAATCACTATACCAGATGATCAACTTTATGTGCAGGTATCAGTGACTACCCCAATATCTTTAACATTTTGTGACTGTATCATCAAATCTATACTCTGAAGCTCTAGACGGTGTCCCCGAACAGCCCGAATTAGACGTTAAAATCTCGAAAAAATTTGTAATCAGCAATTTTTTCTGGGCACTCGTCTCGTCGATACGATCAAAAAATGCATTTTTTATCACCACTTCGTACGAGGTGGATCTTCGTACGAGTGGTGCTCCGTACGAGTGGTGATTCATACGAGTGAAAAATTGTCACTCGTATGAGCCACAGAGGCTCACTCATACGAACGAAATTCATTATATTTTTTTGATCCAGAATCTTTATTTCTTCGAATTCAAGATGATTTTTGCACAGATCTGGTCGAAAATCAGTTTCTAACAATCCTATCGTTTCAATTTTACATTATGTCCTTGGATTGTCCGGTTATTTGATGTTTTATGTCTAAAACCCCTCATTCGTCAAAAATTCATGAGCGTAGGTGATTCATCAATTGTTAGATTGAATGAATCGGTACCATAGCTCTGATACCAGTTGTTCGTCTCAGCGATGACGATTCTAGACGGAAGTTTGGGTGTATGATTGTACTGATTCGGTAGAACGGGAGTAGAAACAGAATCAGCGGAAGCATTCATTCATTCATTCATACCGAAAGAGTATACATCTTGTCTGGCTGGCAGAATTCCTGGAGAGAATCCGCCAGCGTTTCCCATTAGGGAACTTCCAAAACTTAACAAACAATGAACACTCAACACATATATATAGACATGAGTAGCTCGTGCAAATGGTTGCTCGTACGAGTGACAAGATGTCACTTGTACGAGCCACATAAGCTCACTCGTACGAGTAGAGCTGTTTATCACTCGTACGAGTCACATAGTAACTCGTACAAGGCACACTGTCACTCGTACGAGTCACACTGTCACTCGTACAAGTCACACTGTCACTCGTACGAGCCAGCGCTCGTTGCACTTGGGTTGTGTGTTCGTATCTAATCTATACAATATTCAATACACACACTTTCTAGCTTATTCGCACAGTGACGGACATAAAGTGCATCAACACATTGTGTCATATATTATGAGATTGTGTTATATATTATCATGATGTGAATTTACTTATTGTGTCATATTTTTAATTACATTGTGTTATACTTTAGTCATTAAGTTATATTTATGATGATGCAACTCTACTCATTGTGTCATATTTTAACATTGTGTTATAATTTAGTCATTGTGTTATATTTATCATGATGTAATTATATTCAGTTGGGTTATATTTTAATTACATTGTATTATAATTAAGTCATTTGTATAATATTTATCATGATGTAATTTTATTCATTGTATCATATTTTAATTACATTGTGTTATAATTAAGTCATTATCATGATGGGATTCTACTCATTGTGTCATATTTTAATTACATTGTGTTATATCTTCTCATAATATGATTCTACTCATTGTGTTATATTGTATTTTATTCTACCCATTTTGTTGTATCATGACATTTTGTGATATTTTAGCCATTGTGTAATATTTTCTGTTATTGTATCATATTTTCTAGTATCATGACACAATGGTCTGTATTATAGAACGGAAACTATCCTTACAAACATCGTCAGTAAACAATAAATACTTCAAGTAAACTTCATATCATTAAAGAAAGTATCAAGTTCACATTTCCAGCCATCTAGTTTCATAAATAAAAAAACCAACTACCATAAGAACTATAAGTTTTGGAAAAGAAAAAACCACCAAAAGACGTTTTAAACAAACACCAAAACACACATTCTCTTAATTGATTTCTTTCTTCAGCCTTTTCAAGATTTTTTTTTTCATTCCCTTGTAGCTTTTGTTTTTATTTAGCTGGTAGAATTTGATACTTCTCCACCAATTTTGTAACACATTTCTGTAACACTCTCTTTATGTTCGTTAATCTCATGCAACAAAAATTTTGACGCAAATCTATTATTTGTGGCCCTTGCTTATTAGTATCCTCTGTTGTGAATCCACATGCCAAATCCTTTGCGTCCTCGCTAGTATATGTTTCAATGTGGTGCATTAGAAATATCCCCCAATCAATACCATTAAAATACGTTCTCCATGGCATTAGTATGGCATTAGTATGTGTCCTTTTGTTGTACAAAGTGGTATTTGTTATTAGACAATAGAATACTTGAAATGATATAAAACCCAAATGTGTACACCATAAATTCCCACTAAATCAATTGTACAACTTATTTCCTTAACTTCAATCCAAATCAAAATCAGAGTCATACCAAATTGTCACAATTAACAATTCTATTTACAGATTTAACATAATCGTATTTATTTGATATGGCACAATAATCATAGTACATTATGTCATAATCTATTGTATGACACACTAGAATCTTCTTTATTCCATTGTGTCAAAATGTTATTTATTCAATTAACATGACATAACACAAACGAATGTCCAATCCTTATGCAATATTATGTTTATTCTCCAAATAACCCTAAGTCATTAACATAACACATTCAAAATCAACCAATACAATCCGATATTGTGTTTATTGCCCAAATAACATAACATAATCAAAATCAAACAAGTTAATGTTTATTGTGTCGTCCTTAAACTATTAATATTGATATAACACAATAAATGTACATTAGACACAACGACGTAAAAACCCTATAATTTAAACAATGTACCAAATTTAGAAGTAGCCTCAAGCTTATTTTGAGCTCATTTAACCTTTTTGTTCCTTTCCAAATTGAATTTTTGTTCTTCCACTTCAGAAATCCAAGGTATCGTTGATGTGCGTGAATTATATATATTTTTATAATTTAATTTTCCTTTACACAAATTTAGTTTTAAAATGATTTTAACCCAAGAACTAAACTACACACACAAAAGGGCAAGTGTACCCGTCGGGTGGTAATATAGTTTATCGGTAAGAACCGGATATCAATTCGTGGACGCAGTGTCTCAATACTAAACTTCTGCTACTTTAAAGCCTTTTCAATTGATGGGTTGATTTTTGTTTCTAATTTATCATGCAAAAATAACAAGCTGCTAACTAATCTAAGGAAGAACAATATCTAAAAGAGGTTGCCTAAACTAACTATCCACTAATAACCATGTGACAATAAATGGGAAAGACTAGTGGTGATGCAAGCTCTAAATTCAACTAAGTCCCAATTAAGGATTCATAGTTTTATAAATCTTAGGAAACTAAAATGAATAACATTCTAATCATATAAAATTTATTCTTTCAAGTTCACTTGCTAAGTTGACGTTAATCTTTAATGATGAGTTATTTGTTATTCAAAACTCCTAACTCTACAAGTTGGGGAAAACTACTATGAACAACATACTAATCACCATAACTTGATTTTAGGTAAGCAATGCCTTCATCATGTTCTTGATATGAACCACAAGCATGGTCATGCTAGACAACAATCTTGGCCTAAATCATCATACTAACAAAAACATAAACACAAGCTATGGAATTTTCTTTTGATCATACTAACAAGTTAATAAGATTCAACAATTATAATCTTTACATGGGCTTTCCAACACAACATGTAAATGATTATGACCAAACATTCAATAACAAAGACTTTAAACATGTACATGAACTCCAAGAACAAGATTAAACATCACTATGAAGATTAACAAAAACAATCACCACATGTACCTCTATGTTATCACATATTCATTAGCTTCAACAAAGTTTAAGCAACACAAATGTTTAGCCCATAAGGCTCATAACTACCTAATCAATTGCAAGAAAACTCAAATTGTTCATAATAATAGTAAGCTAACCAAGTTTAAAGACAAGAGTAAATGGTAAATGAGTGAATCTTCTAATGATTAAGTCTTCTTCAAGGCTCCTTCTGGCTCCAATAAGCTTCCAAGTCCAAATTCTTGAGAGAAAACTTCACCAAAAATGCTCCAACTCCCTTCCAAATGAGCTTGAAACCCCTATTTAAGCTGCTGGGTGTTTGGCACGACCATGCCACCTTTTGGCACGGTCGTGCTTGGTAAGTGTCAGAGTCGCTTTTCGTCTGTCGATCTTGTTTGTCATCATTTCTGGAAAAATCCCGCTCAAAGTTTCCCGAGGTGGCATGACCATGCCAAACCATGGTATAACTATGCTTATCGATGAATTACCGGCGATGACTACTGCGATCTCGGAAATGAGCTGATCAGAGATTGACTTAGACCAGGCACCATCGTGCTTGGGGGTGGCAAGGTCGTGCCAGTCATGGATTTTCCTGGTTTGCGTTGTCGGTTGATAGTGCTGATGAGAGTGCCAATGCTGGTTGGCTTGGTACAGTCGTGCCATATCTAGCAGTTTGCTGGAATGTTTCGTTTTTACTTCATTTTGCTCCAAAAGCCTATACCGGGCCGAATGTAAAACCCCGACCCGCAGCGGAATAAGAGTCGGGGCATAATTGGGTTATCACCAAAGCTTATGATATTTACTAATATGTTTCATATTTATTAAAGTCAAAATTACATTCTCAATCATCCAAACATGTTCATACAATATAAAGAAAATTAACCAACTAAACAATCCAAGCTCTAAACCAGTTTATTCTTCTAAGCCAATCCTATGTGTTTCTTGCTGCAGCTGGTTCACCTGTATCAATTGTAAAAATAGGAGTTTTTGGGTCAACATAAGTTGGCGAGTGAACCTTGTTAGATAAACATTTATTATTGATTTCTTGTTATTTTATCGAGGAAAAACTGTGCAATAGTCATATGTGAGCAAATGTAAATAATCAAACAATAGCAATAACAACCACAACTATAACATACAATAACATACAATAACATATGAACTTGCATGAACGTATAACATCAATGAAACTGTATATGTTGGCAACGTCACCTTCACGCTCATAATGTAATGGGGAACGGACGGCCTATGATGAATGTCTGTGCGATCAAGGCTCAATCAAACGGAGCCGATCGTATGTTGGCAACGCCAGGTTCATGCTCAGAATGTAATGGGGAACTGCTCAACGCTCATAATGTAATGGGGAGCGGCGGCCTATGAACTTGCATGTACTGAAAATAATAAATTAAATCTACACAATAACCACACAACAGTTGATACAAGCTGAATACACATTTGTTCATGATATGATGTATGCACAATGATTTAAATATAATAAATGGTAAGACATATGATACACCCCAAAAACGTGATTAAAACGGAGAATTTTGTAGAGATTCACTCACATTGGGTGCGTTCGGTTAGAGATGATGAGATGCGCACGAGTTGGAAGAATTGAACAACGAGGATTGACTAACCTAAATAATAACGGAAGATTTAGTAAATGAGTGGATTTTATTAATAATTTTAATAGGATTTTTAGATATATTTTTGTGAGTTTAAGGCTATTTCCTATCTTTAAAAAAAAATATTTTTAAGTATTTTTAATTGATTTTTAAATTAAATTAAATAAATAAAAATATAAAAATAATGTTGACTTTTGCGTTGACCGTTGACCGTTGTTTGACCGGTTCTATTGTGCACATGTATGCGCCGGGCAGGACTCGAACCCGAGACCTCCCATTCGCGTGCACGCAGCTCTACCAACTGAGCTACGTGTCTAACCCGAAATAATTCTGTTTTTAATTATATTTATATACTAACTCAGTTTATTCAAAATTCTTTTATTTTCAAAAAATGTTTTAAATCATCGAACCGGTGCCGTCAACAGGTCTCGAACCCGGGACCTGTGCTTTAACGTTACACACAGTCCACCGCTGGACTGTGTGTCTAACTTGGTTAATATATAGATTTTTATTATACTTAACATCTAATTGCGAAAAGGATCCGGTTCATTTAGAAAAAGAACATTTTAATTACAGAGGGTATGTGTGTATCAAGGATCGAACTCGCGGCGTGTGCGTATTGTGTGCACACAGTCCACCGCTGGACTGTGTGTCTAACCCGTTTATAATACCGATTTTAATTAATCTTATAATGTTAACATACTTCATCTTCTTCGCTAAATTTACAGACAATGATTTACTCAACTGTTTATTGCTTTAAAACGATTAACAAATGTAAAAAAGACTAGAATGAAATGGCAGAGACGATTTTGGAAGTAAACATACCAGAGAACGATTTATCTCAGAATTCCGGCAAGTCGTCGGCTCTGTTTTTTATGAATTTCGACCGAGCGCACAAATTAACAGTTTTGATTAGCTAAGTGCGGAATTGAAGTACTAAACAAGGGTTATCAGAAGGTTTGAATGTCTATACCGTTTACAGCGGAAGATAAGACTTTTCAGAAGTTTTCCGGCGAGAGCGAATTATCCGATATCGACGTCTGAAATTGATTCTGATTGAAGGGTTTGAGTTAGCAATAGCTTAACAACTGATATACAATGAAAGAATTGAGAGACTTACTGATTTGATGGAAAACACGGTTTTCCGGCGAAAGTCCGGCGAGTTCAATTAGCTTCTTCGGCGAACTGAAAGTATTGGGAAAGTGAAATTTGAAGGTCTGCAGATGTGTTTGAGTCGCGAAAGGGGTCTATGATTGAAGTAATTCAGGAATTGAAAGTTTTCGGTTATTAAAACCGATCCACTCTTGAATTCAAGTCCATTTAAAGCTCAATTGATTGCAGGTGTCGGTGTAGCGGTTATAATCGGTAAACCGCGAACAATCAAACGTTTTAGACATTTGGTGACCGATTTCGGTTACAGTTAGCGTAACCAGATCGCTTCATGATTGACCATAAAGTTTAATTGTTTCCTAGAATTCACAGAAAACATCAAGTGGCGGAGTGGTTGTATGTGTGTGTGATAAGGCTTTGAACTTAAACCCGGCTGACCCGGGTTCGAGTCCTGGCAGCCTAATTTTCTTTTTAATTATTTTATTTTTACTTTTTACCAATCATAAATTTTATATTCTAGTTTGTTTATTAATTATGCATCATTAAAAATTAAAATGGACATAATTACGCAACGAAAATTTATAACTTGATATTCGATTACAAACGGAGCGGGTTTGGAAAACCCGTTTTTGACAAATGTTACAGTATCCCCTACTTTTAGGAATTTCGTCCCGAAATTTAAGTAGTAGTAGTAGGAAAAAGATGCGGGTATTTTTCGCGCATTGAGTCTTCACGTTCCCAAGTAAACTCAGGTCCCCGTTTCGACTCCCAGCGTACCCTAACAATTGGAATGCGACTTCGTCGAAGACGTTTTTCTCCGAAGTCCATGATCTCTACTGGTCTTTCAATAAAATTCATAGATTCATCAATCTGAATATCTTCCAGAGGAATATGGAGGTTCTCATCAGCGAGGCACTTCTTCAAGTTTGATACGTGGAATGTGGGATGAATCCTATTGAGTTCTTCTGGTAGATCAAGCTTGTATGCTACAGGTCCTACTCTTTCGAGTATCTTGAAAGGTCCTACGTAGCGTGGTGCTAGCTTGCCTTTTTGACCAAAACGAACTACTCCCTTCCACGGTGATACTTTTAAAAGTACATGATCACCAATGTTAAACTCCAAAGGCTTCCGTCGTTTATCTGCATAACTCTTTTGACGACTTTGAGCCGCTAGAAGATTGTTTCGAATTTGATGGATCTTGTCTGTGGTTTCTTGAATCAATTCTGGACCAGTGATTTGAGCTTCCCCGATTTCGTGCCAACATACTGGAGATCGGCACTTACGACCATATAAAGCTTCAAAAGGTGCCATGCCGATGCTTGAATGATAGCTGTTGTTGTACGAAAATTCAACTAATGGTAGATGAGCGTCCCAATTTCCCTTGAAGTCTATGACACATGCTCGAAGCATATCTTCAAGAGTTTGAATGGTGCGTTCAGATTGTCCATCAGTTTGAGGATGATAAGCGGTACTGAGATCTAATCGCGTACCCAAAGCGGCTTGTACTGCTTGCCATGTTCGTGAAGTGAAACGACCATCACGATCTGAAATAATGCTTGACGGTACACCATGTCGGCTTACGATTTCGCTGATATAAATACGAGCTAGCTTTTCGTTCTTGAAATCTTCGCGGATAGGAATAAAGTGAGCTGATTTTGTAAGACGATCAATGATTACCCATAAAGTGTCATACCCACCAGAAGTGCGAGGTAACCCGGTAATGAAGTCCATGGTTATGTTTTCCCACTTCCATACAGGTATTTCAGGTTGGATCAGAAGTCCTGAGGGTCTTTGGTGTTCAGCTTTCACCTTGGAACATGTAAGGCACTTGGAAACAAAAACAGCAATATCCTTTTTCATTCCAGGCCACCAATAGGTGTATCGAAGGTCTTGATACATCTTATCGGCTCCTGGGTGTATAGAGTATCGTGTTTTGTGAGCCTCATTCATAAGAAATTCATGAAGGTTGTTGTGGTCAGGATCCATATGCGATCTAGATAGTACAGAATACCGTCAGATTTAGTTTCAATTTTAAGTTCAGCTCCACAGGACAGCTCCTTTCGTACATCGTCTTCCATTACTGAAACATGTTGGGCTTCTCGAATTTGAGCTTTAATGTCAGTTATGATTTGCGAACATAGAAGATGAATGGAGTTCGCATAACCCTTTCGACTGAGTGCATCAGCCACCACATTTGCTTTGCCAGGGTGGTACCGAATTTCACAGTTGTAGTCATTTAGAAGTTCGACCCATCTTCGTTGCCTCATGTTTAACTCCTTTTGATTGAAGATATGTTGAAGACTCTTGTGGTCAGTGTATATTTCACACTTAGTACCGTAGAGATAATGTCTCCATATCTTAAGAGCGAACACAACGGCTCCAAGTTCTAGGTCATGGGTGGTGTAGTTCTTCTCATGAGTCTTGAGTTGTCTCGAAGCATAAGCTATAACCTTTCCTCTTTGCATTAGAACACAGCCTAGTCCTTGCCCTGACGCGTCGCAATAAACCACAAAGTCATCACAACCTTCAGGCAGAGTGAGGATTGGTGCATCATAGAGTTTTTTTTAAGGGTTTGGAAGGCTTCTTCTTGTTTGGGTCCCCATAAGAAGGGTTTTCCCTTATGAGTTAAAGCCGTGAGTGGTACAGCAATGCAAGAGAAGTTTGAAATGAAACGGCGATAATAACCAGCCAAACCAAGGAAAGATCTTACTTCAGTTGGTGTGCGTGGCGCTTGCCATTCTTGTACCGCTTTGATCTTTGAGGGGTCAACATGTATTCCCTTGTCATTGACTACATGTCCAAGGAATTGTACCTCTTTTAACCAGAATTCGCATTTGGAGAATTTGGCGTAAAGCTTTTCATTCTCTAGAAGTGTAAGGATGATTCGAAGATGTCGTTCATGATCAGACTTAGACTTTGAATAAATGAGAATGTCGTCGATGAAGACTATAACAAAACGATCGAGATAGGGTTTGCAGACTCTGTTCATTAGATCCATGAAGACAGCTGGAGCGTTGGTTAAACCAAATGGCATTACCATGAATTCATAACGACCATAACGAGTTCGGAAAGCGGTCTTTGGGACGTCTTCTTCATGTACTCTAAGTTGATGATAACCAGAACGAAGGTCGATTTTTGAAAAACAGCTGGCGCCTTGAAGTTGGTCAAGAAGATCATCAATGCGAGGTAATGGATAGCGATTCTTGATCGTTAACTTGTTGAGTTCTCTGTAGTCGATGCACATGCGAAACGTTCCATCTTTCTTCTTCACAAAAAGGACAGGTGCACCCCAAGGCGAGGAGCTAGGACGTATGAATCCTTTGTCAGTCAACTCTTGCAATTGACTGGCTATCTCTTGCATTTCAGAGGGGGCTAACCTATAAGGAGACTTTGCAACTGGTGTAGCACCAGGTATAAGATCAATGCGGAATTCGACTTCTCTTACTGGAGGAAGTCCTGAAATGTCGTCAGGAAAAACTTGCGGGAAATCTTTTACTACTGGGATGTCTTCGAGTTTCTTCTCCATGGTTCCCTTTTTGACGACATGAGTTAAAAATGCGACATAATTCTTGCGAAGATATTTTTGAGCTTGAAGACAGGACATTAATTTGAGCCCTTTCGATGGGGTTTCTCCAAAGATTCGTAGAGTTTGACCGTTTGGAAGAGGAATGCGTATAAACTTCTTGCGGCATACAACTTCAGCCTGATGTTGGCTGAGCCAGTCCATACCAATTATAATATCAAAGCTTCCCAACTTCATAGGAATGAGGTCAACTGGAAAATCGTGGTCGTTTAAGGTGAGAGTACAGTTGCGTATAATAGAGTTTAATGAGACCGGTTTTCCGTCAGCAACTTCTACTGTTATGGATTCCATGAGCTTATCACAAATTTGGTTTGGATGGGTTCAAACTCTAAAGACACAAAACTTTTATCCGCGCCAGTATCAAACAACATGGATGCATAACTACCATTGATAAGGAACGTACCGTTAACCACATTGCTGTCAGCTCTAGCCTGATTAGCGTTGATGTTGAAAGCTCTTCCTCTTGCAGGTGGAGGAGCTTAGTTAGCTTGATTCACCGGATTGGCTTGGGCTTGAGCATGAATAATGTTCACCAACCTTGGACAAGTGTTTCTTAAGTGGCTTGGGTCTCCACAATTGTAGCAAGCCTGCATAGGTTGTACCATGGGATAGTTGGGTTGGTAGTATGATTGAGCTAAATGTTGGGTAGGTGGTAGTAGTAGGGGTTGTTGGGCTTGACCCATTATTTATTGGTGGGTTTGGGTTGAAGGCTGGTGGCGGTTCGTTCGCTGAGGTATGCGACAGGTTTGAACAGTATGACCTGCGCGACCACAGCCGGTGCAATGTTGGCAGGGATGATCAGGAAAATGGTGGTATTGGCAATGGTTGCATTTTGGTAATGGGCCAGAGTATGGTCTTTTGTATGGTGCAGGTGAAGGGGAAACTTGGGTAATGGGTGCAGCAGGGATAGGGAAATTGGTTTGTGTGACAGCGAAGTTTCTGGTGTTACGTTTCCTCTTGTTAGCAAACTTAGAGGAGGAGGTGGAATGGTTTGAAGTTTGGCCCTCAACGGGGGCTTTCTCTTCTCCTCTTTAAACTTACCGTTGCGAATTCGATTCTCGGTCAGTTCAGTAGCTAGTTCCATAGCAGCTTCAAGTGTTGCTGGCTAAGTGCTGAGAACTGAATCTTGAATTTTCGAGGGAAGACCTCGAATATAATGCTCGATTAAGCGGTAAACTGGGGTGAACAAGTTAGGGACCATTTGGTTCAACTCTAAGAACCTCTTGTTGTAGGAAGTATGATCTCCCTCCTTTTGCTTCAAAGAATGAAATTTGTCCTCCAACTTTTTAATCTCACTCCTAGGACAGAACCGCCTCGTCATGATTTCCCTTAACTCCTCCCACGTTAAGGCCATAGCATCTTCGATTCCCCTCTTACCCTTTTCAGTATTCCACCAGGTAAGAGCTACCCCAAATAGTCTCCCGGTTGCGTATCGTACCTTGCGATCCTTGGGACAGTCGCAGTTGAGGAAGGTGTTTTCCATTTCCTCAAACCAGTGGAGGAGAGCAGTGACACCTTCGGTCCCTTCAAATTTAGGAGGATCGCAAGACTTGAAATGTTTATATGAGCACTTGCTGGTCGGAGGGTTGCCGATGTTCTGGTCATCTTGCTGGGAAGGATTAGTGGGATTTGTGGCGAGAGCTTGTTGTACTTGAACCACAATGTCAGGAAGCACCGCGGCCATTTGTTTCGCGATTTGTGTGGCCAAGCGTTCGTGAGACCTTCCTGATCTTTTACCCCCTCGTTGTTGTCTAGCCGACATCTACAGGAACATACATAAGAAGATTGTGAGTTTATGGAGTCTTTTAAGTGTCATGTGTCTTAAAGAAAATGAAAATAACATAAATATCAATAATGCAACTACATCCATAGGATGTCTTGGGTTTGCTCATGTTGGGCCTCAAATGTCCCCCATACCTTCACCTGTATAGTCATGTGGGCCCCCATGTCTATTGGCTTGGTAGGATTCACATCAGTATTGGCGATTTAACACTCGCATCACCCGAATGAAAACCACGAAATATGTTTACGAGATGTATGGTCGGAATGTGTCCAGGTGTAGACACAATGACAACTCAAAGTGGGGTTAGCTCACACGACGCTTGGTATAGCATGCTTTGGCCTAATAGGTACTTCGTACTCTCATCGTTTGTCCCCAGTAGGCAAACTGGTCCTTTATTTTGGATTTATACGAATGCCAGCCTAGACAGGACGTTCCGACTACCGGTACTTGTAGCCTTCTAGTTACTACATGTCCGTCATGAGAACTCACTTTGATGTGATTTGAAAATACAAAAATCATTGTAAAAACAATCATGAAAATGATGTGATGTGTGCTTTCATTGATATGATATGTTATGAGAATATGATTTATGATAGGCATTATTTACTAATATGTACTTATGAACATGCTTGCATAACATTGAATGTAACATTAAACGTAAAACATATAAACATCATGAATTTTGCATGTAACACTCAAAAATCTTAAAAATTTCTAATCAACTATAGTATAAGGCTCTAAGGGTCTAATAACCTATCCTATATCCCTATAGTCATTGCTCTGATACCAATCTGTCACACCCCGACCCGCAGCGGAATAAGAGTCGGGGCATAATTGGGTTATCACCAAAGCTCATGATATTTACTAATATGTTTCATATTTATTAAAGTCAAAATTACATTCTCAATAATCCAAACATGTTCATACAATACAAAGAAAATTAACCAACTAAACAATCCAAGCTCTAAACCAGTTTATTCTTCTAAGCCAATCCTATGTGTTTCTTGCTGCAGCTGGTTCACCTGTATCATGTGTAAAAATGGGGGTTTTTGGGTCAACATAAGTTGGCGAGTGAACCTTGTTAGATAAACATTTATTATTGATTTCTTGTTATTTTATCGAGGAAAACTGTGCAATAGTCATATGTAAGCAAATGTAAATAATCAAACAATGGCAATAACAACCACAACTATAACATACAATAACATACAATAACATATAATAACATATGAATTTGCATGAATGTATAACATGAATGAAACTGTATATGTTGGCAACGTCACGTTCACGCTCATAATGTAATGGGGAACGGACGGCCTATGATGAATGTCTGTGCGATCAAGGCTCAATCAAACGGAACCGATCGTATGTTGGCAACGCCAGGTTCACGCTCATAATGTAATGGGGAACTGCTCAACGCTCATAATGTAATGGGGAGCGGCGGCCTATGAACTTGCATGTACTGAAAATAATAAATTAAATCTACACAATAACCACACAACAGTTGATACAAACTAATACACATTTGTTCATGATATGATGTATGCACAATGATTTAAATATAATAAATGGTAAGACACATGATACACCCCAAAAACGTGATTAAAACGGGGAATTTTGTAGAGATTCACTCACATTGGGTGCGTTCGGTTGGAGATGATGAGATGCGCACGAGTTGGAAGAATTGAACAACGAGGATTGACTAACCTAAATAATAACGGAAGATTTAGTAAATGAGTGGATTTTATTAATAATTTTAATAGGATTTTTAGATATATTTTTGTGAGTTTAAGGCTATTTCTATCTTTAAAAAAATTATTTTTAAGTATTTTTAATTGATTTTTAAATTAAATTAAATAAATAAAAATATAAAAATATGTTGACTTTTGCGTTGACCGTTGACCGTTGACCGTTTGACTGTTTGACCGGTTCTATGTGCACATGTATGCGCCGGGCAGGACTCGAACCCGAGACCTCCCATTCGCGTGCACGCAGCTCTACCAACTGAGCTACGTGTCTAACCCGAAATAATTCTGTTTTTAATTATATTTATATACTAACTCAGTTTATTCAAAATTCTTTTATTTTCAAAAAATATTTTAAATCATCGAACCGGTGCCGTCAACAGGTCTCGAACCCGGGACCTGTGCTTTAACGTTACACACAGTCCACCGCTGGACTGTGTGTCTAACTTGGTTAATATATAGATTTTTATTATACTTAACATCTATTTGCGAAAAGGATCCGGTTCGTTTAGAAAAAGAACATTTTAATTACAGAGGGTGTGTGTGTATCAAGGATCGAACTCGCGGCGTGTGCGTATTGTGTGCACACAGTCCATGTGTGTCTAACCCGTTTATAATGCCGATTTTAAGTAATCTTATAATGTTAACATACTTCATCTTCTTCGCTAAATTTACAGACAATGATTTACTCAACTGTTTCTTGCTTTAAAACGATTAACAAATGTACAAAAGACATAAATGAAATGGCAGAGACGATTTTGGAAGTAAACATACCGGAGAACGATTTATCTCAGAATTCCGGCAAGTCGTCGGCTCTGTTTTTTATTAATTTCGACTGAGCGCACAAATTAACAGTTTTGATTAGCTAAGTGCGGAATTGAAGTACTAAACAAGAGTTATCAGAATGTTTGAATGTCTATACCGTTTTACAGCGGAAGATAAGAATTTTCAGAAGTTTTCCGGCGAGAGGGAATTATCCGATATCGACGTCTGAAATTGATTCCGATTGAAGGGTTTGAGTTAGCAATAGCTTAACAACTGATATACAATGAAAGAATTGAGAGACTTACTGATTTGATGGAAAACACGGTTTTCCGGTGAAAGTACGGCGAGTTCAATTAGCTTCTCCGGCGAACTGAAAGTATTACGAAAGTGAAATTCGAAGGTCTGCAGATGTGTTTGAGTCGCGAAAGGGGTCTATGATTGAAGTAATTCAGGAATTGAAAGTTTTCGGTTATTAAAACCGATCCACTCTTGAATTCAAGTCCATTCAAAGCTCAATTGATTGGAGGTGTCGGTGTAGCGGTTATAATCAGTAAACCGCGAACAATCAAAAGTTTTTGGACGTTTGGTGACCGATTTCGGTTACAGTTAGCGTAACCAGATCGCTTCATGATTGACCATAAAGTTTAATTGTTTCCTAGAATTCACAGAAAACATCAAGTGGCGGAGTTGTTGTATGTGTGTGTGATAAGGCTTTGAACTTAAACCCGGCTGACCCGGGTTCGAGTCCCTGCAGCCTAATTTTCTTTTTAATTATTTTATTTTTACTTTTATCAATCATAACTTTTATATTCTAGTTTGTTTATTAATTATGCATCATTAAAAATTAAAATGGACATAATTACGCAACGAAACATTTATAACTTGATATTCGATTACAAACGGAGCAGGTTTGGAAAACCCGTTTTTGACAAATGTTACACCGAAGCCCAGACCTGTATTTTTACAAAGAACTCAAATGAGTACCGAAATCAATGAAAATACAACGAGTTCTCGCATAAAGGAGCATATTTGATGTTTAAAAGATGTATAAATTCTTATACATCAATCGTCTACAAAGATTCTGTTTTAGTTCATCGCATAGTAAGTTCCTTTGATGGCTTAATTGATGAACGCTGAGGGTTAATAAGTGAAGAAGGCTTTTGAATCAGTGAAGAATGGTGTTGAATCATTGAAGATGCAGTGTGATTCGATGAAGAATCCATGGTGGAAAAAGTTGTGTTCGAATGAGAGGAGAGAAGTGGAAAGGAAGATTGGAAAAGAAGATTAAAAAGTTAAAAGTGAAAAGGACGATCCTACCCTACCCGTCCTCCTTATTACACTTATGCCACCGTGTCCATCAGAGCCCTTGATGAGTTTGAGATGTGATCTAATGGCAATAAAAGCTTCTTACACTTCTTACTTTTGTTACCTTTTGTACCATAACCTAATCCGTAAATAGAAAAGAGAAACATGCCATAGTTATACAAATACAATTTTAATGAATTTTAGTTATAAATATACACACAACTAATTTCGTTATGAATCTTCTAAGTAAATAGGAAGAAAACAATGAAATTAATGCGGATGGAGAGCATACAATCAATCAGTATATTAGTGCATATTATACTTATACATGTATGAAAACTTTATAATCATAAAAACAATAACATTTATCTATACTAATAAAGTAAAACATTGGGGGCACGTGTCACTCCCTTCAATGAGGTTCAGGAATTCTATTAACTTTTTGATTTTTCCCTTTGAAAACCGCGGGATACGAACTCGATTTGCATGATCCGTTTGTATAATTTTGGATCCTTTATTGTCACATTTAGTTCCATTCTTTCATCCGCACACACAAAACCCTAATCGTTCTCTCGATCCTCTCGGTGTTCTTTTGTGGATTCTATCAAGATCCTTCAAATCATTGTTCTGTTCATCTTCGTATTTTTCTTAAATCGTCGGATCCTGGTAAGTTTGATCTCGTATTTCATCACTCTCAGTTATTTTTTGTTTTTTTCATATTAGAATTAGAATGTTAATTTTGATTTTTTTATAACTGATAATATTTTGTAGATATTTTTGCTATAGGATTTTACATAAATATTAAAATCCACTTGATTGGAGTGTTATCGACCTCATAGTTGTAAGATTCATGTTTACATCTTTTATTCATTATTTATAAATCATTTTAATCTCCTCATCCTTTTTATAAATTTGAAATGTTACTTCTCATTCATATTTATTTGTTTATTATGGTTTTAATATGTTGTTCTTGAATTTGATTTCTTTTTAGGTTAAATATCTGATTGTGGTCACTGCAACATTAGGAATGGTCATTGTGCTGATAATATGGTGAGTTTAATTACTGAATTTGTATGTTTTTTTGTTGAATATTTGTTGAATATCATATATGTTTTTGAAATTTTCATGGTTTGATCATGGATGTTTAATAATTGAATTTCGGATCATGATAATGGGCACGAATACTATGCATATGTTTGTTATAAATTTATTATTGTTAATTATTATTTCCTAATTTACTAAAAGATAAAGACTTGATTTCAAATTTAATTTCTAAATTGAATGATAATATGGAAGATAATTTTTTGGGGTTAATGGCATTAGTTGAATTGTTTTTTATGGATTTAACATACCTAGAAAAGTTAGTGGTTACATGGAGTTGTAGTAAACATTTGAAAATCATTTTTAGCTGCCACAGTAAATATTTTCCAAAAACTTTTCAATAGTTGTTAAAAATAAAATATAAAATAAGTATTTATTTTTTAATTAAGTTTTATATTAGAGGTTAATATTAATTTTACTATTTAAATTTAACTCTAACTAAGATATTGTAATTGTAAATTAAACTCTATATTTCCATAAATTCAAAATTTTAAAATGTGTAGTCAACATTTGAAAAATATTTTTTAACTTTCACAATAAGTACTCTTTCAAATGTTTTCAGTTGTACTTAAAATTTCAAGGCTATTTAAGGTTATCATTAATTGTTAATTATAAACAACTGTTTCCTGATTTAAGAGAAAATAATATTGAAATTAGTGGAATTTGAAATGCAATTTTTGATACATATAAAGAAACAATACCAAATTAATCATTTATATCAATTTTTATACATTATCAAATAGTGTGTGTTTATTAAAGTATAATATATGTGTTAAAACTGTTAATTGGTTTAAGATTTATCACATCATTTCTTACTTCTTAAGAATTTCGTTGAAAAGTTATATGTTTGGCTTCAAAAGTCAAAATATGTCTTTATAATGATTTTATGTTATACTTGTATCATTATATACTACTCATCTTTTGCATGTTGTTATAGGTCTCTACAACCAATAAAGGTTTTAGAAACACAATAAAAAATTTGTGGTGACAAAAGTAAAAGAGATATTTAAGAGATCGTTTGGTTTGTGAAATGTTTTTTTTTATGAAAATGGAATTTGAATAGAATCCTTTGAAATTTATCTAATGTTTGGTTTGTAAATTTAGTAAAGGAATTAGAATTCTTAAAAATATTATATTACTAAATTACCCTCATCCAGTCATATTCATTCCCATCCCTAAAATTGTTACCACCTTCATCTCACGTTCACGATATGAATGTTATCATCCCAATTCAAAAGAACACTGATGCTCCATATAGTCGTTGTGATGGCTATAGTTGCGACTGGAATAAATTCGGTGCTCCACGTGGTAGCCGTGATGTTACAGTCGATATATGAAGAAACCAGTTAAAAGAAAATATATGCTCTATAGTCTCCGTGATGGTTAAATTCATAAGTTGGAAGACAATCGCTATGGAACTTTTTTTTAGACCCCTGTTGTACGACACCACTATAAATAAAGATCACTCTTTGATTTTGCTACTTTGAAAGAATAATTTTGGTTCATGTTCCTTTTTTTTCATTTGATTTTGGGTTCAGATCCAACTTCCTGTTGGGTTTAGATGGAGTTTTTTGGGTTGATCAAATTTCGTCTACGACTGCTTTGGTAGAGAATAAAACATGGTTTCATCTATATTTGTGTTCTGATCGAGGAGGAAACATATGGTTGAAGGGGAAAGAAATAAGGTTATTTTGGTAAACATCAGAATTCTTTTTTTTTTTTAACATTAGTAGATATTATATACCAAAGTAACAAATTACAAACAAGTGGCAGGTAAACGAGCAACAAGCGCGCCGCAACCACCTTTTGAATTGCAAAACCAATCCTACTAAAGACGAAACGGCCCTTAAAGGTTGAAAGATTACTATTCACAACCTGTTGGACCCTGTTTAGAAATTCCACAGCCTCTGAGGCTAGGGACCCAAATGTATCAAAAGCGAATGAGATAAACACGTGTTGATTCTCTAAACAAGCCTTCTCGTGTTTAGCGACCTTGCCTGATTATTTCCAATGGAACGTTTTGAATTCTATGGGTAACTTGAAGGAATGTTGATGGAATTATTTCCAAATCCAATTTTATATATGACAACCAAACATAATTTTTTATAGAATTAATTCTAATTCTAATTTTAATTCATGCGAATTCCACGAATCAAATATGTAACATGTAATTATATTTTATTTCTTTTAGTTATGTAATTGTAAGTTACGAATGATTTATAGGTTTTTAGATTATAATTATAATTTTTCTTTATTTGGTATGTAAAATGATATTTAATTTTTATTCTTATATCTTATAGATATGAAGGAAATGTGCAGTAAATAATTTTAAATAGATTTTTTTTCTTTTATAATTTTTGAAAAAAATTAATACAAGGGAGTCTTCTTTTTTTTAGTTTTTCCTTTTTCTATAATTTTTTATTATTATAATTATTATAATCTTTTATTGTTATAATTTGTTTTGAGTAGATTTTGCTTATAACTTGAAAAATATGATAATTTTTTAAAATTCCGAGTATGCTATTGGAATGTTCTTATTTTTATCTATATTTAGACATAAAATTTATGTTAAAAGCGAGTTGTACACAATAATGTAAAGTGATGTCGTTTATCATTTTCATTATCTAAGCAATATAATATAATATGATGTTTTATAAGTTGTTTACTATATTCGTTATTTGAGTAATATAATATAACGTTTAATAAAATTTTGAATATACCATTGCAGCAAGTTTACTTTTATCTACGATTTCATAAAATTTTTATTCAAACAAAGATGGATACCGATGTTATATTCGGTTTTATGCTTTTCTCAACATGGTGATACAAAATTCGTTGAGTTTTTTTTATATATAGCTACACCTTTACCTTTTTCTTTTTTGTTACTTGAGTAACATAATATAAAATTTTGAATACACCGTTGCAACATGCTTATTTTTATCTACGTTTCGATAAACCTTTTAATCGGACAGGTAGATATAGTTAACTTTTTTTGTTCTTTACTGTGATGGATCTAACCAATACTGTTTGAACTCTACTGGTATCGGTATCATATTCTTTTTTACGGTATTCTTAACGTGACTATATAAAAGTTATTGAATATAAAGTTCTATTGGCAATAAGGTTTTTTATATCATATGCAATAGCGAATGCTAGTGACGTAATCGATGCTCCGCCGAACAACATCGGTTACCGGTATTTGTTTCTATAGTTTTCGATAATTGTAAAACATGTGTTAATATCTTTTTGGATGTATATCTTTTGGTTGCAATACCGAATGCAAGTATTATACTGATACTTTAACTAACCTAATAATACACTCACCACCTTTTTACGAGACACCCCGCCGCATAACGCAGGTATCTCACCTAGTTTCATTTATATTTCATTAATTTTATAGACCTATGATTTGTATTATTTGTTAATCGTACTAAAATTTTTATATTAATACTCTTAAAAACCCTTAAACATGTTTTAAATGTAGAAAGCAGAGTTGGAAGTGGAAGTTGAAAGGCGTGGGGTTATTGATATGTTAAGCTATTACATTGCTTTTTGAACATGGTATGCTTAGATTCTTATATTGTTTTGAATGTAAGACATGAGAAATATAGTAGTTGAATGTAAGTTATAGGGACCCACCTAATTACAAGTCGTAGTGAGTTGAGGATAAAGTTGCAATTCCAATAAGTTCAAGATCCAAAAGTTGCATGACGAAGAACACGCTTTTAGCTAGAGTTAATTGTGATGGCATCATCAACTGGATAAGGTATATTAGTTAAGCATCATTAATTCAACATTATCTTATTAATGACAACTATTTATCGAATAGGGAATGGAGGAACAAAAGACATCCCATTCTAGGCTTTCATAATTCTTAAGCCCACCACCTGCCTTCCAGCAGCCATCATCATCAGCCTGAACCGTAGCTCAGATTCAGGATTTAAGAGAAATAAACCACAATCTGTAAGACGAGTTCACAAAGTTCTTTTATATTTTTACTAGAGGTGCTATTTTGAGTACTTCTATTTTCTTATTATTAGGTCGATTAAAGTTTGAGTAAATTGCACAAAACATCTTTTATGTTTGCTCAAACTTGCAGGTTTCAGCCTTAATGTTTAAAAGTTGCTAAAACAACCTTTAAGTTTATTTTTGTTGCGGGTTCAATCCTTTACAGCTAACCACGTTATTTTCTTCAGTTAAGTTCCCTCACATGCATAACATGTGAGGGTATATTCGTCATTTTGGTTGATCTTCCGCCCACTTCAATTATAAAAAAAAGAATATTTAAGTTTTATCCCAGTTTAAACAAAGTTTGGTAAAACGTACGCGACTACAGAGGAGCACGATTACCGTTTGATAGTGTTTAAGTCTAACTTGCGGCATCCTAAGCGTCACCAGTTGCTGGATCCGACTACTGAACACGGTGTTACGAAGTTCTCTGATTTGACGGCATCAAAGTTCCGTGAGAGGTATCTAGGGTTGAAGAGTCGTTTGTCGTTTCCGTCTGATGCGAATAAGCGCCGATTCTTCTAACTGATGATAATCCTGAAGAGTTTGATTGGCATGATCAAAATATGTGTTAATCTTTACAGCTTAGTAGGCTAGCTTAACAAGATTCCTATCTTAATTCCGGGTTCGCCGGAATCCGGCGAAGTCGCCAGAGAAAAAGACCGGAAAAGAGGGTGTTTGGTTTTTAAAAGTTTGGTTTTATTGCACATTAGTCCCTGCGGTTAGAATTTTTTTAAAATAGGTTAAACCTTAAATATTTTTTTTCTTATAATTGATGTGGGTGGAAGATCAACCAAAATGACGAATATACCCTCACATGTTATGCATGTGAGGGAACTTAACTGAAGAAAATAACGTGGTTAGCTGTAAATGATTGAACCCGCACCAAAAATAAACTTAAAGGCTGTTTTTAGCAACTTTTAAACATTAAGGCTAGAACCTGCAAGTTTGAGGAAACATAAATGATGTTTTGTGCAATTTACTCTTAAAGTTTTCTATTGTATCATTGGGGTAAATAGAAAATCGTTAAAAAGCCTTAATCTTATTTCTAGTGACATTAAATTGTTTTTATTTAAAGCATTGCTTTAATGTTGTTATGTACAATCTGGCTTTGTTTGTTAGTGTTTGAGGTGATTAACTTTCCTAAAACTTCTTGCTTTACATAATTTATTAGTTTATCATTATTTGTTATAATTTTGAGTTATATAATTTATAGAGTTAATTGCCCTGATGGTTCTTGTATTTTGCCCATTAGTCCCAAACTTCTTAAAAATTACATCTTTGTTTCCTACAGTTTGGTCGTTTATTACGCCCGGATAGTACCCTGAGTGGATGATCGTTAGTTTATTCAGTTAAGTTCATGTAAATTGACTAGATTACCCTTACTAATAAAATAATAATAATTTAAAAACTAAAAGAAGTTGGTCCCACTTCATAATAATTTTAAAAACTAAAATAATAATTACCCTTACTAAAAGAAAGTTTTGGTATATGCTCCCTCTGGTGAGGTGAAGCTTAATATGTTGAAAGAAATCGCCCAAGAGTACAATATCGGTACAGAAACAAGTTGTAATCACCGGAGAACGGTTACCCAACGGGCGGAGGATTGTTTGGTGATAGCGGTGATGACAATTGCGAATTAATTACCAGTTACGCTGCATATTTGTTCACATGGTGGTGATGGCTGGGAATGGTCGCAGCGACTAAGAATTGTGGTGGTTATGGTAGAATTGTTTCAAGTGGTGTCGTGGTGGTGATCGATTAGAGATGAGGTGGGTAAGGATGGGCCCATATGATTTTTTTTAATTTATATATTTATATAATATAATATAACTTAATGTTTTTAAATCAACCCCACTTCTTTTATTATTTCTTTTAATGTTTAAATTATGTTTTTTTTAAATAGTAATAGCAATCTAGTCATATTATATGGACTTAACTGAACAAACTAATAACCATCTATTTAGGGGACTATCCGAGTAATAAACTATCAAATCACAGGGACAAACATGTAATTTTAGAAAGTTTAGAACCAAAGGTGAAAAATGACAAACAACAAGAACCATCCAAACAAATAACTCTAATTTATATTATTTAACCTGTATAATTCAGTTATAAGAAGTACAAGAAGTATTAGATAGTGAAAAGAGGTACAAGTGCATTAAGGTAAGGCCAATACAACATGGACATAAAGAATTTGAAGAACTAGATGTAAATTAGTTTGGGCGACACAAGTGTGGAGCCATGGTGGAGTTTAGTTATCATAGACATAAGGGCCTGGGTTTGACTTGGTATTGATTTCAAGGGACTCCAAAATTCCAAAGTTAGAGATTGTTAATGAAGTGTACTCGAAACAATGAATATCACTAAAGCTGAAAAACATTATGTTGTAGTGGTGATCTTGGAGATGGATAAAAGCAAATGATATATTGGATTCCAATAAAATTTGCTTATCTTTTTTTTAACATTAGAAATTGTAATATATACTTACCCTTTCCGTATTAATATATATGTGAATATGCCCGTCTTTGTATCAACTTATTTATCTCGATTTGGTAAGTATTTTAAATTTGTTTCTTCTTTGCACCCACCCAAACTGGGAAAAAAGTAAGAGACTTAGATTATACGGTGTGGAGGACTTGAAAATGAAGTGTTATGCGACATGTGGACGACACGTAAGCACGCGCTAGAAAGGAGGCGTGGGGCAAAAACGCAGGGTGTGTGACGAGGCGTGGAAGAGTGCCATTATTTAACATGTGGCACCAATTTTTGGTTATTTTTTATTATTCAAAAATATAAAAAATATATATTTATTTTTATTTAAAATACCTCTATAATAATTAACAATAATAAAAAGATTACATAATTTTAAAAAGAACTTACATAATTAAAAAAAAGGTTACATAAATAAAAAAAATGAAAGCTTAAAAACGAAGCTTTAAAAAAATCGAAACTTATTTTTGCTTTATTTCTTCTTTCATTTTCTCGTACATTTCCCTCTCTTCGATGTCAAGGTGATCGATCTTAATAGCAGAGTGAGCGGTTGTTGAAACATAAAAGGTAGGTTCGTAAGAAGATGACCGTATGCCAAGATGTTCGGATTGGAAAAGCAGGGTTGGTTCGGTTGAGACCCTTGAGACGAAGTAGTGCTCGGTACTTCACCGACACCATAGGGGTTGTTTGGATCGAAATTGCAGTTGTGTGGATAGATTATTTTTTTATATAAAGTTGAGAGATTCTTCTAAAAATAAACGTTAGAAATGAGTTTGGTAGAAGAAAATAAGGTAAAAAGTTCAAGTTTTTTATATAGGTGGGTTAAAATAATTTTTTTAATTAAAAATCTTTTTTTTTTAAATTGTGACGTTGGGTCCAACAGCTATAATCATACCAATAGTCAAACGCCACACTGCATCAGCCATTACCTCAACGCCGATGGATATGGTCCTGCCCCAACAACAATGCCATTGACCACGTCAAGCCCGGTGTGATGTATACTACGTGGACGTGAAGTGATCAAAAGATATGCACGCCCATGTGGTCTTATACGAAAGTAGGAAATGCAAAATTGGATGTATACATGAAACGTGGCACGATCAAAAGTGATGCACATGGAAATGTAAACGATTGGTAACACGAACCAGTTATAAACTTTGTTCAAGCCTAACTGATATACCCGAAACCGAAGCATTTAGGATGGGTATATTCGACATCTGATGGGTATTAGATCGAGTATGGAATGAAAAAAAAGTTTCACGGGTATTGGTATGGATGTTAAAAATACCCGAAACCCGACGCGATACCCGAAACCCGAAGATTTAGGACGGATATACCCGATACCCGACGGGTAATGGACCAGTATGCCTATAAATAAAAGATATTTCGTGGGTATGGACCGGGTATAAGATTAGATGATACCTGACCCAATTACCCGAAATATATACCATTTACCCGAAATATAGTTTAGTAATATTTCATTTTTGTAGCGTTATTATTTAAAAATTGAGCCTTTTTGTAATAAATATATATTTTGATGGCACAATTCATAATTATATGATATGAAACACAAAATTATTTTTTGAGATTAATATTTTAATATGTTTACATTTTAAGATATATCAAATATTATTACGGTGAGGATAATATTATGTTATTTATCATAATTTAATATATTATATAGACTAGTAATACATAAATTTATAAAAGATAAGTAAAAAAAATATACATGAAAATCCCAACAAGTATACCCGATATTCGACGGGTAAATACTCACCAAATACGCGATAGGTATTGGGTTGGGTATTGAAAAGATTTTACAATCGGGTATGGGTATGGATATAGGATTAGCCATACCCTGCCCATTGCCATCCTTAATATAGGATTACATGATACACGAACATATTAGCCGAAATTGTATACCTGTTACTTGAAATATATACCCAAAAACTTTTAAGCATTCATATTTGTTAGTAATATCTCATTATAGTAGCTTTATTGTTTGAAAACAAACTTTTCATTAGAAATATATATTTTGATACACTATTCATACTATATGCTATGAAAAAAGAAATTTGAGATTAATATATATATATATATATAGGAGAAGGATCTGTTAGAAACCAACCATTACGAGAACCGCGAAAACTAATGTAACCAGAACCAAAAATATTTAAAAAAATAAAAAAAAAACACACAAAATTTTTTTAATATATTTTTTTTAAATCGCTATATTTCGTCACTAAAAAAATATATTTTTTGAGTAACAATTATCCAAGCACACGTGTATATGTATCATTTCTTTGACAATTTCCGTAATACAATACCAATATTAGAAAATTGCACTTTCATTTACACAACTATTCATAATACACTACTTTTTACATTAATAGTATTAGAAATACACATGAAAGGAAAAGTGTATTCAAAGTAGTGTACCAAAACACGCTATATCATGTTCACACACACACACCACACATATATATATATTCAAAGTAGTTTTGGTACACTACTTTGAATACACTTTCATTTACACAACTATTCATAATACACTACTTTCATCTATCATACTATCCATAATACACTACCATTACCTCCTACTATCCATAATACAATACCATTACCAATATTTCACTTTATTACATGTACATCGACACCCTTTATACCATCCAAAACAACATATTACATCATAAAGTGACAAACATAACTAAACCATCAACCACTAAATATAACTAACCAAAAAAGTGTATATGGGCGTACTTTATCAATCAAAATCACAACATTTTGTACCAAAACACGTTATATCATGATTATACATAATGATGCACATGTGCATTTGTAATTGTAATGTAAAAAGTAGTGTATTACGGATGGTAGTGTAAATGAACGTGCAATTGTCTACTACTTGTAATGTATTACGGAATTTGTACAAGAAATGATACATATGCACATGTGCATCGATAATTGTTACTCGAAAGAAAAATTATTTTTATTTTTTTGGTAACGAAATATAGCGATTTAAAAAAAAACAAAAAATTGTGTGTTTTTTTAGATTTTTTAGGTATTTTTTTGTGTTCACATTAGTTCTCGAGGTTGGATAAAACAAAAACTGTACTAAGGTATAAAAACAAAAGGAATTCTTGTAAGCAAAGATGTGCATTAGATGGTTGTGATTTGTTTTGGCTAATGAAATCTGACTTTTATACTTTTGAATAAAATGACAATTTCAAGTACACATAAGGGAAATTTTGAAATTTTGCAAGCAAGACTTTAGATCACTCGGTGTGGGGTCGTCTAGGCCTGGTATGGACCGGTGACGCTCCCCAACACCGGCCCGGATGCTGTGTCGGCGTCTTATCCGTCGGTAGGGAGATGTTGGAGACGGGCCGACTTTTTCAAGAATATAGCCTTGAACGGCTAGTAGAATAATTTTTTTTAAATTAATAAATTTACCTATAAATACACCAATACCATCCCACTTTTTTTACACACTTTATTCACCTCCATCTCTCAAATTTATAAAATCATTCCCATCTGTTTATAATCTCCAACCTTTTATAAAATCATTCAACTTTCGCCATGGATCAATACAACCCGAGCAACCCGAACCCGAACCCAAACGCGAACCCAAACCAAACCAAAACATTTTCACCGTACCCGACTACATCCTAGTATGGAACCGAGTTGGTCATCCTCACAATTTTCGTATAACGCTTTTGGGGGGTTTCAACAAAGCCCCAACGCGTTTTCGCAAATGAGCCAAGTGCAACAAATGCAGTCGGTGCAACAATTGATGATGCGAAACCCTTTCAATTCGCAATTTCCATCCTAACCACAATATTCCCCAACACGGGAGTCTCCCCAACCACAACCCGAAGAGGACGACGTTCAAGAATTTGTGCCCGAGACCCAATCGCAATCGTCTAAACGAAAAAAAGGGAAGCAACCTATGGTTGAGAAAGATCAACCTTCCAAAGGGAAGGCGAAACTTTGGACGAAGATGGAGGAGGAGGCGTTAGCCAAGGCGTGGTTAGCACTTCCAAAAGCCCCATTATCGGTATATAACTTTTGCTACATTTTAAAAATATACCAAAAATTTATAGATTATATTTTTTTAATATAACTTTTGCTACAATTTAAAATTATAGGTAACAACCAAACCGGCGAGGGGTTTTGGAAAGAAATACTGTCGAAGTTTCTTGCGATAATGGAACAAGGTCATTATCGCGACATCGTTCCATCTCTTCCAAGTGGAGAAAGATGCATCCGGTCGTTAATCGGTTTTCAGCGATTTATAATAACTTGTATATTAGTCGCCGTAGTGGGATGAGTGATGAAGACGTTTTTAAAGAGGCGATGCGTAGATACGAAGATAAGCATCAGACCGTTTTCCCCCACGTACGTGCTTGGGAAATTTTGCGAACCAGTAATAAGCGGGCGCCGGTTTCAAATGAGGTTGCAATGGCTAAACGAACAAAAACCTCGGAGACTGGTAGCTATAGTGCGGGGGGCTCGGACGCACGATTTTAAATAAATATAAACGATGAGCCCGAATTTGACTATGAAGATTTTTTGGCTCGAGAGGAGGAACGTCCCCCGGGCAAGGACAAATAAAAAAGGGTGGCAACTGCAAAAAAAACAAGCCGCGACGGGGGATGGTTCCAAAATGGACGAGCTTATGGCTCAGTTCAAAGCGTTCACCGAGGTCACGACCCTAAAGGCAAGGGCGAAGGAACGTGAGGTCGAATAACGGGTTCGTTGAAGCATGAGGAAAACGAGTATAAAGAGTTTAGAGATCATGACAGCCGACATAAACTCGTATCCGGAAGAAGATCGACCGATTTTGCGAAGAATGAAAGAAAAAATCGCAAAAAGTGGAGTTCATAGGATTTTTTTAGGTTATGTAATGTTTGGTTTTTAATACTAGTGATTTTATTTTATATAAGTAAATGTTAAAAACTAGTTTAATTAAAAAAATAAATTAACTAGGTGGGGTCGGGTCGTCACTCATTTCCTTGCTTCCATCTCTGGAGGGGCGTCCTCCAAGGACTCTGACGTATATGCTGACTGGCGGGTCGTCCTCCAGAGAGGCACGTCACCTACACCAAGTAGCCTTATGAGCATCTTGCGTATTGTTCCATTAACCCATCAAAACCTTACGTACACGTCATCAAAATCTCATTAAAATTGCATATTGCTTGATGCAAAAATTACATTTGTAAATAAAAGAATTCCAAAAAAAACTTGTAAAAACAAAGTAGAAAAATATAAAACAAAGAAGCTCTTCGCTCTTTGGTTTTCATTATCTTTGCACGCAAAAAGAAAAAAAAACACTACATCACCTACCAAAATAACAAAAAAAAAATTCCAGGATGTGAGCCACATTTTTTCGTATATTCCCAGTGGAGCACATTGATGTAAACGTTTTGTTCATCCAGTTTTTACCTAAAGAAAAAAAAATTCATCATTTTCTTGTGAAAAAAGCACAACAAATTTTTTACTAGGATGGTTATTCCAAGATATCCAAACATAGTGCATTTCTTTTACCAGTATTTTATTAGAGCGTAAAAAAAATATTACTTTCTTTAAATCGTATGTAAAAATTTTTAAAAAAAAAAAAATTTACAAAAAAATAAACATCTCTTTACATATTTACGAAAAAAAACTAATCTAAAACAAAAAAAACAGCAACACTTTTTACGTAAAAACATTTAAAACGTATGTAAATATTTTTACAAAGTAAAATACAAACGTATTAATTAACAAAAAAACAACAAAAGATATAAACATATTTTTACCGTATTTTAACAGCGTTTTTCACACAAAACATATTCGTACGTAATAAAAAACATTTTATAAACACATGTAAACATTTTTTAAACATGTGTAAAAATATTTTCGTAAAACTTTAGAGATCGGCTGCATCAAGGTATAAAACATTTTTTACGGGTGCAAAAAACATATTTTACATTCGACACTATGCACTTTTTTACATTCGATACTCGTACTAAAAACATTTTCAAACACATGTAAAAACTAAAAAAATTACAAACTTATTTGAAAATTAAAAATTTACAAGAGTGAAAACATTATTTAGCGTTTACAGACGTTAAAACATTTTTATCATAGTAAAATAAAGCATTTACATTCTCTATCGTACGAAAAAAGAATTTTATATTACACGTGTAAATTAAAAAAAAGGTGTTCTACATGTAAATCCTTTAGAAATGGAACTTTTTATCATCATATAAATGTTTTTGCAATAAACTTTTAAATGGAAATTTTTTACGCTCCTGTAAAAAACATTTACCCCAAATTAAAAACATTTTACCGACACTATACTTGTTTACACACATAGAATCATCACATAAACCCAAATTAACAAATCAAAGTTGGCAAATTTTGAATGGACTTCAAACATTAAATCACTAAAGTCACCATAGTTGACTTTTAAAGCTTTCAACGTTTGATATATCCCTCCTTTTTTTAATCAATTTTCAATAAATGGTACCCTGCCAATGCTTTATTACTTCCCGATTTACATCTTTCAGATAATATTTTAAGAAAATCAGGCTAAAATTAATTGCAAACTTTTATACCCCTTCCCACACTAATATTTAGCCAACAATTTCTAGCAGTTCACCCATAAAACGAGACCATAAACCCAATAATCAACCGCACAAAATATTCAACCCAAAAAAGAACAAGAAGAAAAGTTGAAGATTGTGAGAAAGTATATACCTTCATATAAAAAAAACCCGAAACACAAGTCTGTGTCGGGAAAGGTTTGGCTGGAAAACGTTCTGTCATGGGACCTTAGCCGTCATCAAACCTCTGTTGAATGACCATCTTCAACCCCAGATCTTAACCTCTGTCAGACCACCAACTTCAACCCCTAGATCTGAACCACCATCTTCAACCCACATACGACCCAGATCTCAACCACCAACCATACGACCCTGCCACCATCTTTAACCCAGACGACCCGTGATTGGAAAACTTGCTTCCATTAAAAAAAAACCCAAACCCGATGCACTTAGACGGCTCGGATTTGAAGCCCTCTCACCAACACCCGCCATTAAAGCTTGATAGATCTGGAATTGTATTTTTATGAGAGAGAAAAAACACAAGAGAAGAAGTCAGATCTAGGAATGCAAATAATAATAATAATACGTGCATAATTCAAATGAGAAGAAAATTTTTGTAAGAATAAAATGAATAATTTTTAAACTAACAGAAATTCTCCATTTGTGTATTTAATGTTATGAAAAAGAGTATATAAGTAAATCTATAATTGTTATTAATTAACTAATTAATTAAACTTTTAACTCATTTTTTCATATACTCTTTAAATATAAAATAATTTATGTTGTAGGACAATTTTCGATATGTGTATGATAAATTTTAGTATGTGTAGAATAAATTTTGAAATGTGTAGTGTAAATTTACATTTGTGTAGGGTAAATTCCGGTAACTATAAGACATATGTAGGATCAATTTTGAAATGTGTAGGATAAAATGTTTTTGCTTTAATAATGAGAAATAATATAATTAATGAGAGAAGTTATAAACTATTTAATGTTTTATCATTATGCCATTTCTTTTTTTTCTTCTCACATCAAATTTCTTCTCAAATGATATATATAATTATATATATATATATATATATATATATGATAATTAGAGATCATTTGTGAACAACTTCTTGAAAATGAACTGAGTGAACTAATCTTGACCATTGATTATTTTTTAGATTAAAATGGTAAGATTGACATTAGCTCTCTCTATCTCTTAATTAAAATCATTTAATTTACTCATCTATTAATTCTCTCTCTTTCACATTTTTAATTACTTCTCCATTATTTTAAACTCGTAGAATCAGTTGCTAATATATGAAACTCCTAACGGAACTGGGTACCGGACACCAAATGTCTCTCGCGGATTCAAACTGTATATGAAACTCCTAACGGAACTAGGTCATGGACTACAAAATACACAGATGTATCAAAAGTCTGTACACATGTTTATAAACTAACAACGGTGTATCTTGTATAAATTGATAGTTAGCGATACTGTACACATGCGTATAAACTAACATCCGTTTATCTTGTATAAACTGATACTATCGAGACTGTACACATGTGTATACACTTACAACTGTGTATCTTCTATATACTAACCTAGCAAAATTTTAGGAATTTTGATTATATTGTTTCATAAATGCAATTTACAAAAGACGCAAATACCCTTCTGTCAATTAATTTAAAGGAAAGTTACAACATTATAATTACAATCTTGACATTGTTTAAAAATCTCTAGATGATATAATCCAATGGCTCAAATTAGTTCACACAGTTCACTCTCAACTTAGTGTTCACTCTAGAACCCTATAAATTATATAATATATATATATATATATATAGTGGAGAGTTCAAATGAGAAGAAAAATTTTGTAAAAATAAAAAGAATAACTTTTAAACCAATAGAAATTCTCTATTTACTTCATTTAACGTGTGTATTTAATGTTATGAAAAAGGGCATAAAGGAAAATCTATAATTGTCATTAATTAGCTAATTAATTAAACTTGTAACTCATTTTTTCATATACTCTTTCAAGATAAAATAATTTATGGTGTAAGACAATTTCGACATGTATAGGATTAATTTTAGTACTTGTAGGATAAATTTTGAAATGTGTAGGGTAAATTTACATGTGTGTAGGGTAAATTCCGGTAAATATGAGACGTATGTAGGATAAATTTTGAAATGTGTAGGATAAAATGTTTTTGCTTTATTAATGAGTTATAACATAATTAATGAGAGAAGTTATAAACTATTTATGTTTTACCATTATGCCATTTCTTCTTTTTCTTCTCACATTAAAATTCTTCTCAAATAAACCTTCCCCTAATATATTTCTTACAATATATATATATTTCTCACACTTTTATATTTTCTTACAATAATCTCACACAGGGTGAGGTTATTGTAAGAAGATATAAAAGTGTGAGAAGGATAAGAAAGAATTTAAATCATTAGATATTTAATCTAATGGTTGAGATCATATTGACAATTCTGTAAATAGTGTTGACTATTAAACTAACTAATTTTTTAGATTAAGGGTATAAATGTAAATTTAACATTTTTAAATTAAGAAACTAACATTAATGCATATGTAAAGTTACCCTTCTTTTTTAAACGCCAATAACTTTTTATACGTAACTCTTTTTTTTTAAATTACACCATAATAACGAGTGTTTTTTATCTTTAATATGAGTACCATATTGATATACTTATGTAGAGAAAAAATGACGTCTCGCTTGGATGTTTTAGTCCATGGTGTTTTTTCTATGTTCATGTGTTTTAATTGTAAGGTGTTATTTCTGTTATATTTCTGTTCTTCGTAAGATGTATGCCTTCAATATACATGTTGTGGTGTTTTATGAGTTAGGGTGTTATTGCTGTTATATTTAATGTGAGGACAAAGGTCCTTGATTTATTAGGGTGTTATTTCTGTTACATTCAATGTTAGGGTGTTCTTTATAAGATGTGTGCCTTCAATATACATGTTGTAGTGTTTTTATGAGTTAGGGTGTTGTTCTGTTATATTTCTGTTCTTTATAAGATGCATGTCTTTAATATACATGCTGTGGTGTTTTTATGAGTTAGGGTGTTATTTCTTTATAAGATGTATGCCTTCAAATTCGAAACTCCCTACAATAACTTCCAAAAATCGGTTACATATATTTATTCCATAATTAGATTTCATTAATTAAATTACACTTATACCCTTAGACTATCAAAATAAAAAGGGACACGTGTCACCTCCAAAATCTTTCTTATCCTTCTCACACTTTTATATTTTCTCAAATGAACCTCTACCTATATATATATATATATACATGTATATATATATAGGGTTAGGTTCATTTGTGAACAACCCTCTGATAGTGAACTACGTGAACTAATACTAGCCCTTGATTATCAACACACAAGTGTAAATCAATGGCCAAGATTTGAACATGATTTGATGATGAAAATACACTAGTGTACTTAACGGTTTGATGATTATATAGGGTTAGGTTCATTTGTGAACAACCCTCTAATAGTGAACTGCGTGAACTAATACTAGCCCTTGATTATCAACACACAAGTGTAAATCAATGGCCAGGATTTGAACATGATTTGATGATGAAAATACACTAGTGTACTTAACGGTTTGATGATATAAATCAATGGGTGGGATTTGTTCACTTAGTTCACAAATACACAAGTGTTCACTCTAGAAGCCTACCCTATATATAAGGGAAGGTTTAAATGAGAACACCCAATTTTTGTGAGAACCATGAGAACAAATCTCAGCCACTCATCTTTACCCTTGTGTTTTAATGAAAAGGGTAAATTAGGAATTGTACAATTCTGTTTTATTTTATAATCGATATGTCATCTCTTAATAAACACAAGTCTGAAATCAAATCAGGCTCTCCTCTTACCATACGACGAAATCACGGAGATGATGAAATGATGATTAGATCGTAGACCTGAATCGTTTGACGACTTCTTCAATCTTTTGATGTATTTAGCAATTTTAGGGCTTTCAAATATTCAATTAGTTATCAATCATTCATCAATTTCTCAGTGATTTGCAAGTATCAACTCAGGTTTTCAATTATTGTTTATTCAATTCTAATCTTCGTTGATTTGTTGTTTTTGTTACAAGTTAATTGAATTTCAATTTTCAATGATTGTTGATTTTGTTTGTATGTTTCACAATCTCAATTGTTTTATGTGGATTTTACATGTTTGCTCTTAATTAGCCCTAATTTGTTTTTGTTTGGTGAATTACAGTCATGGTTTGTCCTATAACTTTTGACAGAACAGTGATTCGAATTGCATAAATGTTGTTAATCATGAGGAACAATTAGAAGAGCTGGCTGAAGTAGGTGGTGTAGCGAATATGAGTAATCTACTCCAATCCGGTAAATCAACTGTCTGGGAGCAAAACAACTTGATGAAAATGTAGAGAATGTGTCCAACTTTGATGATGCACTAAACAATTCCATTAATAGCAATGTTGTTAATGAAGAAGCTACTACTACTCTAGATGTTCACAAGACGACGAATAAACGTTATTGTACAATTTGTGGTGTTTGGGGTTACCATGATGCTAGAAATTGTTCAAAAAAACTAAAAGTCTAGGGTTCAACATGTTTTACAAGTAATCTTAGTGTGTACGTATTTGTTTGTATTGTACTTGTTTGTGTAGTTGTTTCTTATATTAATGCAATATCAGTATGCGTGTTTATTTTTATGAATTGTATGTCCTTGATATGTTATCGTTTATCTTGTATTGTTTCAACTTAAATTAGTTTTGTGACATGCTATTATGCTTTACACATGTGTAATAGCATACTTTTTTCTTTACACATACAAACAAATGAGGCTTGTGTGGTTGTTTAAGATCTTGAAACCAGATATTTGTAAAAGCATCATGTTCAGATTTACACATGTGTAACTGGTAATGGCTTTCATTCCATTTTGTTCAGATTTGTACACGTGAAACTGTTTGTTCTATTTTATGTGTTATTGATGCCAAGTCTTTATTGTATCATAATATGATGTTCCACATATTATTTTTTGTTATTATAGAGCCACATATATAGGATTTTCAGGAATCGGTTCGCAATACTTTTTATGATTCACCGAATGGCACTAGATATTGGATACCCAATGTAATGGAAGTGTGCAGACCTGTTTTGGGTACGATATTTGCTAAAGAGGAAGATGCAGCTTCCATGTATCAGTCATATGCTGAGAAGACTGGGTTTGATATTAGGTTGTCGACATCTAAGAAATCAAACGATGGTGTTGTTACACTTAAGTATATTGTTAGTAGTACATCGGGAAAGCCCAATTGCCAAAATGTTGATTCGATGGTTGTGAAGTCATCTTCCAAGTTGCCTCGTAGCACTAATTACAAGGTCGCAGATTGTAAAGCTAAAATAAAGGTTAAAGTTTTCAAGGGTTATCCTGGTTTATGGTTATATGAATTTGTTGAGTCTCATAATCACCCATTAGTTTCAATTTAGAACATGCATTTGACACAAGAAGCGACACTAGAATTTAGCGACCAAGACTCATTCATAGACTAAGTTTAGCTAAACTTGGTACGTCGACTGCCTATAAGATGCAAACTGTTTTGAAAGGGGACAACACAATGTCCGTGGTACTAGAATAGAATATAAAAATTTAGCAAAGATTTAAGAGCTTTCATTGGTCCGAGAGATGCTCAAATGGTTGTAAATATGATGGATAAGCGTAAAATTAATTTAGAAAATTAATATTGTGATTACATAATTCGTCATGGAGAGCTTAGGTCCTTTAGGCAAATGAAATTATGAAGTGCAATTACAGAGTTGTTGGCGAAGTGTTAGCATTTGATGCCACCTACAATACTAACCAGTAAGAAGTTTTTGTTTTTTTTCATTTTCAATTGTCTAGTTTTCTGATAGTTTATTTATCATTATGTGGTAGGTATAACGCCCCTAAAAATAATAACTAGAGACATTTAACCTGTTGGTGATGGGTTGTTAAATAACAAAAGACAAAATCTTGAATTTTGGGGTCCTTTTTGAAAATAAACTAAACATGAGAACTGAAATTGGAAAGAGGGTGAAAGTGTTTTAAAAAAAGTAAATAAATAAGACACTCTTGTGTGTGAAGTGTGTGTGTGCGCGACCAGACTAGAAGAAAACAACCAAAAACCCTAGCTCTTGGAGGTGATCAATTGGACGGTGAATTGGGGCTTTTAGTGGTGTTTAAATTAAAAACCTTGATCATCCATACTTGTCTAACATTTGGTAAGTTGTAATTTTGATTTTAGTGATACTTAATTTTCAATGATTAGTCTTCTTGAGATGCCTAATTGATGTTATGACATGTGGGAGGTGTATATTAAGCGTATGATCATAATCCTAACTGAAACTAGATGATAAATTTATGAAATTTTGAGTAGAGATTATTATGCTATGTATAAAGAAGTGGGTTATGTTCTTGCAAGACAAAGAAACAAGTGATTGTATAATTATTAAATGCAATGATGTAAGTTTGCTGAAACGATATGTTAATATGGACTTTGATGAGTAATTGTGATAGTGAAATTGAAGAAATGATGTTATAATGTTAAGTTTAGATGTTAATTATACATACTAAACATAGAGGTTTGAAAGGACATGGATATATGACTATTAGATAAATCATAGGCTTGATAAAGATAGTATGTAAATCTTACCCACAAGATGTTTGATGTAATTTTAAATAATTATGAATACTTGAGAAGTGTGTAAGGATCACGTAAACGAGATTTAGACAATGTCGTGTGTCATAAATTATATAATGAGTTCTAAACGATATATCGGATTGAACTCTATAGGCAAATTGAGTGAAGCATCAAGTGGTCAAGCCGGGACGGACGATGCTTGAAAGGAAAGCTTTAAGATACGTGGCTTGTGCTTCGTAAAATATTTCTTATATTTTATATAGAAGTATCATAGGTTGATTATGGATGCAACACATGTGAAATATGGTTATTCAAAACGATGGATTTCGCACGAATGAACCGGGTCGAAATGGTAAAAAAATAAAGGTTTGGTTGAATAAAAGCAATGAATTTCGCTAAAGCAACCAAACGGTCGAAATGGTAAAAGAATAAAGGTTTGGTTGAATAAAAGCGATGGATTTTGCTAAAGCAACCAAACGGGTCAAAGTGATAAAGGAATAAAGGTTTGGTTGAATAAAAGCGATGGATTTTGCTAAAACAACCAAAGGGGTCAAAACTAAGTCGTGACATATACTAGAATGGTATGAACGACTACTTGGGCTTAAATCTGATAAAAAGGGTAAAATTGGAAATTTAGGCGTAAACTGAGTAACAGGAATGCTGACTATAAGTCAAGGAACTCGGGAGACGAGTCGTAATTAAATAATGGAGAATTCGTAAAGAAGACTTCATAATAAGTAAGTTTAATGAATAGTAAGTTGAACGGGTCGAATAAGCGTGGTTGTGTACCGGGTAACGGATACGTAAAACACAAGAAAGTTACCTCGAGAGATGGGGTGCACATCATAAAAATGATGATTTAGATAAAAGACGTGGTCAAATGAGTTGTTTAATAAAAATATAAACGGGACAATAATTTCGTAAATAAATAATAAGCCGAAGACTTACAAGTTAAAGATATGATTAATCAGGATGTTGGATTTTGAGTTCATAAGGTAGAGGATCATGTTACGATCATGTAGGAAGAAACGGGAGGTTAAACGGATAAGCTATCTAAAAGATACGGAGGTTTTCGTGTCAAAAACGACAAATGAGAAAATTCTTGCAGCAAGCCACTTTAGGCTACGGTAGCAATACCATAGCTTACGGTAGGATGCTGTTGTTTGAAACAGGGAGTCCAGACCATAAGCTACGGTGCCCAACCGTAGCTTACGACAACGTCCGAATTATATTTTTTATTTTGATTGTTGGGCCATGTTTTCGAGGATAGGTTTTGTTTAATATGTTGTATAAACGTTATAACTAACGTTTTAAATAAATTTCATGATGTAGGTGATTAATATAACGTTACGGATGATTGATCAAGCTAGATGAAGAACCGAACACTTCCAAATTTCAAGCTTCCGCTTTAGTTAAAATCTTTCCTTCGTCTAAGGAACATAATAGTTGTTAATGTGTTTATGAATGTTTTAATGTACTTCAAATTTTTAAGTAAACCCGTATTTTTGTAATTAGTTTTGAACGTACTATCTTAATACACTCGAACTCGGAAAATACACTAAGTATAAATGGTTGAGGCAAGTTATGTACTTAATCAACTGAAAAAGAATGATACATCACAAGTAATATTGAGTGATGAGTATTAGTTCCGATATAATAATATGGAAATGATTGTAGAAACTCTTTACCTAATTGTTGTGGACATTTCGGTAAAAGAGATGTCTGATGGAACTGGGGAGAATACAGTATCCCTCATGACGGAGGAGATACAAACAAAAATTTCCGAAGAAGTTGAAAAAGCGTTGGAAGCAGCCTTACCCGAATTTATGAAAAGGTTGCAAACAACGATGTTATCAACGATAGAAGAACGGATGAATGAGATAAAGGAAAGCCTCAATCAAGATCGAGGCAAGGCTAGAGAAGGGAAAGCATGCCCTTACAATAAATTTATGGCATGTAAACCACCAATTTACAATGGGGAAGTAGATCCAATCATTTGTCAACGATGGATAAGTGATATTGTAGGAGTCTTTGAACGGACCCATTGTGACCCAACCGACTTCGTAGCTTACGGAACTGGTCAACTGATGGGTCAAGCAAAAGATTGGTGGGATAACCCAAACAAGGAACTGGGAATTGAAACTACAAGAACCATGATATGGGAAGAGTTTAAAGCGCCTTTCCTTAAACATCACAGCCCAAAAGCCGTGATAATAAAAATCAAGGAAGAGTTTATTCAGCTAAGAGAAAAAGGTGAATCGATTGACAAGATCACGGGGATCTTCTTAGACAAGTTGAGGTTTTGTGATGAACTAGTCCAAACCGTAGAATAGAAGATCTATTATTACTACAACATGTTGAGTGCGGAATATCGAGAGTTTATGACTCCCTCAAAATATGAACATCTCACGGAGATCGTAAATGCTGTGCGAGAGTGCGAAATCGAATTGAAAAAGCAGGTTGAAAGAGGATAAAAGGGTTGGATGTGAACCCCAAGCTCCACAAAGAAACAAAAGGTAAATGAACCTCCAAAGAAGGGAAACGTAAAAGGAGGGTCACCTAGTTGCAAGGTTTGTGGACGCTCTCATCGGGGAGAGTGTTTCTATAAAAATAAACCATGTGTCATTTGTGGAAAGACGGGACATGCGCCCTCAAATTGCCCTACAGAGGTATTGGTCTGCTTTAAGTGTTACCAACCGGGTCACAAAAAGTCTAAATGTCCGGAGTTGGTAGGAAAGAAGGACACGATCAATGTGAAGAATGAAACTTCAAAGACAAGGGCAAGCTCCTTCCACATAACCGTAGCTGAGGCTAAAAATGAACCCGATGTGGTTTCAGGTACATTTACTGTAAATTCAATTCCTACACGTGTTTTATTTGATACCGGTGCAAATAAGTCCTTTGTTTCGCATAGATTTATTCGACACCCTTTGTTTATACTAACAAAATTACCTATGCCTATAGAAGTAGAAATAGGTAATAATAAAAGTTTTGTTGTTTGTGATATATGTTGGGAATGAAATTAAATGTTGATGGCGAGGATTACTTGGTTGATTTGATATCCATGTCGATGGGGGAGTTCCAAGTGGTGATTGGGATGGATTGGTTGTCTCGTCACCATGCCAAAGTAATATGTTTCCGTAAAGAGATACAACTAACATCACTGAGCGGAAGACATGTAATTATATATGAGGAAAATAATTGTAATCCTATAGTATGTTCGATGATGGAAGCCCATAAACTCATTCAACATGGGTGTAAGGCTTATTTAACATATGTACATGATTCAGAAAAAAAGTCGCCAAATTTTGAAGATGTGCCTATCGTACGAGATTTCGGAGATATGTTCCCAGAAGACTTACCAGGAATACCACCCGAGCGTGAGGTGGAGTTTGGGATTGAACTAGTTCCGAATGCAAAACCGGTGGCTAAAGCCCCATATCAGGTAGCACCATCAGAACTCCAAGAGTTACTATCACAATTACAAGACTTGTTGGACAAGGGATTTATACGACCAAGTGTCTCTCCCTGGGGGCACCACTATTGTTTGTGAAGAAGAAAGAAGGGAATATGCGTATGTGTATCGATTACCATGAGCTAAATAAACTTACGGTAAGAATCGATATCCACTTCCAAGAATCGATGACTTATTTGATCAACTACAAGGTGTAAATTGGTTTTCAAAAATCGACTTAAGATCGGGCTACCATCAACTAAGAGTGAAAGGAGAAGATATCATAACCACCTTCCGTACACGGTACGGGCACTATAAATTTCTTGTAATGTCTTTCGGGCTAACAAATGCACCCGCAACATTCAAGGATCTCATGAACTGGGTGTACAAGCCTATGTTGGACAAGTCAGTGATAGTATTCATCGATGATATTCTAGTTTAATCCAGGAATGAAACAGATCATGCACGCCATGTACAAGAAGTGTTAGAAACACTTAGACGGGAAAAGCTTTACGCTAAATTCTCAAAGTGCGCCTTCTGGCTTCGGAAGTACAATTCCTTGGGCATATTATAAGTGCTGATGGAATATTAGTAGATCCATCCAAAGTCCAGGCGGTGTCAAAATGGAGTCATCCGAGAAATTCTTCAGAAATTAGAAGGTTTTTGGGACTAGCTGGTTACTATAGGAGATTCATTCAAGATTTCTCCAAAATTGCATATTAACTAAGCTAAATCAGAAGGACGAAAAATTTGTCTGGACTGACAATCAGGAAAGGGCACTCCAAATGCTTAAGGAAAAGTTGACAAGTGTTCCGGTATTGACATTACCGGGCGACACCGATGACTTGGTAGTGTACTCGGATGCATCACATCTAGGTCTGGGATGTGTACTTATGCAACAGGGCAAGGTGATTGCTTATGCCTTGAGACAATTAAAGGTTCATGAAAAGAAATATCCAACTCATGATCTTGAGTTAGCAGCAGTAGTTTTTGCTCTAAAAATCTGGAGACATTACCTGTATGGAGCGAAATGCACCATCTTCACTGATCATAAGAGCCTGAAGTACTTCTTTGATCAAAAGGAGCTAAACTTAAGATAAAGACATTGGTTAGAAATGGTGAAGGATTATGACTGCAACTATCACCCGGGAAAAACCAACGTAGTGGCCGATGCCCTTAGCCGAAAAGAAAATTTTGCACTTATTCGGGTACGATCCATGCAACTTATGGTCACTTCTGGATTACTAGAACGAGTCCGAGTAGCACACGAAGAAGCGTAAAGAGAGAGAATTGGAGAATAGAACGTGTAAAGGGTTTAGTAAAAGACTTTGAAGATAGAGAAAACGGGTTGTAATACCGATTCGGTAGAATATGGGTTCCAAACACTTGTGGTGTAAAGGATCTCTTACTTAACGATGCTCATAAGTCGTGTTATTCGATTCACTCAGGGGCAACCAAGATGTATAGAGACTTAAAACATAATTATTGGTGGCCTGCAATGAAAAGAGATGTAGCAAAACATGTTGAAAAATGCTTAACTTGTTTACAAGTAAAAACGGAACACCAAAAGCCTTATGGCAAACTCCAACCATTAGGCATACCTATTTGGAAATGGGAACATATTACTATGGACCTGTTAACCAAGTTACCAAAAACAGCTCGAGGATTCGATGCAATATGGGTCATGTAGATAGACTGACCAAGAGCGCTCATTTTATTCCTCTTCATGAAACTTATACATCTGAAAAGATGTCGGAGGTGTATATGAATGAAATTATAGCACGCCACGGAGTACCGGTATCGATCGAATCCGATAGAGATACCTGGTTTACTTCGAACTTTTGGCGTGATTTCCAAGAATAGATGGGCACAAAACTGTTAATTAGCACAACATATCACCCACAAACGGACGGGCAGAGTGAACGGACGGTTCAAACGTTGGAAGACATGCTTTGAGCATGCATCATAGACTTCAGAGGTAGTTGGGACGTCTATCTGCCGTTGGTCGAATTTTCTTACAACAGTAGCTAACATTCAAGTATTGGTAGAGCCCCGTACGAAATGCTCTATGGTTGGAAATGCCATACACGGGTATCTTGGGGTGAAGTGGGCCCCCGCGAACTCGCCCACAAAGATGTGATTAAGGCCACAAATGAAAAGAATGATACAGTACGCGCCCATTTAAAAGCAGCCCAAGATCGACAAAAATCCTATACGGATAAAAGCGGAGACCTATCAAGTTCCAAGTAGGCGATAGAGTAATGCTTAAGGTATCTCCATGGAAGGGGATCATTCGATTTAGGAAGAGGGGTAAATTGAGCCCCCGATTTATTGGATCATTTAAGATAATTACTCAGGTGGGCAAAGTGGCTTACCGACTAGAACTCTCGGATGAGTTAAGTGGGATACATAACACATTCATGTATCACACATCCGCAAATGTTTAGCGGACGAAGCAGCGTATGTACCCTATAGCGATATTGAAGTTGGCAACAAGCTTAACTTCATAGCTAAACCAATTCAAATCCTTGATCAAAAGGTTAAAGGATTAAGGAACAAGGAGATCAGCCAAGTGAAAGTCAAATGGGGGCATCGAAAGGGATCAGACACCACTTGGGAATCTAAAGAAGAAATGAAACGACTCTACCCTTCGCTTTCTGGACGAAACCCCTTTTAAGGGGGGTGGACTTGTAACACCCCAAAAATAAAAACTAGAGACACTTAACCTAGTTGGTGATGGGTTGTTAAATAACAAAATATAAAATCTTGAATTTTGGGGTCCTTTTTGAAAATAAACTAAACATGAGGACTGCAATGTAAAGAGGGTGAAGGTTGTTTTAAAAAAATAAATAAATAACACACTCTTGTGTGTGAAATATGTGTGCGCGCGACCAAACTAGAAGAAAACAACCAAAAACCCTAGTTCTTGGAGGTGATCAAATTGGAGGGTGAATTGGGGCTTTTAGTGGTGTTTAAATTAAAAATATTGATCATCCATACTTGTCTAACATATGGTAAGTTGTAATTTTGATTTAGTGATACTTAATATTGGATGATTAGTATTCTTGAGATGCCTAATTGATATTATGACATGTGGGAGGTGTATATTAAGCTATGATCATAATCCTAAATGAAAGTAGATGATAAATTATGAAACTTTGTGTAGAGATTATTATGCTATGTATAAAGAAGTGGGTTATGTTCTTGCATGGCAAAGAAACAAGTGATTGTATGATTATTAAATGCAATGTTGTAAGTTTGCTGAAACGACATGTTAATATGGACTTTGATGAGTAATTGTGATAGTGAAATTGAAGAAGTGATGTTATAATGTTAAGGGTAGATGTTAATTATGTATACTAAACATAGAAGTTTGAAAGGACATGGATATATGACTATTTGATAAATCATAGGCTTGATAAAGGTAGTATGTAAATCTTGCCCACAAGACGTTTGATGTAATGTTTAAATAATCCTAAATACTTGAGAAGTGTGTAAGGATCAAGTAAATGAGATTTAGACAATGACGTGTGTCCTAAAATATATAATGAGTTCTAAGCGGTATATCGGATTGAACTCTATGGGCAAATTGAGTGAAGCGTCAACTGGTCAAGCAGAGGCGGACGACGCTTGAAAGGAAAGCTTTAAGGTACGTGGCTTGTGCTTCGTAAAATTGTTCTTATATTTTATATAGACGTATCATAGGTTGATTATGGATGCAACACTTGTGAAATATGGTTATTCAAAGTGATGGATTTCGCACGAATGAACCGGGTCAAAATGGTAAAAGAATAAAGGTTTGGTTGAATAAAAGTGATGGATTTCCTAAAGCAACCAAACGTGTCAAATCGTAATAGAATAAAGGTTTGGTTGAATAAAAGCGATGGATTTCGCTAAAGCAACCAAACGGGTCAGTGAAGGAATACAGTTTGTTGAATAAAGATGGATTTCACTAAAGAACAAAGGTAAAGTAAGAATAAAGGTTTGGTTGAATAAAAGCGATGGATTTCGTTAAAGCAACCAAACGGGTCAAAATGGTAAAAGAATAAAGGCTTGGTTGAATATAAGCGATGGATTTCGCTAAAGCAACCAAAGGGGTCAAAACTAAGTCGTGACATATACTAGAATGCTATGAACGTCTACTTGGGTTTTAATCTGATAATAAGGGTAAAATCGGAATTTAGGCGTAAACTGGTAAAGGGAATGCTGACTATAAGTCAAGGAACTCGGGAGAAGAGTCGTAATTAAATAATGGAGAATTCGTAAAGTAGAATTCAGAATAAGTAAGTTAGATGAATATTAAGTTGAACGGGTCGAATAAGCGTGGCTGCGTACGGGTAACGGATATGTAAAACACAAGAAAGTTACCTTGAGGGATGGGTGCAAATCATAAAATGATGATTTAGATAAAAGACGTGGTCAAATGAGTTGTTTAATAAAAATATAAACGGGACAATAATTTCGTAAATAAATAATAAGCCGAAGACTTACAAGTTAAATATATGATTAATCCGGATGTTGGATTTTGATTTCATAAGGTAGAGGATCATGTTACGATCATGTAGGAAGAAACGGAGGTTAAACGGATAAGCTATCTATAAGATACAGAGGTTTTCGTGTCAAAAACGGCAAATGAGAAAAAACCTGCAGCAAGCCACCGTAGGCTACAGTAGCCTACCGTAGCTTAAGGTAGGTTGCTGCTGTTTGAAACAAGGAGTCCTGACGGTAAGCTACGGTGGCCAACCGTAGCTTACGGCGAAGTCCGAATTAAAATTTTTGTTTTGATTGTTGGGCCATGTTTTCGAGGATATGTTATGTTTAATATGTTGTATAAACGTTATAACTAACGTTTTAAATATCGTGATGTAGGTGATTAATGTAACGTTACAGATGATTGAACAAGCTAGATGAAGAACCGAACACTTCCAAATTTCAAGCTTCGCTTTAGTTAAAATCTTTCCTTCATCTAAGGAACATAATAGTGTTAATGTGTTTATGAATGTTTTTATGTACTTCAAATTTTTATGTAAACCCGTAGTTTTGTAATTAGTTTCGAATGTACTATCTTAATTAAATGCAAAACTTTTATTAATTCTTTTTAAATTAAGTTAGGGGGTTTCATATAATATGATTTTTGTTCCTTTTATGGGGGTTGATCTCCATAAGAATTGCATAACATTTGCGGTTGCTCTTCTTTATGATGAAACTATTGAATCATTCACGTGGTTGTTGGAAGCAATTTCTTGAAGCACATGGGAAGTGTTTCCGTTTTACACATATGTAACTTTGTTTCACAAAATTTCTATTTTACACCATAAGAATAGCTTAACTTTGTTTTATAAATTCTCAAGTTAAAAACCGAGGCTAGTGTTAACCGACCAAGACTCAACAATGAAACAAGCCATAACTAAATTTTTTCAATGAATCTGTCCATCGTTTATGTATGTGGCATATTATGGATAAACTTCCTCAAAAGGACGGAATTTAAAAATGATTATTCTTGTCAGTTTTACACATGTGTATTTATGTTTTTCTAGTTTATGAGTTTTTATTAAACGTGTGCAATAATGGTATTTTATTCTTAAAAATTGTATTTACAGATTGATGGTCATGTGTTACAGAATAACAACTTGAGGGTATGTATACATAAGTTGGTCTGGAATGTTTTTATCACTCCTGCCACGTTTGAGAACCAATGAGAGTTATTGATGAATGATTGCAACTTGCAGCATCACAAGTGGTTGTCTAATATGTTTTCTATTAGATATCCGTGGGTCCCATGTTATTTTAGGGACATACCGATGTGTTGTTTAATGAAAACCACGTCTTGATGTGAAAGCTCAAACACACTTTTTAAGGTATACTCTAGCGCATCCAATACTTTGGTTCAGTTTATGTTGTGTTTTTGACATGGCAATTGATGGTCAACGCTACCGGCAACGGGTTTTTGAGCATAAAACCGATTCAACCTCTCCCGTCTTATCCACTCAGTTACCTAAGAAGCACATGCAACACTTGTATACACCAGAAGCCATTTTGATGAGGTCCGAAAGGAGATATCTAAAGCCTTATTATCATGTATGAGTGGTAGACCTGATGTCGTTGATGGTTATGAACACTATACGGTTTCTCACTTTAAAAAAGGGACTGTTATTGGCGATAGGTAATTTTGTTTGCTTCATAATTTTATTTCTGCTTTATCCTTCATGTATTGAGATATACACCATTATTGATGTGTTATAATAGAGAAAGTTATTATATTTGCAAGTTAAGATCAATCTGAGTGATAAGTCAGTTACATGCTCATGTATATTAATTACACGCATTGGATATCCATGTCGGCATGTTTTTTCTACATACCGATTTCGAGGCATGAACAAAATTCATGAAAAGTATATAGCTCCAAGGTGGTAAAAAATGCATTGCCTAAGAAAGTGTTTAACATTGAATTCCGTTATGGTGTTGACAACTTAGAAAACTTTAAGCTTAGGTAAGAGGCGCTAAATTTAGCTCAGCAATGTGGTGACCGATTACGGGGTGATTCACTAAAGCTTGCTTGGTTTGTGGAACAAATCAAGACTGTAAAGAACAAAATTCTTGAAGACCTCCTAAGCGATCCAAGTTCTAAGAATAGGGGTGGTGTCTTTGAAGAATTTGTTGGAGAATCACAACCTACTAGAGTTTCTTTTGTGGCCCCCCAAGGTATTACCTAAACTTGTATGCTTGCCAATACTTGTGTATTGAACTATACATTAACACGTGTTGCAAGAATTGATGATGATGATGACGAATGGAACTTAGTAGGATGAACTAGAAACTCATCTTAACTTTTGTAACTGTTTTTGTATTGTCTTTTGTTTAATTGTTGTATTTTTCTTCGAGACCTTGTACTTGAATTCTTAGAAATGAAATGAAATTTACTTTATAAAATATTGTTACAATTAGTGTTATGATGACTCTTGCAATCTCGTTTTCATCCCGCCCTGAAGTTTCCGTCATCGATTGAGGTGTGACATATTGGTATCAGAGCCATAACTATAGGGAATAAGGAAAAATTGCCATGATTTGACCTAGTCTATAGTTTAAGTGCCAAACTTGACCATTCTTGTTTCATGCTTAAAATACTTGAATGCTTCCACTTTGCTTCTTCTATCCTTTATCTTTAATTATACATGTCTTTCCTAAGACTAACACAAATACACACATGAAGACATGAAGACACTCATACTACGAACGAGATGATCTCACCAAAATAGGGAGGAATCCCGCACTTTGGTGATCACACTCAATCCGCGATTCATCATTTCAAGAAATTTTACCATCAAGTTAGGTATGAATTCCTCATCTTGATGGAAAATTTCCGTTTCAAACTTTAGTGGACCCTTACCAACGAGTCGGAATTTGCTACTCATTTGGTAAGTACCAACCACGTTTTGGGGAACGAAATTATCAAGTTAGGAGTGATATCCAATCTTGATAACTATTCCCACTCCTCGATTTTCAATCTCGCCAAAGTTTTGATTTCGATCGACTAGGGACATGTAGTAACCGGAAGGGTGAATACTGTTAACCGCTCCTTGATGAGAGTATTCTACCTATTAGTAAAGCATGTTTCCCTAACTCGAAAGAACTTTCGATTCACTTTGGAAAAGTCCTAGTTTCGTTCCGAGATACTTCAAGGTTTACTTGAATCTCTTTTATGTCATATCCGTGTTTATGTGTTTTATACATGATACCTTGTTAATTTCAAAAACCAAAGCACGAATCGCACATTATCCGCAATAAAAAATGATACTAATAATCATGAACAAACTAAATTTACATTCTTTATAGTCTTTATACGTGATTGTAACAAATGCATACATGTTATACTTGCGCAAACTATGTGAAACTTAGATATACGTGTGCTCATACATGCAAAACAAAAGTTATTTTATAAACACGTGATGAATCATTCTTCATTTTGTCAAAATTTTCAAAAATTTCTCATGAGTCATAAATTTAATTGTTTTACCTATGATATTTTAACCACACTATCTACTTGCACGAATCACATACATGATAATCCCATTCATGCCCTAAATATTTTCTTACCCGATGGTCTAAAGTCTTATAACATGCTACCTTCCGACCTAGTCGGTCTAACGAATTTTCTTGCCCACAAAATTTCATGCTTGCATCAATCCGTGAAACACACTCACATTTTACTATTATACTAAAAAAACCTGTCCACATACGCATAATTCTTATAGATGTCACTTCGTTATTGTTAACCTCGCTTACTTGGTAAAACATAATCAACAAATAGTCGACCTAAACGAGAAACGTAAATAGCCGACCCAGATAACCTCAAGACTTCAATTCACAACAATAGGTCCTAACTTGGGAGTAGCTCTCCTACCGATGATTCTGTCAACACCTTAGAACAAGGATGAAACTCTTACAACCCTCGCCTACACCCACACCAAGAAAGTTGATACGAACTATACCTAGGAAACTTCCCTACACCCATGAGAGATATATGCACCAAACATCGTACCTATAGACCTCTAGTTAGAACCCGACACCTTACATCAAACTACCATTCAATGAACCTATCACAACCATCTCATCGGTCAAACAACTCCCAATACATATACTAGACACAGTAACCCTAAACCTACACACCTATGCCAACAAAGTTCAACTGTCTATAAGTACATTTTGTTAAAAATAGATTCCAAAACCAAGTTTTCCACGAGAATTCCAAGCACGACATTTTCTCATTTTGATGTAAAATACTTTCAATGAAGTAAGCTCATCGCTTAAAACCCTTTTCAATATCGATAATACACAACTCTAAACCTAAATGCGTGGGTAGGAAAATTCCTTAGGAACGCACAACCACATATGCATGCATGTTGTTATACACGTTTCAATTTACACAATCAATACTTCATGACAATCCTACATATACCATTATTCATACTTCAACTTACACACTCCATACTACATGCTAATCTTATACGTGTTTGTCATCAATCATACTCACATTCTTACATTCATACTACATGGTAGTCATACTTGATATCCATACATGGACACAACTCGAGTGGCTTCGCCTACGTTAGACGCATCCATACTTAAATACAATCATGCATATATGCTTAATTTTTATACGTTATCGCACTCCCACATTCTCACTTGTAATACTAAAATGTACCCTGACCCATGCGTACTAGTACAAACTATGCGGATCATGCAATGAACAAGATAATCGCGGGTGACACGGGATTATTGGTAGACACATGAAAACCATAGTGGGTTCTACTATGTATCATAACACGAAAGTAGCATGACACCAAATAGCGAAACAACGTAATATGGTTAGAACATGGTGGATACGCTGCTGGTACTTCCTATATATAAATGTCTCTACCATATTATTAAACTTTCTTAAACGTGCCATGTGAAATTCGGTGTTATTCGGACCTTAGCTCACTTTTAAATGCTTCATACTCGGGTTGTCTTTGACAAAATCTCATTCTCAAAATTGGTAACCATAATGGCTACCACTATCACTAGCATCCCTCAAGCTTCATGTTTGCATTCTTTCTGATATCCATACCATCTTTACCCCTCGTCTACATCTACCAAATCATTCATTCACTCTCATGCCATGATTACTCCCAACTATTCCCTTAACAATTTGTCTAAACCTTATTTATAGTAAATCGGCCTAAACATTCAATCTAGTTTAGCAAATATCCTTAAAAAAACTCGACTCAGCCAAAATGTTGTTGAAATTTTACTTCATCCTTTATACACTCAAACATCAACTATCGGCCCATTTACCGTCAAAATATTTTGAAAACCATGAACATTTACCATCCTATTTTCTCACCAATAAACATTTTCCTGCGACTCGTGATTTTACTAAACACCTTAGAACCGAGAAAACATTTTTACAACCTACGGTACTGGCCGCGCATTTCGTCAAAATACCTCCTTATTTACACAAAACTTTTCTTCTTAGGTCGTATCCTTATTAAAACACTACTCCCATAGAGTTGTTCAAATTCGGTCAACTCGCTTTACCTATACACACGCATGCACGTTTTACTTATTCTTATATTTACTTACGATTGCTGTTGTGAATCACCTTAGTCCAACAAATTACTTTTACAAACCTACAATTTATCCCTCAAAGTTTCTTGCATAAGCTCAATCAACCACAACCCCTTTGTTTAGCCAAAACCTTCCGGACCATGCATTTTCAACCCGCTTAAACATAAACACCAAGTAGACTTTAAATTTCAAAATTTTGATTCTGACCAAACGATTTTAACCAAATTGCCTTTTCAAATCTCTTCTTCTTGAATAAATTTCGGGACGAATATTCTAAAGTAGGGGAGACTGTAACGCTTCGCATTTTGTACTTTCTTTATTTAGAAAGTGTAATCGTATTTCTATTAATGGAAACTTGTATTCATATCACATTCGCATTTCATTTCCAATTTGTAATCTAAGACTTTGATCGTAATGCAATTCATACTTTATACATACCTGTCTTACACGCATTCAATCGTTAAATACATGTTTACATACAAACCGATACTTGTTATACGTGCAAATACTCATACATACATTCTCAATACTCAAATTATACTTACATACATGTTAGATACTTATATACATGCTAAAACACCAAGTTCAGGGGGCAAATTGCAAAACATAAAAGTTCTGCCTAAATGAGGCTCTGGCGGGGCGAGTGAGCCTAAGCCTTGCCTCTCGCGGGTGAGAGACCTCAGTCAGTAGAAAGTTGTTTCTTGCATACTGGTTGGTCAAGTTTTCTCACCTTTTTCACCCCCACTCACCTTTAAACCTCATTTAACTTAAAACCCTACTAACCCACTATATAAACAAGCCTCCATACACCCATTTTCATTTCTAAACTCTTCTACAGTCTCAAAACTCTCCCAAATCAGTTGCAAACTCAAGAACAAGCAGAATACTCTAAGTCCTAAAGTGAGTTCAAACTCACATTTTTACATTTCTTCATCTTTCTTCCTCTATAAAGCTTGGAACACCTTTAGGAGTGTTTCCACAGGTTTACCATCATAAACCAAGGTGTAACATCACCATTTTGAGGTCCAAACTTTCTGTTTTGGAAGATTACTTGTTAACTTTTATGAAACTTTACTTTTCTTGTTGAATCTTGTACCTACTTGTTCTTGAACCTACCTAAGGTTATGAGACTTGTTAGGAGTTGATTCTTATGAGTTTAAGAGGTGCAAACACCTCTAAACTTTCTCTTTTGTTGTGGTTTAGACAACCCAAAAGTGTTGGAACCATCCAAGTTTACCATAGCTCTTATGGCAAGACTTGTGTTTTGGTAATGGTGTGAAACATGGAAGCCTTGGCTATCCAAACTCATTCCACCACCTCACTTGATGTTACATTTTTCAACCAGTAAAACTTGTTCAACTTTCATTAGAGTGACAAGGCTATGATATGTCCCAAATGTCACCATGTTCGGGATGCACACACCTAGCTTGCTCACTTGTTGTTCATAGTTTTAGTCGGCTTAGTAGTTTTTCATTCTTGTTATTAATGAGCAACCGAGTTTAATAGGTTAGCCTATCCTTGTTCTAGATTCCTCGTTAATGATTCTAATGGGCGAGTAGATCCATGAAATCACTTAAAACTTAGTGTCATAACGAGTGTTTAGACGGGATATATTTTTGCATACGTATACTTTATTTCTCTTAAATGCTGAATCCAAGTCCTTTATCAAATCCAAATACTCACACACCAATGTTTCCCCATGTAGGGTAACTTCGTGTTTCCATCCCAACAACTTATCAACTCTCGGTTTAAACTTGGAAAGCTTGCAAAACCGTGAGTATACTCGACCCTCTTTCTATTTTCTCACTTTTGGGTGAAATACGTGTAACCTATAAAAATGCACACTTACACTTATAAACATGCTTACGAACAAACATTCCAATAACATGCTTGATACGATATGCTTAAACATATACATGATACTTGATAGCGCTATAGGAGTAACGCACCGCCCGTATTCTTGAGGTCATGTTAAGTTAATCATAACGGTCTTGTCATTGCTACGACAAGATTACGCTAGCAGGAAACTTTGGATTGACAAATATAGTGGCATGATAGTATTGCCATGTTGAGTTTTTAGTATTCGAATTTTGCCATGTGGATTTGTTTAAACTTTTATACATATGCTAGTACCTGAACTTGTATGCTCGCCAATACTTATGTATTGAACTATACTTTCACACATGTTGAAGAAATTTGATAATGATGATGATGATGAATGGAACTTAGTAGGATGAGCTAGAAATTCATCTTAATTTTTGTAACCGTTGTTATATTGTCTTTTGTTTAATTGTGGTATTTTACTTCGAAAACTTGTACTTGAATTCTTAGAAATGAAATGAAATTTATGTTATAAAATATTGTTACAATTAGTGTTATGATGACTCTTGCAATCTCGTTTTCGTGCCGCTCCGATGTTTCCCACATCGGTTGGGGTGTGACAATCTATATGATTAGAATTACAAAAGTTTCAAAACTTCCAAACCAACATAGCCAAAGAAACTTGTTTGGTATTACTGATAACCTAAAAAAAAACAGTTTAAAATATCAACTAGCTTTCTACATTACAAATTCTCTGTGAAGATTTGCTTTCGAAAGCAAAATTTTTGCAGCGTTTTTTTTTCTATGCAAGCTAATTTGTGCGTCCTGTTTCTTGCTTTTGTCCGTTTTGAAGCCACATTCCCATTTTTTACACAACTTTTCTTGTAAGCCTCAATATGTCTCATCACAAATAATCCACAATCAATGCCATTTTTCTTTGTAGCCCAAGCAAGCTTCAGTTTTCGAGGTTTCAAAGATTCCAATTCTTGCTTTCAGGTAGGCTACAAACATGCGTTTCTGTTTCAACAACGAGAATTTGTAAGTTTTATTATTTATATAGTTGACAAGCAATAGAGGGGCCGACATCTATCTCAATAATTAAGAATTTAGCAAATACCAAGTAGAATATAAATAAATAAAAAATATGTTATACACATGTGTAAAATCTCAGTCAATATTATATTTTACACATGTGTAAATTCTTAGTTACGCATGGAGTATATACTATACAACAACTGCATTCACTTGATACATAGTTGATGGTAATTACTCTCTAACTATTGAAGATGTAAATAAAATATACCACTTTCAGCACGGTATCTTTTTTATCGTATTCATTATCATCTTGTAGATGAACAAAGCTTTTGGTTTTGGCAATGTTGTAATTACTTCAATTGCTGAATTTTTCAAATCGAAACAGATAAGGTAGTAGTGGTTATTCTCAATGATCAGAATTAACACCACGCTAAAAGTCTCTAAATCAGGTGTATCTTCTAATCCTTTTAACAACTCCTTCATGCTTGATTCAATCACATCCAGTCGTCAACTTCATCCATTTTTTCATGTTAAAAAATACCTATACTTTGTGTCGACAAAAGTATTATTATTATTCTAAACTATTTTCTTAGTTTAAGCTAATGTTATATAAAACGAGTAAAAAAAATTCAATTTACCATCACATTTGTATTACAAAAAAGTCTCTTATCTAAACCTGGGTTTGAAATTCTTCATCATGATTCAAAACTGCAACCCAGCAGTCTATGACATTGCTTAACAATCTCTGACCTGGTTCTAAAGATCTTAATAGAAACTTTTTTGTTACATTTCCAGAAACACTCTCGAACACATCATCCCTGTCATAACATATCCATCGAAAAAGTATACATACAACTTTAATATAATTACTAATATAATAACATATTCAAATAATCAAAATTGATTAAAATAGATTATGGCATACCCGTAATCAGTTTCAATCTCCATTGCTTCCTGACATAATGTGCATGCGTCTTTTTCCGTATCACCATCACCTTCCTTTTCATTATTGTCTTCTTGAATCCGATATCCAAAGTTTCACAATGTGATGTTAAAACTTTATATAAAATATTCAATCTGGCGTATTTTAGAACTAATAAAAAGCTTACAGTTGTTTTTCTGAACCTTCCATCAAATAATCCCAGATCTTAAACTCTTTTTACTTAATTGTTGGAAAATATCAACTCCTGTTACCAAAAAACAAAGATTTTGATGGATATGTTGGATTTTTGATTCTATGCGGTCTTTCAGTTACATCCTCCGCATTTTGCTTTCTAGTGTCTACTTCTGTGTAGATTTCTTCAAACGGAACTTGTATAGGGCTTATTCCTGATCGGAAACTTGGTTGACTTGATACTATTTGATTTAAGTTGCATTCGCCTTTTGTTCCATCGATATCAACTTTTCGTATATGTGTTTGAGCTTCGGTTTCTTTTGGTACAGATAGTTCCGGAGGTTGATCATTTATTGTTGTTGCTGCTGGTGGTGGCGATGTTGTTTCATCTTTTTTTTATTGAAAAGCTTTTTGAGCTTTTCCTTGTAACTTTCTACAAAAAAAATTACTACCTCCATTTCTTGGAAGTTTGCCAACACTTTTTTTATTGCCTTCTCAAATTTTTCCTTATTCATTTCATCTAGTAGTAACGTGTACCAACTTCTCTTAAATGTGTCTGGTCAAGTGATAAATGTAAAAAATATTCAAGTCATTCGGTTTGCACATGTGTAAGTTTCTGTTTTAAACATGTGTAAGTTCTCAGTTGAAAGTGTGTAAATAATAAATAAATAAAAAAACAAAAATAACTATGACTAAAATCAAACTAAAAGTATTTGGAATCAAGGCCAAATTATATATCATTTGTTGTTGATGTAGTCAAGGTATCCAGTTATGATCCTACTTGTTTCAAATGATCAAATTATTTATCCTGTTTTACATATGTGTTTTTGTTTAAACATGTGTAAATTTCTATTTTAAAGACTTACACATGTGTAAACCAACTAACTTACATGCTTTAAGCTTCTAACATGTACATTTCATTTATCAGTCAGTTGTGTCACATATCTCCAAGCTGTTTGAATCTGTCATGCCTGGTCCACTTTCTTCATTTCCTTTTGTTTCCATTTTCTCAGAGTTAGTTTCTTGACTTGTCTCGGCATTAGAACTTCCTTATTCAATAAATAACCCTCTGAAATCTCCTCTTCTGAACCCCCTTGTTCAATCTCTATGTCTTCTCTCAGTTGCAGTCTTTGCACCGTCCAATATTCTAGCGTGAAACTGTTTGCTCATCATTAAGTCCTTTACATGTCACACTATCTACATATAAGAGCTGCAAAAAAGTTTTCAAATACTCATTACTCTTTTATCAGAGTACAATGTTAAATATAAAATGTATAAGAAATGTCCCTTTGTGCCCACCCTTCTTTACATCTTCTAATAAGGTGAATAACATATTTGCAGCAATCTATCTTTGAGAAGTTCATTTCTTCATTCAGTAAGTCAACGATTCCAGCTTTGCATAATCCGTTATAATGAGATATGACCATTGTGTTAACCTGAAATCAAGCTTAAACATCAAACCCTCATTATCATCTCCAAAAGCTATCTTGTCTACCATAGTTTTCGCTTTAATCGTCAACTTGTCATTATGCCTTTTTATAAGCTTTTCCAAGTGTTGTGTACTCTTTGGGTGGCTTAAGGGGTGACAAATCAAAACCACTATTTGGAAGACCTAGCAATTGGTGTATTGCTTCTTCATCTACCTTGATAGCAATCCTTCCAAATCTTATTTCTATTTTGTTGGGATCGAAATGGTCAACTACAAAGTATACTAACTTTCCTGGGAGTGTATCAATCTTTAATGACAGAATTTTGGCAAATCCCATTTTCCGGACTATCTTTCTTTGTTTTTTTTGTCAAAGATTGTATACATTCGTACATCTTTCTTTGAGAAGATCTTGTTCCTATGCTGAAAACCAAAGGGTCCCTGACCTTTTTTTCCTCTTTCTAAAAAAATCCAGTAATTTTTTCATCTTCCCTTTCTTTGTACCCACTTCATCCTTTTTCGATTTTTTTTATTTGTTGCCTTTTTTTGTTTGAGCTACTTTTCTTTTTCTCTTTTTGCCTCCTGTTTCAAATTATATGCAAAATTTATTTTAAACCACATTGTTAAGTAATATGCATTATTAGCAGTTTCTGTAAAAATCTTAATCACTAGTTATTAACATAGATTACTTATACATGATTAAATTGATTAATCACTCAAATTCATTATTAATCAACATGATTTACATATGTGTAAACAACATATCACTTAAACATGTGTACACATCTTATTTACAAATGTGTAAACATATTGTGGGTCCACTTGGAGCATCAAGATAACCTACTTCCTTGTTATTGTAACACACATACGGGTGCGGAATAACGTAAGTATGCAAACCAAAGCAAAGTAAGAAACGCAAGATAACCAAAGATTCACTATCTTGATTAGCAAAGGAGAACTAGTACAAACACATACAAACAATGTTCATACAGACTCAAGATATACTCTCTGTGTTCTCTCTCCTGTGCCTCAGTGTCTCTCTCTAGTGTCACACATGTATCGACTTCCTAATTGAGAAGTGCATGTCTGTCTATATAGTGTCAACACCTAGGAACAGTACGAAGAATGTTGCTGATTGAACGAACAACTATAAGTCACGAAGAACATTCTCCAAATGTTGCTCGTACGAACAATACTGGCTCGTACGAACAAGTAAAGTGCTTTGTTGAAATGGGCCACTTGTATGACTAGAGAATCACTCGTACGAATGGCATATGGCTCGTACGACCAATAACTTGCTTGTACGAAGCACCTTTCACTTGTACCAAGAAGTGTTCTTTGGAGAACATGCTAACAGACATGCCGTACACAAGACTTAACAGTATGCACACATGCAACTGTTTTACAACACAGAGAAACTAAACGTCGCATAAATCAAGATAGGAGGATATCTTGATTTGGTCAACATGATCAAACTATACAGACATAATAAATAAAGACCGTACAATTACAGACGTAACTAAGAACAAGTGACAGATACAAAAGTGTATCAACAAACTCCCCCTTGGCTGTTGCTTGGTCTTCGGTCTTTATTTCTGATTTCCTGCTGTTTCCATATTCACTGAAAAATTTCAATCCAAAGTTGATTGATAATCCAGGTCTTCAACATTTTCCAGAAACATCAAACCTTTCCTGTTTCCTCTTGAATACCACTGGAGGCAACTGGAGTTGAAGCAGAAACTTTTGGTTGCGAGGATGAGGTTGAAGCATCAGGATTACCAGGGTCTTCACTATCCTAATCATGTTTACACTTGATCTCCTGAGCTTTGCATCTTTCATTCCACAGAATGTTCACCCGTTTTCTGCTTATTTCGAATACGTCTTTAATACTATTAAAGCCTTCAACTAGTGTAGAATTACGAGCATGATACCATTCTCTCAAGTCATTATGTTTAACAGTTAATGTTTCGGCAGTCGTTGTACAGTCGCACTACGTTCTTTCAGCCTATTCAATTCAATCCCACGAGTGTTATCAGCTGCTCTCATCTGTTGTAGCTGAGTTGTCTTTTCAGCATCTGTAGCCTTCAACCGCTCATTATATTTTCTTAACTGCGCAATCTCAGAATCCTGTTTTCTAACAGTCTCCTTTAAAGAATTTATCTCCTTCTGTTGTTTTGATAACTGTGTTCTGAGTTGAAGAAATAAACTCTGAGTGCTTGTTAATCTGAATTGCCGCAACTTGTAGCTGAGAGAACAAAAAATCCACTTTCTCATACTGTTCCATTTCAGAGAATAAACGACTGCTTTGTTTTGTATTTGTTGTTGAATTATGGACTGGGATTGCTGAACTGAAGAAGTAGTAGGTTGTGATTGAACTGGAGTAGTTTTAGCCGAAGGTGTTTCAGTTGTTGTGGTAATTGTAGGTTGTGGTTCAGAGGTTGTTAGTGGGTTCCATCATTACAGGTTCAGTCTCATTCGTTGTAAAGGTAGACTGGGCTTCTGCAATTGGTTCCAGTACAGTTTCTTGATGTGAGGTTGTAGGTTGTGTGATTTCAGGTTGTGCTGACGATGTTCCCGTAGACCTTTTGCTTTGTTTCTTTCTACCTTTATCACCACCTGTAGTACCTACATCACTTGCACCACCATTACCATTATTATCATCGTCATCATCATCACCTTTTCCCTTTTGACGACCAAACTTATCTTCGATCATCTTTTTCAAAGTTGGTTCTTCATTATCTGACTCACTATCATCATGGCACCACTTATCGTTTTCTGGTGCAACATATTCATCATTTGCCAGTAAACCGAACAATTTACAAGGAGGTGTGCTTTTCTTGTAACGCTTTGCTGCTACACCTCTATATATTTTCAACGGATGTTCCATCAAAACCTCAACTTTTAGAACATCATTTTCGTTCTTCAGAAGATTCGGATGTTGCACATTCAAGATCATCTGCGAAAAATGAGGATACATCCAAACTTGTTTCCACTATATCCGGTTCTTCTTAGGTTTTCCTTCATGTTTGCAAAAATATGCATTGAAACACTGAATGGTTTGTTCAATGTCAAAGCTATCATCATTCCAACTAAGTCATTATTCGCCATGTCATAACCACTTCGTCTGTTGCTCAAACATTGAATTAAAACATGTAGAAATTACTTGTATCGAAGTGGCAACCATGCTTAGTTTAGTTGTCCTACGAGAAAATCTCTAATACATTTCATTCGAAGCAAACATCCACGTTGACACTTCAACGGATTAGAAAATGGAGCTTCAGGATCATCGCTAAGTTTTAATATTAAGTTAATGATTTCAACATAAATATCTACGTCCAAGTCATTTACTTTCCCGTGGATAAGTTCCTGCCCATTCATTTCAACAACTTTAGCTGAATCCCAAAATTCCGTGATCAACGTCTTGTATACTGTAGTCTTATGCGTGATAGCATAATGTATCATTGAGTTGCGCAAAAACTTTATTATACCATTGTACTCAGCAAATTTATCTTCCGGATCTAAGTAGGCCACCATGTTGTGTTTGCTTTCTGACGTAATTTCCACTTTTGACTTGTCAGTTTTCTTCGTTGTGGGCTTTCTTTTATGTTCTTTTTGGTCCATCCTGTACACCAAAAATAACCAGAATAAGAACATAAATACACTAGGAAACATACACAAGAAGTTTTATTACGAACTTTCTGTATGTATGTATTCCCTAGACGAAGAATCTACCGACTCATACGAATAACAATTTATTAGTATGAAGAACAACTGATTTGTACGAACAACTAATTTTGTTAATCAAGTGATTTACTCGTACGATTAACTAGATCGTACGAACGGCAGGTTACTCGTGCGAGTGATAATTCACTCGTAAGAAGCAAAGTTGACTTGTTCGCACACAGAACTTCAAGTGAAGATTATGCATGAAGAACTTGTTTTTCGTTAGAAGGTTCTTTGCTTAAAGTTTGTTGTTTCAAGAAATGTCATATAGTCAGATAATGTTCAAATTGTTTATCTTCAAGGTATGCCTACATTGTCAATCATACCTTAAAGATATCAGAAATAACTAAAGAGGGGTGAACGATGACGTGAGCAAGGTGAAAATAAAGTTGTACCAAAGAACTACATCACCCTTTATACCACATTCTGATACTCTACTCGTACGAAGGACCTTAATTCGCACGAGGAACTGCTAGTCGTACGAAGACTGTTTTGTACAAAGACACCAGTGGTTCATTCGTACGAGGCATAATCACTCATACGAGTAACCTCTGACTCGTACGAATCCAAGTTTTTCAAAACTGACTTTCAGTTCTTCGTGGACCTTAGCTTTTTCGTCGACCTGTTTAGATTTTTGCACATATCCACAGAGATTCATAAGTTATGTTAGGAAAAGTGCTCTTTAAACAGATTTTGTTCTTTGAGATGAGTTTACCCCACTTTATGAAGTTATGATTAGCAAGACAAATGATTTTTAGGGCAGATCTTAGTAGAAATCATTCGAGCTTCAACTTTGGCTAATTTAAAAAATATTTTTAACTTAAAACAAAGTAAACTAAAAATAACTACTAATAGATAAGAATAAACTGTATATTTACTAGGCAATCTTTTTCAGAGTTCAAGGTAAGAGAATCATACCAGCTTTTAATCTTGCCAAAAATGAGTTTTTGTTTAAGAACATCAAATTAAATAAATAAGTATTCTACTACGATTATCGGTATTATTGTCCACGTAAGCTCAGCTTATCAAATGTAATCACGATTAGGAGACACGATTAATGTATGAGTTATACTTACTAGCCGGTGTTCAACCACTTCACGACACATTCCCGTATCAAGACATGCATGAGAGAAAATCTTATGGTGAGTATACTGCTTATCATCTGTTTTGACGTATATGATGTGAGATACTCACTTATTTTGATTGAAAACAAGCCCTATGTGATTAAATCACTTATTGATGAGGAACTTGATTTTCAGATGTATGCAGGGCACAGGAGTAAGTCCATAAACAGGTTAGTACCATCGTACCGACAAAGAGACGAACTTAGCTCCCGCATAAAGCTGTGATATATTTTCACTTATTTTTGGGTGAATGTGATATTTTCATCACTTATTGATGGTCGTATGCAGTATTTACACGTATGTATGGTATCATGGAAGTTCTAGACTTGCGTCACCGTTATTTTTTGGTAATAGATTCAACCATGATACCCAGATGATAAGCAAGCATAAAGACTGTATATCTCAGAACCTTGGCATACTATCAAACAAAATTCCGGTATCAAGACCATATGCCAATGAATGGTTCCCACCTGGCTTTCAGTCCGTTATGTTTATATCAACCTGTACATTTTAATCTGTTTGTGAGCCTACCGATACATCAATTGTAAAGCTACTTATCAATTTTCGTTTTATGTTTTTAACCGTTTTTGATAGATCACCGGTGTATCATCATCTTCCCTTATCTTTCCAAGAAACTCATTTTTGATTTTTGGATTTTCTATTGTTTTTTTATTTTTCTAAATTTTTCCCCCCTTAAATGTAGAAGGTAAATAAATAAATAAAAACATAACTAAGTAACAAACATATTTTTGTATTTCTGAATTTTCTCATGTTATTGTTTTTTTCTAGAAATTTTCTTCCCCTAAAAATATAAAACTAAAGGAAAATGGAAAATCTTTTTGTATTTTTAGCTTTTTAATAAAATATTTACGAAAAACGATTAGCCAAGGATGATTTACTCGGGTTTCACCTTGATGCCATTGACCAAAAGAAGATAATCAAAACGTGATTTATCAAAAGCTTTTGTAAACAGGTCGGCACGTTGGTGATTGGTGTGGATTTTAACAAAATTGATAAGTTTCTTTTCATAAAAATCTCGTATGGATGATACTTAATCTCAATTTGTTTGGTTTTTGTGTGCTGTACAGGATTACGAGTGATCTATAAAGCAGCTTCATTGTCAACATAAATAAGAGTAGTTAGAAATTCAAAACCGTAGTCGCGCATTTGCTGTTGGATCCATAGAACCTGAGAGCAGCAACTAGAAGCTGAAATATACTCAGCCGCACAGGTTGACATAGCTACACAAGTCTGCTTTTTACACTGTCACAAGACTAGGCGATTTCCCAAGAACTGACATCCTGCTGATGTTGATTTTGCATCGATCTTGTAGCCACCATGATCAGAATCACTGAATGCTATCAAATCAAACTAATCATCCTTAGGGTACCAAAGACTAGTGTCCGGGCGACCCTTTAAATAATGATAGATTCTTTTCACAGCCATCAAATGAGAAACTTTTGGACTTGACTGGTAGCGAGCTAGAAGACATGTTGGGTACATTATATCGGGTCTTGAAGCAGTAAGATACATAAGAGATCGATCATAGCACGAAAAAGGGACGGTTCCACATGTTCACCCATTCCATCAGGAATCATCCCATGGTTTTGAGCTAATGAAATTCCCAACGGCTTTGAGTCTTCCATTTGAAATCGTTTGAGAATATCCCCGACGTACTTGGTTTGATGAATGAAAATCCCTTCCTTAGATTGATGAACCTGCAAACCTAAAAAGAAAGTCATTTCTCCCATGGCGCTCATCTCGAACTTCTCTTGCATCACCTGCTCGAATTCTTTGTACATTTTCTCGTTTGTAGACCCAAAAATAATATCATCAACATCTACTTGTACCAGCAGCAAATCCTCATTCTTTTCTTTGATGAAGAGAGTACAGTCAATCAATCCATGTCGAAAACAATTGTTGAGAAGATAGGAAGAGAACGTTTCATACCAAGCCCGTGGAGCTTGATGAAGACCATATAATGCCTTATTAAGAAGCCAAACCTTGTCAGGATGGATTGGATCTTCAAAACCAGGCGGTTGCTCAACATATACTTCTTCTTCAACCAAACCATGAAGAAATGCACTTTTCACATCCATTTGATAAACCGTAAACTTCTTGTAGGACGCATAAGCCAAGAAACTTCTCATGGCCTCAAGACGTTCTACCGGTGCATAAACCTCATTATAATCAATGCCTTCTACCTGATTAAATACCTGGAGAACCAATCTTGCTTTGTTTCTCAAACCACACCTCGGTCATCCTTCTTACACTTGTAAACCCATCTAGTACCAATCTTATTGTAGTTGTCAGGCCTGTCAACCAATTTCCACACGCCCAACTTCTGAAACTGCTGAAGTTCTTCTTGCATTGCTTCAACCCATGAGTCTTCTTTTATTGCCTCCTTCCAAGATTTCGGTTCTACTTGGAAAACATAGCAGGCAAAAGACCAATCATTCTGTTCCCAAGATTCTCTAATTGTAGTATATAGACCAGCATTCTGGTTGTTCCTTAGCTGATTACGTGTCTGCATTCCTCTCTGGACATCTCCTATAATATTCTGCTGAGGATGGGTATTATAAATTCGAGTTTCAGGAACATTGAAAACTCGAGAATTTATACCCAAATTGTTGATATTCAGATCAACAACTAAGTCGATTGCTGGATTTGAAGAAGATGTAGATGCATGGCCTTCATTCGTCCCTTGATTTAGTAATTTGACATGACATCATAAATTCCAGGAACCGGAGCAGAAGTAGCTTCATTTGCATCATGGAACTCATCATCTTCTGACGAAACATTGTAATCCGCAACATCTTCAAATTCCTCATTCTGAACAAGATTGTTAACCGAAGTAGACACTTGAGGGTTAACATAATTGGTCGTACTAATGACGAGTCAACTGCAGTATCACTTTCCAGTAGCATTTGAGCAGCTGCAGATGCATCATCAAAAGTTGGCAGATTGAAGGAGTCAAATAGTCCATCATAGTCAAACATCCAAGGAGCACCTAGAGCTCTTACTGATTCAGTGTATCTTTGAACCTTAACTTTACCCCGTTCCTCAATCTTTTTCATTGATAAATTCCACACTCTGAAATTAGGAGTAGCATATCCAAGAAAGAAACATTCGATAGCCTTTGGACCAAACTTACCATGTGGATCAATCATAGTGCATGGAGGTCCAAAAGGTTCTAAGAAAGACACATCCGGTTTCCTTTTATGTAACAATTCGAAACATATTTTCCCATGCCTTTTCATCATAAGAACTCTATTCATTATATAACATGCAGTAGCCACAGCCTCCCCCAAAACTGAACAGGAAGTTCTGATTCTACTAACATAGTTCTTGCAGTTTCAATCAGAGTTCAATTTTCCTCTCAGCGACACCATTTCTTGTGGAGTGTAACGAGAACTGTATTCATGCAAAATTCCTTTAGAAGAACAGAACTCATCCATAGCATGGTTCTTGAATTTGGTGCCATTGTCACTTCTGATTCTCCTTATCTTCAAATTGCATAAATTTTCAAGTAGCGTGAGGAGATTCTTGAGGATTTCAGGAACTTTACTCTTATTTGCCAAAACATTCACCCAAGAAAATCTTGAATAGTCATCAGTAACTACTAAATAGTATGAATCATCAAAGGTAGTCTTGTGTTTCATAGGTCCAAAGAGGTCCATATGAAGACGTTCCAGAGGCATATTCACCGTGTTAATCTTCTTCACAGGATGAGACTTTCAAACTTGCTTTCCCTTTTGGCATTATACACAGACGTCTTGTAAATGAAAGTTCTTCACTGGTATACCACTCACAAGATTATTTTTCACCAAATAGTTCATTTTCCTCAAGTGAATGTGTCCCATTCATCTATGCCAAGAGATTGATTCCTTTTCGGTGGCTTTTGAGACAAAACATGTAACTTGTGCAGACGTAGTAATAGCTTGGCTCATGTCAAGAATATAAAAGTCATCAATTCTTGGAGCCGACATGAGAATCCATTCTTTGGGAATCTTGAAACCAGGTTTCAGCACATAACATCCGGCATCATTAAAAGGAACCGTGAACTTCTTGTCGCAGATTTGAGAAACACTCAGAAGGTTGTGATCAATTTGACGAACATAATTGATCTTTTCAAAACTAACAACACCATTGGAAACCATTCCTTCTCTAGTGATGTATCCACCCTTATTTCCAGCAAAGGCAACATATCCTCCCCTAAAGCTTTTCAACATCATAAAGGTGCCTTAAGTCGCCTGTCATGTGCCGTGATGCTGTCACACCCTCGTCGTAGCGGAAGCGCAAGTGTGTGACTATTAGGTAATCATTGCATCCAATTTAGTAAACGGTATTAACAACAACGATGTCATGCCATTTCTAAGTTTCATTAAACATTTACATCCTTCAAAAAACACATATTCCAAAATAAGATGTTTTTATCACGAAGTCATGCTGAGGTTTTGACCTTTGTATACCCAAACGAGATTGGGATATAAAAGGCAAACCCTCCAAAAGGTAGTACATCGTTGTCTTGACAAAATCCCATACCCGGATCCCATCACCAGCTCAAGTCCGGCGTCCTGAAACACATGTAATTTTAAAAAGTCAACATAAAGTTGGCGAGTTCATGTAGTTTAATGTTTTCGTATCAAAATGTCATCCTTGAAAACCTGTATTGTAATCCAAGTATGTTATTAGTATCAATGAGTTAATTAAGGATCTATCAGTGTGTAGCGAGCACCTGACATACTTGTGCCATAAGTAAGTAACCAACCAGGAGTGGAGTGGGTCTCAAACTCAATAGATCTACCTCTTTTGCACATTGGTCACTAAGTGATTAATGGTTACTACTGTTATTTCCTACTTACGCGTGTTATCTGCTAACTCATAGCTAACATACTGTTTTGACATGACATGTATTTCCCCTCAATAGTTTAAAGCAAAACATAAAGTAGGTGAAAGGAGGGACATGAACTCACAGTTTTTGCGTTCCGTATAAGTCGTACTGTTTATCGTTCGTTGTTCACAACGTATGTAACCTACATGCGTATTGGTTTCATTAGACACCTAGGTCTCAATGGACCTTGTACTTGTTGTTCATCTTGAATTCTTGTTATTTATTTACTTGTTATGATTGAACAACTTATAATGTGATCATAGTGTTGGTAGTTTGTTCGTTCGATTAATGTCGGTATATATTTCTTAAATATATATATATATATATATATATATATATATATATATATATATATATATATATATATATATTATTGTTTTTCAAACCATGTGTGAACTGGACCTTGCCCTTCATATGTCATTGGGCCTAGCCCATGTTTTCTTGTCACTGGGCCTAGCCCATGTAATTTTATGACTTTGGGCCTAGCCCATGTTTTCTTGTCATTGGGCCTAGCCCATGTCTTTTTGTCTTTGGGCCTAGCCCATGTCTTTTTGTATCCTCGGGCCTAGTCCATGTATTTTTGTATCCTTGGGTCTAGCCCATGTATTTTTATATCCTTAGGCCTAGCCCATGTATTTTTGTATCCTTGGGCCTAGCCCATGTATTTTTATATCCTTGGGCCTAGCCATGTATTCTTATATAATTTTGGGCTTTTATCAGTTTTTGGGCCACCTCCATAATGTTATGGAATTTAGGCCTATTATATCATTTCCACAATTTGGGCCTAACCCAAATATATATGTATAAAGCCCATTTTTATTATAAGTATTTTACTTATAATTTTTCTAACTTTTCATATACTTAACTTTCCGGATTTTTCATTTCGATAATATATAATCATGTTAAACGTCTAAATATATATTTAGACTCGTTGTCGGCGTCGTTTATTACATGTTTGTTTTCGTCGAGAATCGTCCGTTGTCTCGACGTGAAGGTGTAATCTTGAATGTCCGCCTATTGTTCGCATTGTTTCCAATTGTCCGATTTATTGTTTCGACGCTTAACAAAATGTATTTATTATGTTACCAATACTTGGTGTGTTGTTTCAAGTGTTTGTATATTGTATATGGTGGGGTAGTTTTATTGTGAATACCCTAAGGTTCTAATACATACACATACAATACACACATGTTATACATACAAATTTATTGGTAATAATATGTATATAAATACTTGTATTATTTTCCATATAAGAATATATATTTGTAAAAGCATTTATTTTACTTATAAATATATATTTGTAACTTTATTTAAACACTGGGTTATTTAGAGATAACCTTTGTCATTAGAGTCTACTTAATGACGTTTTAAGTTACTAATCACGTTTAGTCCCACTAATCATGTTTTAATCGCGATTAGAGTTTTAGAAAATTTCGCCATAGTTTCCCCTAAACTATGGTGTTTTCCACGTTTTAAAAACATATTTAAAACCTGTTTAAACTCATAATCATCATCAACAAGCCATTTAATATTTATTCTATATAATCAACATATCATCATCCATGACTTTTATGGTTTAAAAATCCTAGTAAGTCAAGTGGGTTTTTAATATTTATTAGCCTTTTCAAATCAATACTTTAACATGTTGTTTAAACAAGTTCATGCACTTAACCCCTTGATTTCTACACATTTTTAAAGTGACTACAACTTAAATATAAGTGTTTAATTCTCATAAAAATCATTCATATGCATAAAAGTTATGTTTAAGTTGTAGTATTTTTCATGGATGATGTAGTTGATGATCTTGTTTAGATTTAAACCTTAACATGTTTAAATCTTCACTTTTATACTAAATCACACAAGATCATGCAACTTTTATATCATATTTTTAACATAAACAACTTCAACATGTAATCTTACAATCATATAAGCATATAATCAACACAAAATAAACAATATTTAGTGTTATTTTTATGTTGTGTTTTAGGGTTTTTGATATATCTTTTCTTGATTTTCAAGATGATCAACTTGTACACTAATAATCTAAGCATAAAAATAAGCTAGATTATGGAGAAGTTTAGCTCACAATGGGTGCATAAGTTCCTTGAAGATTTAGAAGAAAAGAAAGCTCCTTAAGAATCCCTAATGAGCTCCATCCATGCAAGCTTCTTTAGTGAACTTGATTAGGCTTCAAATGGTGTATAAAGTGGTGATTGGTGGTGGCTAAATGGTGGTGTGTGGTGGTTGTATGGTGGCCGTGTACAAGGGGGAAAGGATGAGAGGATATATTGCAACTTTTGTTGAAGGAAAATGACAAGAATAATTGTGAAGTTACCTTATATAATCATGCATATCTATCAATATCCACCAAGATCTATACCATACTTAATATCACCATTTTCAACCAAAATAAAGTGGGGTGGGACCCACTTTGTGACCGTCAAAATGGAGGGGGGTAAGTGTAACTTAATTTTTATCACATGTTCAAAATGGAGATATATTGGTAATTAGGGTAAGTATGGTAATTAGGGTTAATCTTCTAGCATCTTAAGCATAAGAATTGTATTTAGGGTGTAATTATATGGCATTTAATCCATATGATCCTCCATAATAAGTTTCGGATGACGGATATGTCGCTAGATCGCTCATCGTCGAAGTATTCGCTAATAAACGGAACTATATATTTATTATCGGGAGCCTCTGTTTTCGACTACCACAACTAATATGGTAACTAATTAGTGCATTTCTGATCCAAAAATATTCTTGACTAGTTCGCTAGACAAATATGATGAGTTAGGGCGGCCGATGTGTCTTTCGTTCGACCTTTTGATCGATATCGGCGCTTTTATGATCCGTCGTCGAACTTTTCCGAAAGTTGTGTTTCCGTGACCTCATGTTAGTTGAATGGATTCCGAGTACCCAAATAATGCTTAACTAGTTCACTAGACGCCCGGATGAGGCTATCGGCTACTAAAATATTCGTCGTGTCGACGATCGGCCGCTTTCCGGTCAAATTGTGCAGTGTTTGACGAATGATCGGAAACGATGTGCTTTGCGCATTTTTGCTATTCTCACATTATTTTAGGGTGTTTAGCATTGCTTTATTCTTATCTTGACATCCGGAATCCTCCGAATTACTCTTGCGAACAAATCGCCATTTGTCGCCTTTTTGGTCGAAACGGACAATCTTGCAATTTAGGCGTTATACCGGAAAGTTATGTATTATTGTAATGGTTGTTCTCAAATATGTGTTTTCATTTGAATATGGACTCAGGTATGGCATTAACATGCCGTTATTTCGTGTCTTGATTCGTTTCAGCGGGTTTTTCGACACAGTTAGTGTCACCGCAATTATTGCGTCCAGCACTTTCTACCAACACTTTTAGGGCATTGTTTTGGTCTGTTTCTCATCGTAACGGAAACCAATAAATGTTATGATCAGATTTACTTGCCCTAATTACGTACGACTCAGTTTTGAATTTAAATTACGATAATTATGCATGAGATTATAATATGAAATTAGTGATTACATTGTACGGAATTACTAGTTATTTGCCAGTTGTCACAGATGCTCCCTATTAACAATCCAATGACTATTCACAGTTCCTCCTGGAACACCCTGCACATTACATTACCCGATTAGTTTGAGATGGGGACCCAAGCCTTAGTGGTCTTGGGTCGACCCTTATCATCAAAAATGTGATTTCTATTTCTTGATGATTTAGAAACTTTGTGCCTCCCTTGAAACATTACCGGTTTTAGGTTTCCAAGATTGTTGATATTTACCAGATTGACTATTATTTACAGTTTTAAATACTTCTTATTTTATCAAACTTGATGAACTTGGTTTCCTTTCTGAAACATCCGGTTTTAATGCCTTCTCAATTATTTTAACTAGTTTACGTCTCTGTTTTTCTTCTTGTTCCCTAACAATAAGTTTATCTTGTTTAGGTGACACAGATCGACATTGGCAATTTGTTTCATGAGGTGCTTTTTCAACAAACTTGGGTTTTGCTGGGTAGGTACAATTTTTGATTATGTGGCCAAACTCTACACATTTAAAACATGTTCTCATTTCAACAAACTTAGGAGATCCCATTTTATGACTTGATGTTGAACTTGTGGGTCTAGAGGTACTTGGTCCTTCTTAACACCCATTTGTGTGTTGAGTATAATTGTTTGACTATTATGTTTTAAAATCTTGACTTGATTTACAAAATCAATATTAGACATCCTTTCAAAAGTCTTGATTTTATCAGTACCGGTTGAACCCACAAATTTAACATTCTTTAATCTTTTCTTGTCGCGAGCTCCTTTAGCTTCAACCTTTGGTTGTGATACCTTAGGTTTTTCAGCTTGCTTTTCTTGTTTTTTTTTCTTTTGAAACGAATAATGGTTGTGACTTGACTGGATTCCTCTTTTCCAAAAATTTGGTTGTTGAATTTTCAAAAACTTGATCAATTAAAGTTGGATTTACATTTTTGATCGGAAAGTCTTTGTTTGAGTAAATTTTCTCATCTCCAATCAAAGTATACAACACATTATCATTTTCATATGTAGACGCAGTTGTCTTGACAGATTTCATATGATCATTCCTTTGATTTGCAACAGATTTTACATCGGGAGCAGCAAAAATTTCTACCTCTTTTCTTCATCAAGAGATTGATCCTGATCGATTTTCTCTGACTCATCATCTGATGAATCATCCTCCTCTATTATAGATGAATTTTGATCAACAACTGATGAGTTTTCTGTTTTTCTTGATTCTTCTGATGAATTCTCCAGCTTAAACACCTATTCCTGCTACAAACGCTTTAGGATTAAGAGGTACAGATGGTTCAAAGCGTGGCATTTTCTCTTCATCAAGTAATTTGGTATAATTGTGTTTCAATGGAGGTGGACACGATTTATATCCAATGCATTTGACATCTCCCTTAAATTTTTGAACGTCAATGATGTGATCAAGCACATATCGGGAGTTAGAATAACTCTCCAATTTTAGCTTAATTGCATCATGTTCACATTTGGCAATGGCTAACTCCTTTTTTCATTTATTCAAGGATATTAATATAGTTATTAATTCCTATTTGCTTGTTCAAAACTGTTTTTTTTTTATTCAGAAACGCTTTTCTTAAGAGTCTCGATTACAGATTTGAATTCTTTTTCATTTTGAGTTAAATCCAGATTTGCCTCTTTGCATTTTGACAGTTCAACTACTAGACTTTGATTGTGACTGTTTATTGTTTCAAAATTTGTTTTTAATTCAGCACAGTCACCGCATATCTTAGGAGAGTTGGATATTACCTGACTTGTTGTACCTGCAACATTAGCTATGAAGGCGGTATGATGAGAAAAGGATGCATTGTTTGTAAAGATTTTATCCATCTCTTTCGATGCAACTTCTGCTTTCCTTATCAAACAAGCCTTTTGACTTTATAACTTTTCTGCTTCTTTCAGCAATTCATTAACCTCAGTATCAATCCTTTCCCTGACATCTGAATCAGATCCATAACCACCTACACTTGAGCTTTCCTCGTCAGAACTCCCATTATACCCAGAACTATCATCATCATCATCAGAAGTGTCAATACTGTGAACATGTTTGATCTGATTGATTATTTTTGCATAACACGTAGTTCCTCCTTGATTCTCATTTCCCAACTGACCTGACCAATCGCATCCTTCATCTGCATGAACTACTAATGCTTTGTTTGTGTTGTTTGAAGGCCCAGACTGGTTGGAGTTATTTGGGTTGTTAACAGCTAATATTATTTGTTCATTGTTAACTTGAACTGTTGGATGGTCATGATTGATTTTTGAAAGGGTTGTGATTTCCTTGTTTACTAGGTCGAGTGCATTCACGCTTGAAATGACCTTTTTCTCCATAGTTGAAGCAAGTAACAACATCTTTATCAAATCCATACTTCGTGTCTTTCTTGCTTTCCAAACTTGTTTTTCCAGTTCTGCTAATGTAGTCTTTAGCTCTTCTGACCGCACTTGCAAATGCCCATTTAATATCCATCAACTCCATCTCATCTCTGTCTATTTGTTGATAGTCTTCATTAGTCAAATTGATGTTTCCAATTTGACCAGCGACTAGTCCACAGTAAGCACTAACCATGGTGTTTAGAAGTTCCATATGTTCCCGAGAAACTTCTACACTAACCTCGGACAAATGTGAGGTATCAAGTCTGACGGTATTAGGATTTGCAGGTTGAAAGTTGTTACCATAGAAAGCTTGTTGAGAAGCTTGTTGTGGAACTTAAGGTGTAACACCTTATGGTTGTGGTAGAAAGGCTTTAGGATCGAATACTTGACCATAGGTTTGAGTACTGGAGCCAGCAGATTGATCTGTTTGAACTGGTGGTGGTAGAAAGGGGTTAATTTTTGACACAAACGCAGTTTGAAGGTTTGATTGCTGAGTTGTACTAACACCTATGTTAATACCTCCAAAGTACATTTTAGGGTTTTGTGGAACATGAACTCTTTTTGCTTTTGGGATTTCCTCTCCATTCTTATTCTCCAGTTTCTGAACAAATTCATATATACTGATCACATCCAAAACACTTGTATGCTTTACTAAGTCAATAAATCGACTCCATTTTGGCGGTAGGGCATCAGCAAAACGCATCACGATTTCTTGTGGAGATGCTAATCACTTTGTATGAATACATTTCACTAAGCAGATGGTAGAAACGGGTTGTCATATCGCTCAATGTCTAATTTTCCATGAACAGAAAACCTTCAAACTCTTTCTTCAGCAGATTATGTCGTATCTTTCTTGTTGCAGCATTTCCTTCCCTTCTTGCTTCCAACGTATCCCACAAATTCTTGGTGGTGGTACAGTACACAAACTGATGGTAAATATCCTTATGAAGTGCTTGTGTAAGGATAGCAAACGCCTTCTTTTCTAAATCATAGGCCTTGTTATCATTTTCATCTAAGTTGGCTAAGGAGGTTGGATTTGATCCTGCTTCTTCGAGAGATTCCTTGTATGGTGTAGTAAAACATGTCCATAATTCTGTATTTTGGCCGAGAACATATGTATGGAAATGACTTTTCCATGAGGGATAATCGTTCATATGGTTCAATTTCAGTGGACGATTATTACTTCCAGTTTCACTCTTGCTTATAAGAAGAGTCTGAATGCTCTGATTTTGATTTGCCACACATGCCCATTGATTAGCGGTAATCATGGCTATGTGCTGAGGCATTAGTGATTTAACCCATGAGGTTGCAGAGCATTGTGATGAGTCTTGGTTCGTGCTTGAACTACTCCCACAATCCCAAGGATTAGTACCCATTTTGTTTTCTTGTTGATGAAAATTAACTAAAAAGTTTAAAGATTAATCTTTAAATAACAATCTACTATTAAAGTTCACAATTTTAAAAACCACAAAGTATTGAAAAAACTGGAACACGAAAAACAAATCAAAGAAACTTAGTTCTTCGTACGACTCAGTGATTCGTACGAGTCATGTTCTTCGTACGAACCAGGTTGTTCGTACGAATAACTGTCTTTCGTGTAAGCAACCTGTGCTTCGTGCGAACAAGGTTCTTTGTGCGAGTGACTTGGTCTTTCGCACGAACAGTCTTATTCTTCGTGCAGGTGGGTTATTCGCACGGAGGTTTTTCGGTGATGTTTGGTTTTTCACAGGGAGGAATCTTTTTGCAGGGTTGGTTGGTGAAAATTTCTTTTTCTAACACAGACTTGTTTCTGAGTTTGTTCGAAAGTTATAAGTTGTCTACACAGTTTCGGTTGGTTAACCCTACAAGAATATTCCGGTAAGTTTTCCGGCAGGTGTTCACCGGAAAGTATGTCCAACTAAACTTTGATAGAAAATTTCAAGAAAAACCGTATCCTAACATATCTCCATGTATTCTAACAAGGTTTTATAAAATTTTCTAGATACAATAAGGTTTACCTAAGTTTTAAACTAGTTATCTTTTAAAAACTTAAGTTTCTTGTTAGAAGTTCAAGAACACTTCCAGAACTCCTCACAGCTAGCTTAGACACAACAGTAAGCTTGGTTTTTAAATAAGGAAGAGAGCCAAAGCTCTGATACCACTTGTAGGTCCACTTGGAGGATTAAGATAACCTACTTCCTTGTTATTGTAACACACATACGAGTGCGGAATCCACGTAAGTATGAAAACCAAAGCAAAGTAAGAAGCACAAGATAACCAAAGATTCACTATCTTGATTAAAAGAAGAGAACTAGTACAAACACATACAAACAATGTTCATATAGACTCAGGATATACTCTCTATGTTCTCTCTCTTGTGCCTCAATGTCTCTCTGTAGTGTCACTCATGTGTCGACTTCCTAACTGAGAAGTGCATGTCTGTTTATATAGTGTTAACACCTAGCAATAGTACGAAGAATGTTGCTGGTCGAACGAACCACTATAAGTCACGAAGAACATTCTCCAAAAGTTGCTCGTACGAACAACCCACGGCTCGTACGAACAATACTGGCTCGTACGAACAAGCAAAGTGCTTTGTTGAAATGGGCCACTCGTACGACTAGAGAATCACTCGTACGAATGGCATATGGCTCGTACGAGCAACAACTTGCTCGTACGAAGCACCTTTCACTCATACTAAGAAGTTTTCTTCAGAGAACGTGCTAACAGACATGCCGTACACAAGACTTAACAGTATACATACATGCAACTGTTTTACAACACAGACAAACTAAACATCGCATAAATCAAGATAGGAGGATATCTTGATTTGGTCGACAGGACCAAACTATACAGACACAATAAACAAAGATCGTATAATTACAGACGTAACTAAGAACAAGCGACAGACACAAAAGAGTATCAACACATATTACTTACACATTCATCACTCAAATTCAATGCTAACCAAGATGATTTACACATGTGTAAACAGATTACTTACACAAGTGTAAATTGATTAATCGCTCAAATTCATTATTAACCAAGATGATTCACACATGTGTAAACAACAGATTACTTAAACATGTGTAAACATCTTATTTACATGTGTAAATTGATTGATCACTCAAATTCAATGCTAACCAAGACGATTTACTACATGTGTAAATTGATTAATCACTCAAATTCATAACCAACCAAGATGATATATACACATGTGTAAACTTTATTATAGATTTTTATATATCACATACTTTCACTTGTGGCAAATTGGAGTTTATTTGGCTGTTTTTCAGTAACCTTTTTCACCATTTGTTTTTTTTTTGTTTTTTTGCTTCTGTTAAGACAATAGAAAGCAGTTAAAAACATGTATAAACAACTTACGTACACATGGGTAAACAACTTATTTACACATGTGCAGTTGTTTTAATTACAGATATTCAATATTAACTAGGAATATTTACACATGTGTAAACATCTAACTTTATCGTGTGTTTTATTATAAACATGTATATATTTGTTTATAATAAATACCTTCATGTGAGGTGCTATCTAGAAGTCTCTCTGAGCTTTTTAGTTTTCTCATCATCTCATTCCTCTGTCTTCTTAAAACTACCTTCAATTTCCTTGAACTTTCTGTTGAAATCATAGAATTTAACCACAACTTTATTTTATTAGTTTAATGATCTATAAAAATGCATTTGTCATACCTAATTGTCTTCCCACTTCATCATCCATTACCGATAGTGTATTAACTCGATCCACATTCAATGTCAATTCAGAATTTGTAACCAAATGTTGACAATATTTATTGTTTGCTTTCAATTTGTTATGCAAAATAATTTTGTTACTTGCATGTTTCTTCATTGTGATCAGAACTCTCGTCATCAAGTATGTCTGGATTTGATTTTGTGTTTGAAAACTTTTTACTTTTATCCTGATTATTCTTGGACTTTTACGAGCTAGAAATATAGTGTATTAATATATCATTCAATAAGTCTATAATTAGTATATATAAATCTTAGAATATTGTTCAGGATGCTTACTTTTCATTTTTCCTTTCCAGTATACTTGCAAAAGCACCCTATTTTTAGTGAACGCATCAGTAAATATAAAGACTAAACTCAGCAATAGAGAAACATGGTCACATCCAAACTTAAACAATAAAATAACTCAGCAAGGAGGAAATATTAACTTATCATACAAAAAGGTTTGCAGATGGTGTATACAGTCGTGTTCACCCAACATTTATGCTTAAACCTTTGTGAGCAATACAAGTATAGTTTTCCTATATTTTCTAGTAACACTTTCATGTAGTGAAGTAGCAAGTGGAATGACATTTCTGTGTAACTGGTCATTTCTGTACAGTTTTCCTCTACATCCCATCCTCTCCTCCTAAACCACCCTCAAGCTCTCTCTCACACCAACCCACAAGCCATAAATCCTAAATCATCTTTCATCAAACCCTAAACAAAACAATTGAGCTAAAATATTATCTAAAACACCCTAAACACTTATGCCTTTTTAACAGAGTAAATAGTAGAATTTCAACTGAACTTATGTTTGATACAAATTGTGATATCTGAACTATATAGTCAATAATCAAGTCTAACGCATTAATCAAACCCTAAACAAAACAATTGAGCTAAAATAATCATATCAAGTTGAAATTACAGAATCAAAAGACAATGTGAGAAAGAGTCACCGGTGATTTGGAGCGATGGAGTTGATAGATCGACGAAGAACGTACTGGAAAATGCGTTATACAGAGCGGTGAAGTTGATATGGTCGATTGATCGTGGTGAGAGTTTTGGATCGATTGATTGCCTTGAGAGTTTTGGATCACTTGATTGAAGGTTTTTGAATACTGAATCGCCGTGCATGTTAGTTGTGGGATTTGGGGGGGGGGTTGTTATTTTAGGTTGTTTTCCTTCTCATTTGAACCCATATAATCTTAGCCCTTAATTTAGGATGATCTATGGATGAAAATATTCCTAATGTTCTCACAAAATTGGATGTTCTTAAGATAACCCTCCCTATATATATGGGAGAGTTATCTTAAGAACGTGTAAGGGCATAGTTTAATAGGTTTATGCTTGTCTTGTATATGTTTGTTATGGATTTGTTAGTTAAATGCTTTGGGTTTGTTTAACATGTATAGGGTGTAGGTTTAGGTTTGGCCTGGTTTGTATTAGGTCGCACCCTATCATCTATAAATAGGGTGAACCTATGTCTTAATAGGATTGTTTATTGTTCTTGTTCATAGTCGATCTTGTACTAGACAAGTCTCAAACTTGTGTGTATTATCAATACAATTGACTTTCTTGTTCTACACTATTCTTTGTTTTTCACGCTTAGAGTCATGTTTGTGATATCCGATTGATAGTTCCTGGACTTATAATTGGTATTAGAGCCTAAGAAGGCTATTCGAAGGCTCGGTTTTTTGGATATTGCTCAAAGAACAAGAAGAAACTGTTTGCAGATTCAACAAGACTAAAAAGGTTGAAGTTGTCATTTATTTTGGTTTTATTTTTTTATCATTTATTTGACTAATCATAAGTGTTTCAGTGTTGAGCATGTCTTGTTTTAGTGTTTAGTCGAAAAATATTTTCTGTTTTCGTAGAACAGCCTGAAGATTGATAAATAGTTTTAAAAAATTTGTATTTTGATCATTTTGGGACGAAACGAATTGTGTTTGGGGGTTATTCGCTGTTTTTGGTGGAACGGATCTGTCAACATTGTTTAACAATTTGTTTCCTTTATTATCGGGATTCTGTTGTTTCCTTCAAAGGTGTACTGTCAGATTGTGTGCGACTGAGAAAGTTTGCGGACTGGATTTTGGCTTGTGAGCGATCTGAATTGATTGGTGTACGGTTTAATTGGACTGGACTTAAGTGTGCGGCCCAATTAAGGAAGTGTGTGGTCCAATAGAAGAGTGTAGGGTCCAACAAGGAAGTGTGCGGCCCAAACACTAGTGTGCGGTTTTTATTACTTCAGTATAACTTGGTGTGAAGCCCAACTAAGTGTGCGGCCAAACTAGAATGTGTGCAGCCCAATTGTCAAATGGTATATGGTCCAATTCACTTGTATGAGGCTTAAAGGGATAGTGTGCGACTTATTGGCCTTGAACTGTTTTGACTATTTGGACTGTGCGACCCGAGTTGAACTATCTTGATCATTTGGACTGTACGACCTGATTTGAACTGTTTGGACTGTGGGACCCATAATAAAATTGAAAAATATAAAACTATTAAATTTACGTTTTAATAAATTGCTACTAATAGTTTGATTTTTCAGAAATGGAATCTACTAACCAAATATCGTTGAGTTAAAAATTTACCAAGAACCAAGACTTGGACAATGCTATTGGAACAAACAACAAGATTCCTATGCTGCATTTGGGGGATTCAGTCTCTAAATGGAAATTTCATTTTGTTCATTACATGAAGATGAAAGATCCTAAGGCTTGGAGATCAATCTGCAGAGGACCAGCTGTTATCACTTATGTGGTGGATGAAGAAAAGGGAACAAATGCTGTCAAGCCTTCATCAGCTTATGATGATGAAGACTACGAAAAAACAGAGATTGACGATAAGGCTTTGGCTATGTTGCATACTGCGTTGGTTCCAAAGATTGATATTAGGGTTCGTGAAGCAAAATTTGCCAAGGAACTGTGGGATGCTCTTTTGGCAATGTACGAAGGGAATGAAGTAATGAAGGAGAGCAGAGGGAAATATTGACTCATAAATTCAATATGTTCAATCATTTACCTGTAGAAACTCTTGAAAATCATATTCAAAGGTTCATTGCACTGATTAGTGAAATAAGAACACATGACATGATACTTGAAACTCAGTTATCAACAAGAAACTACTAAATGTTCTTCCTAGGAACTGGGATACAGATGTCACACTTATCAAGAGGACCAAAGATTTGACCCGCATGAGCATTACTGAACTGATTTCTCTACTAAAACCTTATGAAATGGATGACAAGCACAAACTTTTCAATCATACCTCAAGTTATAATTATGTTGTTGTTTCATCTAACACAGCTTTGGTTTCGCAACACGGGAATGGGTGATATCAGATGTTCCCTTCTAATGCTCCCACCTACTGTGGTTACACTCCTGCTACTCCTATTCATTTGGTGAACACTATTAAGTCTGCTCAAATTCCTGCTGCATATGGCACTACTTCAAGCACATCAAATCCTTTCATGGTCTCTAAAGAATTTGAGCAGAATATGGCTTTCATGGCGGGAGTTATGAATTGCTATAATACTTTTGTTGCTGGGAAGCTTATTGCCAATAATATAGGGGCAGATGAGCTAAATGAAGTCCATCCTGATGACATTGAGGAGATGGATATTACTTGGCAGATGGCTATGGCAATTTCGTGCTAAAAACTTTATTAAGAGAACTGGCAGAAACAACTGGGAAGCATCACATAAGGATCTAGGATGGAACAAATCAAAGCAAAGGTGCTTCAACTACAATGAGCCAGGACATTTCATAGGCAGCCAAAGAGAGAGAGAGAGAGAGAGAGAGAGAGAGAGGATCTGATTCAAATGCCATTGTTACTGTTAGCTCAACTTCAAGACTAGCTGCAATCACTACCTCTAGTGCATCTTGTATAAACCCAGCAATGTTCTGGATCAACCTCAGTTGCAAATCCCAATAATGCTATGGTAGCTCAAGTAGGAGGGGGTTTCGACCGGTCTGCTCAAATGGCTGACATATGAATTACTGAAGAAACGGTGTATCAAGCTTTCATGGCTCAGATGCATGATGTCACTCCTACTCCCATTGAGGTATGTGTTGATAATATTTGTTGTACTAGTGCCTATAGAGAGAAAGTGAGTGGTTACAAAGAACAGACCAACTCATTAATTATGCAACTGCAATTATCCAAATTTGATTTATATCAGATCAAAAAGAAAATCAATGGATACAAGGATATGGTGGAGGCCCAAAACATGATATCCGACATTTAAATAAAGATTTGAGTCAAGAAAAATGTAGGCATCTCCATTTTAAAGAACTTTCATAGAAAATAACTGTTAAACTTGATTCTCTAAAATCAACCTTTGAACTTACAGAGTTTAATTTAAAAAAAAAATTGACGTTTCAAGTGAAAGGTTGAGAAAATGATAAACAAAAAGTTAAAATACGTCAAAAGGAAACTAGGAATAAGGGTTTGGGGTTTGTATGCATTCTTCCACCACACAATCGTTCCTATAACTCTATTCCTATGACTAAAGAGGAGATTGCCAGCATGCCCGACATGGTCTATGGGCGGGATAGTGATGTCAAAGTTGACCTGCAAATCCTAAGAAAAACAAAATTACAAGGCTTTATAAACTAAAATCAAGTTAGACAAATAGGTTTTTAAAAAGGTTTTTGTAAAACCTGTTGATGTCTCAAAACAGACTGAGATTCTAAATTCTGAGAAAAATACTGATGTCGATAAACATTTTCAAGTGTTAAAAAATAATGAATCAACTGTTTCTCAAAAACCATCTTAATTGAAAAATCAAAAAGAAGAATCTAAATTTCAATCGACAAGTCTTGAGTTTGCTATGATGAATGATCTGGCTAAGTTTATCAAAGAATTTGAATATAGAAAAAAAAATCTAAATCAACTGCTTCAATCGATTCTTCATGTGATTCCTCATAAACAATTAATTGTGAAACTCAGAATTAACTAAATCAGATAAATCTAGTGATGAATCATCTGAAATAGTTGAATCAGAACAAATGAAAGTAGAATTAGAACCCACAACAGAAGCTGCTGTTGAATCCAGTGATACATCATCTATTGAACCTGAATCAACAATAGCAGCCTATGTTAAGCGGCAGGATGTCACTAAGTCTGAATCTCCTAAACAAACGATGTCACTTGAAACTGAGAGCAGTGCTGCAGATTCAACTGACACTGTTTGTTGAGAAAATGAAAGTTACTAACTTGGTTACTTCATATGCAGAAAAAGTGAATATTGAAGATTGGGTAGAGGATGACGAGGATGATGATGTTGAATTGCATGCTTTAAAATTAAAAATTCAGAAAAACAATCTTTAAGTTTCTAAAAATCATACGATGTTTCAATTTCTGCTGATGTTTTAAATTGTGTAGGCTCTGTTTTTAAGAGCGATGAATGTTTAGACGCTTGCCTTGATTCTGTTTCTGGTTGCAAAATTTTGTGGTTTTGCCAAATAAATATGATGTATCTAAAAATTTGTTGGTAAAACAAGTATGTCAGGGTGTCAAACAAAGTATGCTCCACCTAAGTCAAAATAAAAAAATGTGTGTGCAGATAATCTAGATAGTAAAACTTCAAAAACATAAGAAACAAATAAGCATGGTAAGGATCAAAGTAAGTCTGTTTCGTCAAGGCCTCAGGATCCACACATGTCTTTTCTGAAAAGGCTGATAGATTCCCAGCGAAGTCTCATGTGAAATGTATATGTTATACATGTGGCATTGCTGATCACATAACAAGAAATTGTCAGCATCGTCTGGAAAAACTTAAGAAAGGGTAGCATTAGAAGGCTCCAAAATGGAATAACAAACAATCTAAACAGGTGAAGGTAGAAAAACCTAAACCTGCAAAGAGTTTGGTGAAGTCTTCTGGTGAAGATTGGAACAAGGCTAAAAAATTAAACAAAAAGAATCAATTGAAGTCTTCAACACCAATTTTGAAAAATACAAAATGTTTGACAAATAATAAGCAAATTTGGTGACTTAAAAGCCTTTTCAATCAACTCCTTCGAAGCCCTCATGTTCTAGAGATAAAACTGCCTGCTTAGACGATAACATGGTTTGGATGATAGTAACATATTTGAGTGTAAAGGGTTTACCCACCACCACTATGGTCTAGGTACCTAACACTAATTAATCCCGCAACATGTGCAGGAACGGCTATGGAGGACTATCCTTAGACTTTGGTATATTGATAGTGATTGTTCCATACACATGACAGGAGATTTATCCCAGCTGAGTGATCTTGAAGAATTCAATGGTGGATTTGTTTCCTTTGCAGGAGGTGAGAAGGGTTAGATCACCCAACGAGGCACTATAAGGAATGGTGTTTCAAGAATGTGAACTATGTTCCCGAGTTAAAGCATAGCCTAATGAGTTTTTCTCAAATTTGTGACAATGGCTATTGAACTCATTTCACCGACAAACAATGTCTCATTTTAAAACTAGGAATCGTCATTCGTTAGGACTGGATTTTGCTAAATTCTGATAGAAAAGGAAGTTTATGTAATCGACATGAATAAACCACCTTCTGAAAGCATTACCTGCTATTTTCCAAAATCTCTGAACATAATGCCATGTTATGGCATCGTCGTCTTAGCCATGCAAATGTCAAAAATCTGAACCCTATTGCAAAAATTGGGTTGGCAAGGGATCTACCGGTTAAAGATTTCATAACCATTGAAAAATGTGTTTCTTGCGCAAAAGGCAAACAACATAGAAAACCCCATTTTCTTAATTCGGTGAATTCGATTGACAGTGTGATGTTAGCGTCTTCACATGGATCTTTTCAGTCTAGTGAATGTGCTCAGCATCTCAGGAAAGTCATACTGTTTCGTTATTACTGATGATTTCTCACGTTTCACATGGGTTTTCATCTTAGCTAACAAAAGTGAGACTGTAGAGCTTATTAAAAGGTTTATCATTTCTATGGAAAATCAAACCAACAAGAAGGTCAAGGGGATTTGAAATGAAAATGGCACCGAATTCAAGAATGCAGAGCGGAACTTTTTTAGTGCTAAAAAAGGAATTGTTAGGCAATACAGTGCTGCAAGAACTCCACAGCAAAATGGAGTGGCTGAGAGAAGGAATAGGACCATGTTGATACAGCTCGCACTATGTTGTGTGACTCCAAGCTCTCGGTTTTATTCTGGGATGAGGCAATAAACACGGCATGTTATGTTTAAAACAAAGTGTTGATAAAATGCCTCATGAAGTCCTTTTTGGAATCAAACCCTCTGTTGGACATTTTCTACCTTTTGGTTGCCCATATAATCTATTGCATCTAGACGCAATTTCAAAGTTTGACGCCAGGGGTGATGAATGTTACTTTATCGGCTATACTGGTAAAGTTGCGCATGAGAATAAGACTGCATATAGAGTGTACAATAAAACGACAAGGTAGATTGTCGAGTCCTTTGATGTACAGTGGCTGGAAGACAACAAGTCCTTTGATCTACAGTTGCTCGAGCCCTTTGTTTCGATCTTTTTAGACTCTTAATGATTTACCTCCTGATATTTCTGCAGATAACACAGGTACTTCAAGTGCTGCTCCAGGTTCCTCGATCTTATAAATAACGCTGATGCAGAGGGGGATGTTGAAGCTTAGGGGGATGTTGTGGTTATACAGGATGGCACAACTGAAGCCTCATCTTCAACAACTGTACCTGAGGTGCAAGAAGTTCCAAATCATACAGATTTTCACAGCACTGAATAGGAAGCTTTGAATTCGTCTAATGATAAAGGCTTGTCGAAACATCATGATGATCCGTTTTCATATGATGCCATACTAGAGGAGTATATTGTGGATGAATCCTTGGAGGAATCTGTGGTTGAACTCCTAGAACTCGCCATAAATGATAATTTAGAATGTGCCGTCAACAGGAACAGTTTCAGAATTCGTTGTTCCTACTAATGTTCAAAGGAATCACCCGGTAGAGAACGTGATTGGACCTATAGGAGTTGGGGTTTTAACCAGAAGTCAAACAAGAGAAATAAACACATGCTTATACTCGTGCTTCATCTCACAAATAGAGCCTAAAACTTCCCCAATGGTCCTTCGAGAACCAAGTTGTAAGAAAGCACTTGAGACTAGATGGTGTATCGAAACACGAGAGACAATAGTGGAGTAATTGTGAGAAACAAAGCAAGACTAGTGGTGTAGGGGTTTAGACAAATTGAAGGGCTTGACTATGATGAAGTGTATGCCCCTGTGGCTAGAATAGAAGCCATTCGAATTTTTCTTGCCTATGCATCATTCAAAGGGTTCACTAGTTATCAGATGGATGAGAAGATGGCGTTTCTTTATGGCAAAGTGAAAAAAGAAATCTATGTTGATCAACCACCGGTTTCATTAATCCACGTTATCCAGGGCATGTATATACAGGCTTGACAAGGCATTGTATGGGTTTCATCAGGCACCCGTGCATGGTATGATACTTTGACTGAGCACTTGCTTGCAAATGGATACACTCGTGGAATCATTGATCAGACCATGCCCATTCGAAAAATGGGAGACAACCAGATTCTAATGCAAATCTATGTGGATGACATTATTTTTGGGTCCACTAGTGATGCACTATGTAGAGAATTTGAGGATGTTATGATTTGAGATGAGTGCTTTGGGGGAAATCAACTTATTTTAGAATTTCAAGTTTGTCAGGATTCAAAGGGCATCTTGATTCATCAGGGAAAATATGTGGACAACATTCTTGAAAAATTCCATCTTAAGGATGCTAAACCTGCAAACACTCCTATGGCAGAGAAACCAGTTCTCACTGAAGATCTTGAAAGAGAAGGGGTTGAAGAAACGTTGTACCGGTCCATGATTGGGTCTTTAATGAATCTGACCGCCAGCAGACCGGATATCATGTTCGAAGTGTGTCAGTGTGCACGTTATCAGGCTACTCCTAAACTCTCTCATTTAAATGTTGTCAAGAGAATCGTTAGATATCTTAAAGGCAAGCCTAGACTTGGCCTTTGGTATCGTAGAGATTCTCCATTTGATTTATGTGCTTTTTCTGACATAAATTTTGGAGGTGTGGGCAGGGAATGAAGTCCACGTCAGCCAGATGTCAGTATCTAGGCGATAGAGTTATCTCTTGGCAATGCATGAAGCAGCAGATTGTGTCGCTATCAACTGCTGAGGCTGAATATGTAGCTACTTCGTCTTATTGCTCGTAGGTTATATAGATTCAACACCCACTGGTGGACTACGGTTTGAATTTCTCCCAGACTCCCATTTATTGTGACAATGATGCAACAATCCAAATACTGAAAAATCCTATGTATTTTTCGAAAACAAAGCACATTCCCATAAAAATTCACTTCATTCGTGACTCATACAACCAAGGACTAATTTTAATGGAACAGATTCACACTGACGACAATGTCGTGGATCTGTTAACAAAACCGGTTGATCGAGCACGTTTTAATGCACTTCTTGAACTGCTCAAAATGGTCCAATTCGAGGACTTAACTTGGTCACACAAATTTATTTTTCTTTGTTTGTATGTAAATTTATTTCTTAAAATTGTTTTTCGTTTATTCCTTTTATTTTCAGTTTTAAGCAAAAAATTAGGGGGATGTAGTATCTCGTCTCTCAGAAAAATACAAAAACACTAAAAAACGTGAAAAAACTACAAAAACATTAGAAAATTCAGAAAATTACAAAAATAGTTTTTGTTAATATTTTTGGTATAACACGGGAAATGAAATGAATTTTCACTATGTGATTAAGGCTGACTCATGTAAGACAAGTATTGAAATGGTTTGACTTTAGGGTGATATGTCGATAGCTTAATCCTGATGGCTGGAAAATTTGGTTGTTCTTGTGCAGAACTTAAAGATCTAATATGACCTCAGTAAAGAATCACTTGAAATTAGTTCATGTCTATTCGAATGCTTGTGTGATGTCCTAATACACACAATTTTGGTCTAGTTCTGATATCTGTTCTTACAAACTCGTGTATCTCCTCTGTTTTGCGTGAGAAAGACCTAGAGATGCTAGGCAACATTAGCTTTTGCTGCATCAAGATACATGTTGGCCTAGCTGTACGTTGTCGTGCTATAGATCTAAATACACCCGAAAGAGGCCCTCTAGTGCCCAAACGAAACCCCCAAACCTATATCAAATTAAAATTTCATTTAGTCTGTATATTATATCCACATCTTTGAAAATGATAATTATCTTCTCTTCTCAACTAAATCCCAGTCAAGGTTTCAGAATCCTAGAATAGACTTGTGAAAATATGTGGTAGGGAAATGTTGGCATGATAGAGTGTACTTATCATACTTCTAGGATTTGATTGTAATTTGTTTGGGTGTTCTTATCTAAAATACCAAAACATGATAAATCAGTTACAGACTTTCATAAGAAAAAAGGCCAAAGGAAATAAGTTTAAGTGGACAAACATACTAGCAATCGCTCGGATCACCCAAAAAATGTAGTCTGGCCCGAAACATTGTGATTTGATCCCGTAGATAAAGGCTTGCAAACAGTTATGTGTTGTGTGTGTATATATATATATGTGTGTGTATGTGTGTATGTTTATTATTATATTATGTTATTAGTGTAATTTGTTTAAAATGTGGCCTCATTCAAGAATTTAAACGAACAGTTTTTCCTCATAAAATTGTTTGCTTAAAGGGTGTTATTGGTCTCGAGATTTGAGTTGGGCTTACCACACACTTGGTGGGATCCATAAAATCTTAACAGGTTTATAATCATTACTACCCACCGCACACTTGGTGCGCCCATGGTTTTTATTGATAAATGTTTTTGACGGCTCTACATCATTCTCTTATTTTCAAAAATAGAATCGCACACACACACACATTCATTTCTCAAATAATCTTTATCATCTTCAAAGAACAAAACCTTCAATTTTCAGTGAAGTAAAATGTCCGGATCAAAAGCATAGAGTAAAGGTTGGTGTTAATGACTTATTACTACTATTGTGAACTGTTTGATTAGGATTCCTGGATGATTACGAGTCTTTAAAAGGATAGATGCTGATGATATTGAATGGGGTTTGTGAGATAGAATCGAAAGGGTGTTTATTTCTAGTTGCAGGTCACTGATTTCAGTTGGATTCAAATTTTGGCCGGAGAAGACGGTGTTTGAGGCGGGGCGTGGGATTCACGTGTTAAAAGAGAGATCGCACACCTGTTAATTGACTAACATACCCCTAGCACACTCTTTAACCGGACAACTTTAACCTCATAGAGTGTGTGGGGTAATTAGTCTGACCTGGATTGACTTAAATGCCCCTCGCACACCAGAAAATTGATTCTTTTGCCCTTCATACACTAGAATATTACTAGTGAGTCACTCAGGGTGTGCGAGTTGATTTATTGACCAATGGGTATGCGGTTGACTGGTTGACCATTTGAGTGTACGGTTAACATGTTGACTAGAAGAAGTGTGTGAGCTGCTCTTTTTTACTAAATTGCTCCTCGTACATGGTCGTAAAAGACTAGTTTGCCTATCGCACACTAGTGGTTGGTCCGCACACTTATGTGTGGACCGCACACCACCAAGTCTTTAGTCCGGTCTATCATATCTTTGGGCCTCCTTTTCGAAGTTGTGGGCCAGATTAATTTTAAAAGTTAATGTTGAGATTATTTTTATATAATAGATTTAGTCAGTTAATTTAAACTCAAAGTTAAATTTTGAAACTTTTGACCGGTGGGTAAAGTGTTTGACCAAGTTTGTGGTCAAACTTGGGAATTTCTTGACTTAATGTTTATAACATTCTCCTAACTTGAACCATGCAGATATGGGTAAGAAGGTAATGACAAATCCATACACGTTCCTGGATTCGAGAAGAGTATGAACATTTCGTGTTTTCTAGGAGAACCTCCAAAGGGACATGAAGAACTCAAATCCATGATAGTGCGATTAAACACATGTCTGTTGGCACACGCTTTACGAGAAAACCCATCATCCACGAAGACTAGATCAGAGATTTCTAGAACAACACTACTACTCAAAAGACAGACAAAGTGATCCGATCAACTATACAGAACAAGGAAATTCTCATTACTGAATAGACAATCAGGGAAGTGTTACTTTTTGGAGATGCTACTGATGATCCCGTTGAGTTTGAAAAGGAGAAGATCATGCCAGTTTTGAAAAAAGAATAAGTTATGAAGGTACCTATCCTCTCACGACAAAGAAACTGCTTTATCCATATTGGAGGTTTTTGGCTCATCGATACAAGAGTGGAATCGATACTCTTATAATCAAACAAACATCAGGAGTGGTTGCTCTAGTTGAAGGATGGAAGTGAAATTACTCGAAATGTGTGCCTGACGATATGATGGCGAATGTGAAGACAATAAACAAGAAGTATTGGTTTAAGTTCAAAGGTTTCTTCAAATGATTCTGAAAGTCAAGTACCCGTCATTGCAGCAAACCGTTAGCATCTATGACACCAAGATGATAAACCACATGGTGTTTAGTTTACTAAAGCAAGTGAGGACAGATGCTCAGGTGTAGTATCAAAACAAGAAACCATTAGAAAATTTTGGTGCTTTTCCTGAAATTGCAGAACCAACTCCAGCACCAGTAGATGCGAGCGTGGCTGAAGAACACGACGTATAGATTATGGATGCGCCACCAAGAGTTGAAGAGACTGTTGAGAATATAGTTTGACGAAAGTGGATAGTGAGGAAGAGAATGCAGAGAATGTGTTTGAAAAAAACATAATGGTTGATGTAGAGATAGAGGAAAATGTGGGTGAAGATGAAACAGAGATTGAAACAGAGAACCTCCCACTAAAAGAATCAATGAAGACCAGGTGTTGAGTGTGAATCCTCCTCAAACTGTAACACTTGAACAAGTGTGTGCTGAACATGAAGAGATTTAAGAAGACCCCACGACATATCTTCATCATAGGAAATGTAGTCGAATGGATCCTAGGATGAGTCGTGAGATGACCGGTGTATCAAGTTCGAGCCCTGAAGTGAACATACCAGTGGTTACTACTTCATAGCCTGCTAGTGCTACTAGAACACCCGTGAGTGATGCATTTATTGAATTTCTAACTAATCCAGAGGCTTCCATGTATATGCCTATTGCTAAGAATGTAGAAGGATCGAGTAATACTCCTTCTGAAGCTGAAGTGCTTAAAGCGGCATCCTTGTTACAACAAGTTGTGCGAGATAATGCTACAGTAGATGAACCTGCTCAAGAATAAGCTCATGAATCTGCTAGTAGTCTAGACAGTGAGAATTTGTTTTGTTATGTTGATGTTGGAGTGCTGATGAAAAGAATCACTGCTCTTGAAGAAGATAAGTTTTTAAAGATTTGCAAATTCAAGAATCAGCAAATTCAAGAACTTGAAACGAATCTGAGATCACTTTCAGCGATAGTGATGGATCTTAAGTAGAAGCTGGAAGGGAAATTGGGAAAAGAGTTTGCAGAGCCACAAAAGGAATATACTGTAGCTGAGGAAGAACAGATGGATAAAGAACGTGAGGAAGCTCTAAACAAGTATATTCAAGATCCTCCTCATACTGTGAGTCAGAAAAGGAAACAAAAGAAGGTGGTTATGAGGAACGTGGGTAGTGAGAAAAATTACAGATTTCAAGATATACCTGATCGATACATGGTAACTACCAGAAAAGATAGATTTGATAGATACAGAAATCAGTATGGGATCAAGAGTTTGACTTATAACGATGAGAACGAACTGTTCCTGGTAACGAGAAAGAATGGGAAGGTTGAATATAATAACTCCTCAAGCTCGTTTGAATCCTGGACTACAGTTGATCTTCGTGGATTAATTCAAGCTCCATATCACGATCAGTGTAGAAATCCAAACTACAAGATAGGATAAAACTTCTATAACAAGCTACAACAATAAGTGTTGGTAAATTTTAAAGATATAAATCTAAAATAGTCGTTATTAAAGTGCACAAAGATGTGATCGATCCGTCTACTAATCAACCATTGAAGACGGTGATGTGGCCTCGACCAAACAAGCAAAGACGATTCCTTTGCTCAAAGATCTTCCGGATGACAGTCCGAGTGGCTTTAAATTGTGGATGTATGATCCTGTTACCCGACAAGCTGTTATTGTTTGTGAACATGAAGAATACAGGATTAATGATGTTCGTGATTGATGAGATTTGGAGAAAAAGATATTCATTTGCTTGGAAGATTTCAGATTCAGAGTGATCCTTAATATGAGGTGTGTGCTAAAGCATATACAGTAGGGGTTGCTCAAATCATAAACTTGAAACTATGGTCAGGAGTTAGGGGAAGAGTTGAAACAAAGCTTTTTGGTCCTTATGTCGGAAAGAAGATCTCAGAAGCTGACTTGAAGAATAACAAAGTTTTCCGCTTTTTGGTCCTTATAGGGTGTATGGTTTGGGCTTGGCTCGATTTGTAACTAGGTCGCACCCTATCATCTATAAATAGGGTGCACTTAGGTCTTAATAGAGTTGTTGATTGTTCTTGCTCATAATCGATCTTGTACCAGACAAGTCTTGAAATTGCTTGCATTATCAATACAATTGACTTTCTTGTTCTACACTATTCTATGTTTTCCGCGCTTAGAACCGTGTTTGTGATATCGAATTGATAGTTCCTAGACTTACAGAACGCTAAATATTGCAAGAACCATGAGAACGATTAAAAAAACCCACCCAAAACCAATTTTTTTTAATACAAACCTTATTGTAATTAAATTACAACATCAAAAAAAGAATTTACAACATCAAATAATTCATTTCTCCTCTCAAAATCACTCTTATTAGATTTTCTTAGACATGTGTAAATATAAAAAAATTACACATGTATAATGGCAAACTTACACATGTGTACATTTTCTTTATTTACAAATTCACGTAAATCTAAACTTGTAAATTTAATTTTAACATTGTATTCGAATATAATGATAAGTGTAAAAACAAATTTTGAATTTGAATTGTTTTTAACCAAGTTCTTGTGGTTTTTAATTCGTTTTCATTATTCTCACAATATTTAGTGTTCTTATTCAAACCCTCTTATATATATATACATAGTAGAGAGTTCAAATGAGAAAAAAAATTTGTAAGAATAAAAAAATAACTTTTAAACCAATAGAAATTTTCCATTTACTTCATTTAATGTGTGTATTTAATATTATGAAAAAGGGCATATAGGTAAATCTATAATTGTCATTAATTAGCTAATTAATTAAACTTGTAACTCATTATTTAATATATACTCTTTCAAGATAAAATAATTTATAGTGAAATACAATTTTCGACATGTGTAAGATAAATTTTAGTATGTGTAGGATAAATTTTGAAATGTGTAGGGTAAATTTACATGTGTGTAGGGTAAATTCCGATAAGTGTAAAACATATGTAGGATAAATTTTGAAATGTGTAGGGTAAAATATTTTTTTCTTTATTAATTAAGGATAACATAATTAATGAGAGAAGTTATAAACTATTTAATGGTTTACCATTATGCCCTTTCTTCTTTTTCTTCTCATATTAAATTTCTTCTCAAATGAACCTTCCCCTATATATATATATATATATGGTAGGGTGGTTCATGCGAGAACCAATGTGAAGACAACAAAATAAATCCACTATACCACCACCCAAAACCTAAAAAAACCTAACCCCCCCCCAACAATCCCAAAATGCACTAAAATCTAAAAAAACACACAATTTTTTATGACGAAAAGTAGCGATTTTTTTACAAAAATATTTAAAAAAAACAAAAAATTTGTGTGTTTTTTTTTAGATTTTTTAGGTATTTTTGGTTGTGTTAACATTGGTTCTTGCAATTCTCACAATAAAGGGTGGTTGCTAACGAATCTTTCTCCTATATATATATATATATATATATATATATACACATATACATGTTTTTAAATATATCAAATATTTATTATGGTGATAATATATATGTTATTTATTATAATTTAATATATTATAAAGAGTAAATTACAACAATTGTCCTTTATGTTTTTATCAACTTTTAAAGGTTGCCCTTTGCCTTTAAAACTAACAAGATTCATACTTATGTTTACAAATTTGCACGTTACGTTCTTTGAGGCTAACCTAGTTAATTTTAACCGTTAAAATCAAGTCATACAAGGACAGTTTCGTCTTTTTACCTATTTACCCATTTATAATATTTAATTAAATAAACAAAAATAAATATGCTTAATGTTTTTATACATAATTAAATCAAATCACTCTTTTCACTTTCTTTCTAGTTTCTCTATCTCTTTCCCACTTGCCATCACCATCCACCACCACCACCAACAACACCGAACACCACCGGCACCCCACCCACACTACCTGCCACCGCCACCATCTTCATAGCACCACGCCTAGCACCCATCAATATTGGGGATCTGGTTCGTTCATTGCACATCATATTTATCTCCTTTCTCTAGTGAAGCAGAACTCCAGTGGAGCATAACTCTGGCGAAACGGAAACCACGTGTTCAAGATCTTAAAACCCTAGTTACGACATCTCGCATGTGAACACCACCATTGTTCAGATCTAAAAACTCTGTCACAGATCTGAGTCACCGGTTGAAGGCGCAACGGTGAAGGAGTGGTTCGATGGTGGTGGTATGGAACCATACCCGGAAGTTTTTAACACCGGTGGGATTCCCCACAAACCTTTAAGACCACCAAGTTTTTATTACAAAAAAATCAAATTCAAGAAAAAAATACATATGTGTGGTTTCAGTTAGTCATTGAAAATCTTTAAACCTAGCCGTCGGAACCCTTGCCGATTAGAAACCTAGTCGTAGATCTGAAACACTATCACAAAAAAAAAACAGATTTGTAGCGGAACAAAACCTACAAACCCTAGATAACAGAAATCAAACAATTAATCCAACTAATTGAAGAATAGGTGAGAATCAATTTTGGTTGATTAATTTGAGTAATTTATTTTCAAATTAGTGGTGAGAAAAGACATGAAGCTAGCGGTTAAAATATCTAGTAATCAATTTTAGCATAATTTGTTAGGGCTTTTGAGATCGTTGATACTTGGTGTTATTAGGTTTTGGATTGTTTTGTTTTAGTTTATAATGTTCTAGATAGTTCAGGGGTCTAAAGTGAAACTAATATAATGTAAATCCTGACGTGGCATATTTATGTTTCTGCTGTGTTTATTAAATACACCAGACAGTCAGTGTGTATATATATGAAACTAATGGAAAACCCTAGTACAAGGTTCTTGGACAAGTTTTGGTGATTTCTCTTGTGTTGTGACTTTGTTCTTGTGCTAAATCCAAATATCTAGGTGCTCATAGTGTGTTTATCATTTGGGATTACATAAACAACACTTGTTGTTTGATCCATAAAAGAATCTTCATCTTCATCTTTGGGTTTTTTTTTTAACTTTTGCACATTCAAACACATAATCAATAGGTATTTGGGTGTTAACAATCAAACCATTGTGATTTGGATAGCATTTGGGACTCACAATTTGGTATCAGAGCCATTGTGCTCTTGATTGTTTGATTTTTGTTAAGATTCTTTAAGTTTTGAAGGTTTTTCAAAAGTTTAAAAGTTTCAAGGTTTATCAAATTTTTGGACGTAGAATGGCTTAATCTGGTGTGTTTAATCATAAGATTTTTGTTAATAAATGTTTTGGTAAGCATTTGGGTCATTTTGGAACAAAGAAACATGGATTTTGGGTCGTTTTTTAGTGATTAGAGAGTTTTTGTTCATGTTTAAACCCTTTTAGCGTATTTAAACTTGAAGTCAGTGTAGATAAATTTGAATACATCGTATTAAACTTGAAGATCACGTACTTGACAAATACGCCGGCAATATACTAGCGTAGTTGTTAGTTCGCAGCGATATAGTGTCAGCATATTTAATCTAAGGCGACTTCGAAGTCAGTGATAAATATCCACAATGATTTCATCACGATGATCGGCGTACTTAGCCAAAATCATGTGTGTCTTGTTTATCTAAGCGGATTTAGCATTGTCGTCGTTCCAAGAATTTAAGGACCTCAGCATATTTGACACATTCAGCGTATTTAACCTTTGATCATCAACAAAATTGTTCGTTGTTTGGGCGTAGTTACTAAATGAACATTAACAAACTGACGTATTTAACCGTTGATCAGCATTTGAACTTAAAATCAAACTAAAATGTCACTTAATCAACTAAACCCGGTCGCTCAAGCCAAACTTGAAACTGGATGTGAAGACTTTAGTAGCTGGAAGAACAGAATCAAGTCATTCTTTGAGTACTCGGATTATACTCAATGGATGTCTGTCACCGTTGGACCTCACGTTCCCATGGTGATGCGTGATTATGTGTGTACAATTAACGAAGATCCGACAACCTTCGCTGACGAAGACATGGACGTTGATCCAACGTGACCGTCGGGCTCACGCTGCTCTAACAATGGCTCTATTAAAGGATGACAACAACATGTTTGAAGAGTACACCTCAGCTCATGATATATGGTTGACACTTATCGATCACTATGAAGGCAACCAAGAACTGATGGATAACAAGAGAGATATGGTTCAGAAAGAATATGATATGTTTGGAAGTGTTCGAGGTGAAAGTCTGTCAGATCATATCAGATGTTATCTGAATGTGTTCACAAAAATGAAGAAAGTTGGTAATCTCGTTGCCAACTATACTTCAATCAAGAAACTTTTGGGCTCTCTTCCAAAAGAATGGAGCTTATAGTGCATGATGATCAAAAGAACTTTCTTGACCAGTACAACTCCGGTCACTCTTTCAGATCTGACCAATATTCTAAAGGCCTTCGAAATGGACATGCTTAAGCAAGAGATGAATCAGGCAGGATACTCACAGAAACCTGTTCAATCAACTGCTGCTTCCACTCCCAAGAATATTGCATTCCTTGCCCCTATAACCTCCGGTAGTTCAAGTTCACAAAGTGCTAATGCATCTACTTTAACGCTTCCGCAAGCTCTGCAAAGGCTCCACAGGCTAATGAGAAGACTACTTTGGTCAGTGAAGCTCAAGCTCTCAAGATATCTACTAAACATGTTGCACTGTTTAACACCTTTCTGTGTATTTACGAAGCACTTATGTCAGAAGAGCTGAAACGGGATTTCCTTTCTGCTGAAGATATGTACCAAGTGGACCAGATGATTTGGAGGAAATGGATCTGAAATGGCAAATGGTAATGATCACTTAAGGTTGAAGAAGTTTCAAGACAAGACGGGAAAGAGGTTGTCACTTGGAAAGGCTGGTTTCGAGATATCCAAGCTGCAATGCTACAACTGCAAAATTTGGATCAATTCAAAAGAGATTGTCTGTTGCTGAAAAATGAAAATGCTAATGGAACTTCAGCTAGAAAGGCAATCGCCATTGAAGGAAATGACAATGCTACTGCTAACACTCCAAAGGCTCTGGTGGTGGAAGACTAAGATTGGGTGGATGAGATTGCTGAAGCAAAGGATGAAGCTAACAAAGCTTTGATGGCAAAATAATCCGAAGAACCATAGGAAGTTGACAAGGCTCCAATGACCAAAATATCCTCTGAATCGGATCCTACGTCCTTCAAACTTTTCCAGCAACAAAAATGCAGGTATTCTCAAGGGAGAAACGTCTGCCGACAAAGGACTGAAAAGCATCGTCAACTCAACCAAGCTTGAAGCTAACAAAGGGAAGAAAGAGGATGAAACATCAAAGTCAAAAGAGAAGAGTCAAGAGGCTAGCAGCAATGCAAAGAAGGAAAAAGATCAAGTTCCTACAACACAATGAAAACTGAATCCGCCAAAGAAAAAGAGGATAACATACCCTACGAATTTAAAGCTAAATTGTGCTCAAAACCATGTATCAACGTCGTGGCTCACTATAAATCTCTCAACCTGACCTAATTAGAGAAAAAGATAGATTTTTGCAATTTAATAAAGAGCTTAAACTAAATGAAGCTGCATATCAGAGAAAGTGGAACTCAACTTTAGCTGAAATGTAAACTTCAAAAGAATTTGTTTTCAGTAAAGATTTCATTATAAATGATTTAACTGAAAAACTAGAGAAATCTAAAATTGAGAACACTAAATTGCAACTCACTATTGATAAATGGAATATTATCAAAAAAGTGCTGGTTGATATTAAAAATTGCCAATGACCGACATACATGAAAGATGACATTGGGTACAAAGATAAGCTTGGGAATGAAAGAAGAATCTTTCCGCCTCCTCACAGCAAGAACTATGTACGCATGCCAACTCCTCATCCAGAGAATGATTTAATTGATAAAAATGATCTAATTGCTCAAAGTGTCGATTGTGAAATAACAAAAATACTAAAATTTCAATAGCAATGAAGATGAAATTGAGCGTAAGGAGGATGTGTGCGATGAGGAATGTGGAGGCACAAAAATAAGGATAGGGTATTCAAGCGACAGCACTACGGTTAACTGGTTTGCCTAGAACTGTGGTAAAACAAACAAGACTTTTATTCAGGATGAATGTAATCATTTAACTAGGACGAATGACTTGTATTAAACCTAGTCTAAATATTCGGGATGACTGTAATAAGCATGTGCCTAAACCTATGACCCGCAACCATGAGAATGTAGTTTTTGAATGCGTTGATTTGAAATCTACTTTTTGTGATGAAAATTTTGTGGTTGAACCTCCTGTATTTGTTCCAGAATTGAAGCAAAAAAGATTCGAAAAATCCTTACAAAGGAAATTCCCAAGTTTGTTCCATCTTGTACAGGTATGACAGAGTCTGATAAAGAACCAAACCAAGATAGTTGCAGTGAAGACTCAAACATAACAACTTCAGAAAACGGAGAAGAAAGCTCGATTGAAGATCAAGAATCAGATAATTCAAGTGATAGTCAAGAGTCAACTTCTTCAACAAACAGGGAGATGGACGAAGAGTGCACTAAGGATGAAAGTCGTCTTGACAAGAAAATCATAAGTTCAAATCTTAATGCATCTTCATCAGACAAGGCTTCATACAGCTCAAGACACCCATCACATACATCATGTGCCAACGCATCATCCTTCAAGAGGAAAAAGAATCATTGCATTAAATATTTTCGTTGTGATCATTTAGGACATATAGCGAAACCCTGCAAAATCAAGAAATTTTCTGAACCTGAGTAAAATTTTGTTAAAAGTTTCACAGAGCAGTTTGATAATTTTAAGTAATCAGTCAATAACCTAGTTAAAACAACATGTTTTTGGAAAAGAAAAGAAGATATTTTAATCCAAAATCACGATAGATTAAAAATGAAGCAAGTCTGGGTTCCGAAATCTAACTAACTTGTATATATTTCTTGTTTGTTGTTGTATAACATAATAAACTACAAAAAATGGCTTCGAATACTCATGGAATACATCTGGCATGTGGACAGTGGATGCTTAAGGCATATGACCGGATTAAAAGAACTACTGAAGAACTTCCAATTTATTGACGGAACTATTGGTTGGAAATGATCAATTTCCTTGAGTGGAAATGAACTTTGTTCTGATCACTGTTCGTACATACTTTATCATTAAAATAACCGCTTTCTAAATAAACGAGTATCTTAAAACAATGCCCATCAAAAAGATTTTCAGCTAAGTTAAAATTTGATTTTCAAGCAATGGACATGCGAAAATAAAATTTTAGGGGGGAAGATATCCAGAAAATTAAAATATAGTTTTGATCTCCCATTTGACAACTGTTTAAGAAATGATAGAACACTGCTAACACTTTTTCTATTGAGTAAACTGCGATTAGGCGCCAAAAGATAAAGCTTACACAAAAATTCTGGATACCCACAATGTTGTGCATCCTGCAGGTAACACGTTGCGGCATATGGCTTAATGGTCTTGAATCTTGCGTTGATAGATTGGCAAAACCCGAGATTTCAGGTCTTTATATTGTTCTTCATTCAGGGATATCATAGTCGCTCTTCTGTTGCATCCCAATATATGCAGATCTAGACACGATTATGATATCTTTTCATAAAGAGCCAAAGTGGCCTAAAACCCTACAACTGAAAAGGATCAACTAAACGAGCCATTCAAAAGTAACCGTACCAAAATGAGGTATCTGCCTGACCTTGGTCAGGACTGCATTGGTCGATTTGACTGTACGAAAGTGCATACCTGTTCACCAATGCGCTGATCTTGTATCTTTTGAAACGAGTGAATTCAATATACTCACCTGTTATGAGGAACATACCTTGATCGCGGGGGTATGTCCTGACGTGGGACTCATGGGCATAATATTCTAACCGTCTAGCTTGAGTGCGGGGCATTGCAATTTTTGTTAATATTACTACAACATGATAAAAAGCTCACCGAAAGCATGTTGAAAGAAGGATGCGTGGATTTAAGAGGACAAACAACTGACATTTTTTCTTGTGCCTTAGTTATTAAAATAATAAACTGACAAGTGTTGCCCGTATGATCTTTTGCATGAACGTCACGGAGTTTCAAACAAATGAAAATTGCGAAAATGGATAGTCTCTCGGGTCGAAAAACGAATTTCGATGTCCAAATTGCTAAAATTTGATTTTCTCAAACTTATTTTTGGTTTCTTCACTATTTTTAGTTGAAAAGAACACTTTTTTCGAGAAAGTTAAAAATTTTCAAGCGTATTTGGATGGGATTTCTTAGATTTGAAGAATTCTTCCAAACATACAGGAGGCAGCGTATTTAAATATCCAGGCGTAATTAATAATTACGCTGGACGTTTAATATAGTATAATATATATATATATATATATATATATTCTGTCTTAAACATTGTTTATAAAATCTCAAATACACTATCATCTTCTTCATTATCAAGAAACCTCCTACAAACAAAACTGATCTAAGAATTTTTGTGTCAATTAAGCAAGATCATTAAGGTATGGTTAAATCGGTCCTTGAATCACATCAGAAATGCCATATCGAATGACCCTGTTTAAACGATTATGCTTTGTTGTTTGGAAATTGAATCAGTTTGGTTTTGAAGGGGTTTTATCATGAACATCTTGAATATAACGGATTTATCTTGAAGACAACGTAATTAGCAGGAATCAAAGGATTGCGTAATTAAGTCTTGAACTCAAGTTCGAGTAACCGGCGTATTTGACAAATACGCCGATCATTCACGTAGATGAATATCTACGCTGACTGTAGTCTCAAAACCATACTTAACTTCGCAACCCAATACCAGCGTATTTACCTATAACTCACATAGCGTATTTTATAGATCTCAGAGATGACCGGTTCAAGTACTTCTTGCTACTGGCGTATTTAACTCAGTTGTTTATGTCTTATAAGTTTCTCTCAGCGGATTTGACAGCGGATTTAAGAAACTATTTTTAAAACAATACATATATAAATACTTTTTATTTTTCAAATCCTTTTTCATTCCTATTAACTTTTTTTATATTTATTGTATTATATGCGTTTGTAAATATTTTGTAAATATCTTAACCAACTAACATTCACGTTTCGGAATTTATAATCTAATTCGAGTCATTTGCATGATCTCTCGAGTTGGTGAAATAAATACTTGGGACAAAACACTGAAACATAATCAGCCATGCAAAATACAGTCACCACCAAAAGATTTTGAAGATGTGGCAGATTGGATAAATTCAAGCAAAATCAGTTATGCTGTCCAAGCAGATCCAAAAATATACACTATTCACATCAAAGAATTCTAGAAAACAGCGAAAGTCAAGACCATCAACAACGTCAAGAGGATTACAGCAACCGTCGAAACAAGGAAATCATTGTAACACAAGACCGCGTGCGAAAGGTATTAAGTCTCGGAGATAATCCTTAGGATCCATTACATTTAAAGAAAGATGAAATTTTGGATGGATTCAAGGATATGAAGTACATCAGAGATTTCAAGATCAAGAACGAGATCAAACGCAACGGTCTCAGAAAAGATTGGAGACTCATTTTGCATGTGTTTGCAATGAGTCTTGCACACAGAAAGGGAGGTTACGACGGGTTAAACTTGGAATGGTCCGCTGCAATGCTAAATCTATGCACCAAACAACCATTTAACATTTCTGGCCTGATACTCTACTGTATGGTTGATAACGCAAACTGAAAGACACGGGCCATGTACCCTCGATTTGTACAGCTTCTCATCAATGATCAGTATCCCAAACTCCTACACGACGAAAACATGTACAAATTTCAGTTTCCAACAAGTCGAAAAAGAACTGAAAACAAACGAGTGGGTGATGCTTCACCATTAGATGTATCGAAATGAAAGACTTCCATTAGTGAATGCTGTATCGGGAAGGTGTTAAAAAAAGAAACAAACAGACGTTGAAGAGGAAGAAGAAGAAGAGGAACATTTACTCAGAAAGAAGAAAGGAAAATAGCATGCGGAAGAGGGAGGGTCTTCCAAGAAGAAAGATACCCCGAATCCAGAACGTTTAATGGATGAGAGTATTCGTGCAAGTAGCACAAGAGAACACAAAGAGCACACTCAGAACTTACGAGCTATACATGTAGCTGAAGAAAGAGAAAAGAGAGAAACGAAAAGAAAAACACGTGAAATGACAGAATCTGAGACTCCTATACCTGTGACTTCCGGACAAGAACAGATGATGAATTCGTTGAGCAACTGTTGGTAGATCCTAATGAAGAGAACCAAAGTAAATCATCACCACAAAAAAGGAAGACAGCAGGGAGGGTTCTTTAAGTGACGTACCACCAAAACCAACTCCAATCACACAATCTCAGCAAGCTCCATGCAAACTGCGTCCTTTCCAATAACTCTATGATAAGCTGTCTAAAGATATTAGAACGGGTCCTACAAAAGAAATATGTATCCTAAAGCATCAAGTGAACGATACAAATGTGCTACGTGAGAAGCTGAGAGAACAAAGAAAGAGAAACATGGAACTTCATGCTTATGTGACAGAACAAACAAGATTTCTAAGGTTTCAACAAGATGGTATGGAGAAGATGTACAGAATGATCAGAGAGCTATGTGCTAAGGCAGAAATACAACCATTATTCTCAATTACAAACATCTTCGACTATGAGAAGTTTGAGGTAGAGGTAAATAAACGAAATGCCGAAGAAGCTGAAAAAAAGAAAAGACGATTAGAATCGGTTGTAAACGTCAACGAGGAAGATGAAAGTGATGAAGAGGAGGTGGATCGAGATGAGATGCCGGTATGATTTGTCAAATGGGGATTGGAGGAAGAGGTTTTGTATGAAATAGAAGACTGTGATAAGGTGACCCCGCAACATCCTGAATGGTTTAAAAAGGAAAGAGAAAAGCTCCAAGATTCTATCAAGTAGTCACTATTGAAAAGGCAGAAATCACCGACAAGATAATCAACTGGAAGTACTACAACTTAAAAGGGATGTTCATTGTAAAGAGACGTGGTGAAGTCATTCAATACTTCAAAACTGGAATCGACATGAAAAGTCTTCCTCAATGGGATATCCGTGAACTCAAGAAATTTAATATAATCAATTTAGACGACAGTAGCATCGGTGTTGATTTTGAAAGACTGATTTTAAGAGAATGCAATCGCGGGTTTACGATTTTCAAACCCCAACGCCCTCGCAGAAGAGTTTCAAAGAAAACCAAGGATCCCATCACCGGTAAAGGCAAAGTCACATGGGTCATCGACCTGCTAAAGTTGTGACGAGAATTAAGATCCCTCCAGAGATTCCGGTGACGTTCTCCAATTTCAAGAAATGGTTCTATGACAGTAAAACAGGTGAAGCAGTCAATAGATCCAACTAAAATGAGTATATCCACATTCTGGATCCAATGGATGTCTTCATGTTCTGCCTGTCCGATTTGAATGTTTTGTATGGCCATAAGATTCATGTTGGTGCTGGAAACCAGTACAAGAAAGAAGGCATGCTATTTCAAAGGGCGGTAGAAAGAGCAAAGGAACACAAGATAGAAATGATGGATATTTTGAACAAATTGAAAAGCAAAAGGAGAAAGACGAAGCGAAGAAAAAGAAAAGCAAAGAGAAAAAGAAGCAAACGTCTCCAACAAAACAAAAAGATCCATCACATGATCCTATTGCATCAGTATCTCAAGCTCCGGCCTCATCCACATATGAGGCCACTACGGAGGATGCACCAGTCATTAGTGAAGTTGTTATCAATCAACCACCACCTGAACAGACCGCAGATCAAGCTGCAACAAATCCAGAAACCGAAGCTCAAAATTGAAGAAAGAACAAGTATACAACGCTCTAGGGGGTATTTTTAGGGGTTTAGAGATCGTTGGTACTTGGTTTTATTAGTTTTTAGATTGTTTTGTTTTAGTTTATAATGTTCTAGCGTTCAGGGTCTGGACAGTTAGTGTGTATATATATGAAGCTAATGGAAAACCCTAGTCCAAGGTTCTTGGACAAGTTTTGGTGATTCTTTCGTGTTGTGCTAAATCCGAATATCCAGGTGCTCATAGTGTGTTTATCATTTGAGATTACATAAACAATACTTGTTGTTTGATCCATACAAGAATCTTCATCTTCATCTTTTGGTTTTTCTTAACTTTTGCACATTCAAACACCTAATCAATAGGTGTTCGGTGTTAACAATCAAACCATTATGATCTGGATAGCATTTAGACTCACAGAATTAAACTTAAAAAGGTTAAAATTGTAGATGTTCACTAGCTATGATACATTAAGTATTTTAATTTATTTTGTTTATTCAATTTAAATATTATGAATGGTTGAAAAGACTACTATGCCCTTAATTAACTTGATTTAGCGGTTAAAATTAATCTGGTTAGGACTAAAGGACAATTAAAATTAAGTATAAATCTCCTCAGGTTTAAAGGCAAAGGATAATTTTTGTAATTTACTCTATTATAAAAATTTAAAGCACAAAATTATAGAGAAAGTAAAAAAAATATATTCACATGAAAATCCCAACAGGTATACCTGATACCCGCGGTATGCCTAATACCTGACGGGTAGATACCCGCCAAATACCTAACAGGTAATAAGCTAATATGGGACAAGATCTTACAACCGGGTATGGGTATAGAATTAGCCATACCCGGCCTATGTCATCCTTATTTTTGTCCCACACGCAACCTCCTGTCATCCACAAAACCTTACCCCTCTTCTTCTTTTCCTTTAAAACCTTCACCACTGGTTCACCTTACTATGATATCTTCCATAAACCTTTCTTCTTCCTTAATACATTTACCTTTCGTACTTCACTGGCATCCAACCATCAATATATATCTTGCATGCATGTTTGGTGATGCTAGCCTTTCGCACTGCCGGAGAGAGAAAGCGAAGGGAGGCGCCATTGTCAAAGTGTTTAATCGCCGGAAACCATCAAAAATAGCACTGCCGCTGCTCGTGTGTGCAAATTGACACCACCACCGGATTCCTTACTACCTGATATTATGACGCCGCTGTGACTCTGCCGCATCACTACCGAATTAAATGACGCCTTTCCCATTTTCTCCAACAATTCCCTCCATCTCTTGACAGTCAGAAGAAAACCAAAGTGGACCACTTTGGTCCTCTAACAGCCTGTAAGGCAATTTTGTAAATTGGTCGGTGCTTGCTAGTGTCTACAATCTCCATGGTGATATTTGGCAACAGTGGCCGGGGTGGTGGTGACGAGCATCTTAAAAAAAATCAACCTGCTCTTCCCGAGTTTCAAACCTGGGTCTTTTGATTCGCATGATAAAACACGGACCACATGCCGTTTAACTACTTGAGTATGCTATAATTTGTATACACGCATTCGCTGACCGTCTAAGAAACTGTTACTATTCTCGCCATGTGTAATGTATGTACAGATACGAACTATCTGAATAGTAATTTCAAATTTAAAATATTAAAACTGTTACTATTCTCGCAATGTATGTACAGATACGAACTATCTGAATAGTAATTTCAAATTTAAAATATTATATAACTTTTTAATATTTTATTGTATTAATATATTATTTTTAATAATTGTTTTTAACTTTTAACATATATTTATTTTTTTATTATATTTATTTTTAACTTTTAACGTGTTTTTATTTTTTATTTCTAAAATCATATTTCTTTTATCATTTATTTTTGTTTTAATAATTCTTTTTTCTTTTTTAAATATTTTGTTTTTTCAGTAATTGTTTTTCTTTTTTCTCGCCCATATGTACTGGTAATTAATATGTAAATTAAAAAAATTAAAAAATAAGCTAGTGTATGCCACATCACATCCATACATTGGACCACCACCAATATCAACAAAAAAGACCGTCCATCTCATCCAATTGTAACCTTTGGAAAATTAATTAATGGTTATGATGAAAAAGAAATAAAAAAGGAATGTAAGAATATGTTTAAAAAATCTTATTTATTGAGTTCTTTCTTCATATGCACATTCCGCTTCCATTTTTTAAACGTCCATAACTTTTTTATACGACATAATTTTTTTATAAAAATCTCACCGTAAAATGAGCATCTTTTTATTTTTAAATTGAGTACCCTATTCCAATATAGAATATTACAATTAAAAAAATATGTTGTATTTCCATGTTGTGTAGCATTTTTTGTGCTTTATTTTTATACTACATTTTTGTTTTAATATCATAATGTCCTTCCTTCCTACCCATAAGGAGTGTTACATGTAATAACCACAATCCTTTCTAGGCTAATAGACAAGACGCGCATTTTAGTGAATCCTCCTTTAATGGTAATAATTATCTTATATTCAAAACTTAACTCTTTGATGTAATAAGTAAAACTTCGTTTAAAAGTATATTAAATGAACCAAGATATATAAATAAGTGTTCAAAGTTTGGTGGAATATATATATATTTCTTTTTGAAAAGAGATGGGATTACATCATGAAGTAAATTAACATACACAAAGCAAATCCTTTCCAGTAAGTAAGTAAACATGTTTAGCAAAACAAACTTCTTTATATATCTCCTCTTATTATAATTATTATACCAGTTGATTATTATTAAATTTCTCAATTTTTTATGTTAAAAAAACTTAATATTAGTTTTCAACTTATCACAACCGATTTATTTTTTAGAGAAAACAATGGATAACTAGATCCACGGTCGATGCACATTTCGATCATGGCATCAACCTCTTGATATCTTCAAATATAAAATACGTATTTTCTTCAAGTTCTGTAATTTGTAGTCCAAGCGTAATAAGAATGGAACAAATCAAGATCAAATATTCAACAAAAGAAGTTGGTGTAAACCTTCATTGTAATTCTAGAGTAAAGACGGATGTTCTATATGGTTAACCGAAAATTTGAATTTAGTCCATAACTTTTTAAAAGTACGCCAATGGTCTTTGTGGTTTGCACTTTGTAACGCATTTTCTTCCCAACTTTTGCCAAAAGTTCATGGATGGTACATGTAGTACGCACTTTGTAACGCATTTAGTCACTAAACGTTGAGGACTAAATGTGTTACAAAGTACAAATCACATTGAACAATCTATGTACTTTTAGCAAAAGTCGAAGACAAAATACGTTACAAAGTGCAAACCACAGGGATCGACCATTTACTTTTAAAAACTAGAAACTAAACTTTTGGTTAACCATATTTTACAAACATTATATATGTAACTTGTAGGTGGTGATCGCTACCTAACTAGTGAGCAGTGTAAAGGTTATCATTCTTTAGAATAGTGAGACAATTATCGGTGATTTTATACAACTTGTCAAAAAGAAGAAACATGGTTTACCTCTACCACTGTAGAGAGATGTTGATGATCAGTATTAGTGTTATATGAATAAGAAGTTGAAATGTTTATCACTATAATGATTAGTTATCATTGTCAAGCTTAGCAAGACACGAAGAAGTGATAACTACCTTTTTAGTAGACATTGTAATGATGATCTTTAACGGCTTAGAGAGAAGATTTTATCAAGGCAAGCTCTCGGTTGAAGATTGGGAAATGGATGTAATATAAATTTTTTAACATCCATCAAAACCACTATACATCTGATATCAGTTTTCCTTTATTTCTTTACATACGTGCAAGTTATATATTCTTATCAAATACTAAACAAAAGTTGTAAAAAATATAAGTTAACATTAAAAAGTAACCTGTTTATCCCTCTCTCTAGGTTCTTATACATATACTTCACACAATGTCTAAGATGACACCCTCTTAGCGCTTATAGAAAATATTGTTTGTGATTACAAAATGATGTTTATTTTTGGAAATTTGAAACTCATATTATATAAATTAGAGTAAACATTAATTTGCACCCCCTATGGTAATACCTAAAAATCAACTTCCACGCCTCTAAGGAAAGTATGAACACATGCTCTATCGATGTTTGCAATTTTCAACATTTTGCAACCTACTATTAGTTGACTGTTTCTTTCACTCTTTACATTAAGGGCATTTTGATAATCTTCTCACTACTACACAATTGAACCCCCCCCCCCCCCCTTTCCCTCACTCAATCTTCATCGTTTCATCTACACCCAGCCACCAACCTTAACACCCCACTACCAACGACACTCTCTACAACCACGTTTAACTCAGCCAATCACCAACTCCAAATCTCTAACCTCAAACATTCATCCATCAACACCCGACAACCATCATCTCCACCACCTTTGAACCATAAGTTGTAATCAAACACCACCATCGCATCATCGTATCCGTAACCTTTACCATCACCATTACCTTAACGCGATCATCACCACCGTAACACCACCTTTCACCATCATCTCGAACTACCGTCATTCCGTCACAACTACACCACACCTGCTTCACAACCGCAAACCACCGCTCAACCAACCGTATAAAACCTTCACATCTAAGTAAAAATCACCACCTTTTCCACGTCACCCATCACCGCAACTAACTAGTACAACCAACCAACACCACCACGAATATATTAATAATAAAGAATAGAATATTTAATTCTAAATAAATGTTATATATTATAGAACGTAAGGATAAATCTAGTGATATTATGATTAAAAATTCTAATAAAAATAATCGATTGTTCAAGTATTGAAAATTTCAGGGGAAAATCAGTGGAAGAGAGACAAATTTTTAGGGTATGCATCCACCTATATTGAATTGCGGTTACAAAATTGATAAAATCGTCTTTTATTGGATCAAATATGAGCCTCCTATACAAGATAGACAAGAAATTAAAGACAAAGAAGAGAAAACACTTTTTCAAGACAGGAATCGGCATCTATCTAAGAAATTCAAAAGTTCCGGTATAAATGAAAGAAAAAGGGGAACGGGATCGCAATGAGATTTTCATCTCAAAAAGGGGGACATGGTGAAATTGGTTGAAGCTACGGACGTAATTGGATTGAGCCTTGGTATGGAAACTTACTAAGTGATAACTTTCAAATTCAGAGAAACCCTGGAATTAAAAAAACGGGCAATCCAACCTAGATTCATGTCACCATACAAGTGATTGTTACATGACGATTTACAATTTCGGCTATTCGTATTTAAACCAAGAAACAGAAAAGATTCATGTGAAAGATTTTTTATTAAGACTTAAGCTTTGTGTTGTACTGTATTTCACGTTTAAAGAAGAAAGAACGAAATAGATTTAAGTGTTGTGGCTGTCTTAGTTTTCATATATTAGGGTTTGTTATTATTACTATTATATAATAATACCAGCACAACAACAATAATAATAACAATAAGAAACCGAGGCAAAAAGGTCATTTCATCACTTTCTTAATGGTCAAACACATAGTCATCTGACAGAAGGTTGCAAAATAATTAAAAATGCAAACGTTAACGAGCACTGGCAAAGCTTTATTAAGGCCGGGGTGCCCCAGTTGTAAGACCCATCTCATTATATGTATAAAACCAATATTTATACGAAATAATTCACAAAAAGATTACAAGTTTTAACAAAACATAAGCTAACCAAAGTAGCTATGATTCAATTCAGAGTACATGTCCTTAAGTTTTAAGTTTAGAAACATGATTAACTAAAACACAGAAGCGAAAAAGTTTTAAAGTGTGTTTGGTTCTTTGCGCAACTTGATCTTCATCCGGTTTCCTAAGGCAGGTATTACCTGACATTCAAATCCAATTAAACAATTAGTATTCACACCATTTAAACGAAACGGGTTAACCTGATAACTAAAAAATATTTTTTTTATCCGGTCCAAATTCTTTAGAGGTTTATTCCTCTACCTATGCCACATTCCATGAGTTTTTCGCTCCTACTATTCGGTTTAGGTTATTACTTGTTTGACCTGTTATGAGACTTTGAGCATTTTAACTCAAGTCTTTTACTTTCTCAACAAGGCTTTTCAATATTTTCCCCCAACCACAACCAAAGTCATGGCTAGTTTTTCTTAGAATAACCATGGCATCATATTGTCGTCTTTGGATTTAGTTTTTTACTCGTTTGACCCGTTATGAGATTTAATCTCTGTAACTCAAATCATCTGCACTCTTTCATCAAGATTTTCTCATCATTTTCCAACCATGATCAAGAATCATGGTTGGTAACTCGGACAACACCTCGGCTTCCACGACCCCGTGGGTCGTTTATACCTTGGTTTTACTTGTCCATCATCTAGCTTGTGGCCCTATATGAGATTTATTTTCTTACTCATTTGACCCGTTATGAGATTTAATTTCTGTAACTCAAATCATCTACATTCTTTCATCAAGATTTTCTTATCATTTTCCAACCATGATCAAGAATCATGGTTGGCAACTCAGACAACACCTCGGCTTCCACGACCTCGTGGGTCTTTTATACCTTGGCATTACTTGTCCATCATCTAGCTTGTGGTCCCATAGACCGTAAACGGCCCGTTTGGTTCACCCTTGTGGCTCTCATCGTCCACAAGTAACAATTACCACTTTTAATCATTTTTACCATGGTCCTTAACCATGTTCATATGCGTTGATTAGTTTTCATTGCATACGATGTAAGTAAACAATCTACATGAATAAAAATATGCATGATGTTCATCCATTTACCATAAATAAAGGATACAAGTCATAAGTTGTTCGAAATAAAAGACAACACAAAGTACATTATTTTACAAAAGAGACTTGTTCAAAATAAAGTCTATAAACACAAAGTCTTTGCATCCTATATCTCACTAGGAAACGAGATATGTGGACCAAACCCTTTAAAAGCGGATGACATCGCCAACTTGACAACCATGTTCTTCATGATAATCATTCACGCAAAGATTCACTTATTTGCCTGAAATACATGTAAGTTTAATCGTCAACAAAAGTTGGTGAATTCATGTGTTTTGAGTTCGTATCAAATGAACCTTAAAAACATTTGAAAGTTCGTATAGAAACCGTTATGTAAAAGTGTGGTATGTAAAGCGTCTATGAAATCGTTGATCATTAATGTTTTGCAATGACATTAATATATGTGCCGACAGAGGAAGCATTAAACCCTTGACGATTTTGTGTCGATTAACCTCGACTGGAAAACAAAAGCACTACATGCGGCCACACGAACCCATGAGTGGGGCTCGCCAATGTCACCACTCGAATTCTCGAGGTAAAAACCCGTTTCTTTAACTTTTATAAATCCAATCATATACTTATCTTATTTGATGAATTAATTATATTCTATCTATATCGCATTGAACCGACCCGAACTGTTTGAATCAAGGTGCATGTCTCACTTGTTGGTTCAACCCATTCGCATAGCTCGGAACTTACGAGGCCTGATCCGTAGCACGAACATTATACATTTGTATTATTGAATTTTTATGCATTTATATTAGTTGTTTAAATATATATATATATATATATATATGTATATATATATATAGGGGAAGGTTCATTTGAGAAGAAATTTAATGTGAGAAGAAAAAGAAGAAAGGGCATAATGGTAAAACATTAAATAGTTTATAACTCCTATCATTAATTATGTTATTTCTCATTGATAAAGCAAAAATGTAAGTCCCTTAAACGAATCAAACAGGTATCACTAACCTAATCAGTAGCGGAAATAATGATTAGGAAGAAGAACAACTTTAAATAACTTCAACTTGCATACACCAAAAGATGTCTGATACAAGTTCTTTGATTACAACTCTCTAACCCCTTTTCATTAATCTAGCATCTCTATTTATAAGCACTACCAAGCCCACTATTTACAACCCTAGGCCCATAAGGCACTAGGAAGCCCACAAAACCAAACCAAAGCCCAAAATAAAGCCTAATGAGTAAACCTTTAGCAATCTATGCCCAACAATCTCCCCCTACGTTTACTACATTAGTCCTTTGGTTGAGCGTCCACACCGAGCCTCCCAGCTATAATCCCTGCTACCGCTGCAGTCCAATCTTTCGCGCAAACTTCATACAGCTCTGCAGTCCTGATTTGATGAGACGCAAGAACTTGCAAGTCTTCGTCATGAAAGCTCACTAAATCTACCACATCGTTAACTCTGAATGCCTTCTCCTTTGTCACAATCGCAACGCTTCCAACTTTAGGGTCGTATAGCCAAAAATTAAAATTCTTGAGAATCCCGCGAGGAAATGTAGGAGCAACTGGTATAACCAATTCTTTGTCGGTAGGTGGCCTCATCACTGATTTGAATCTCTTGCCAGTGTGTGCATCACGAACTCCTTTTGCAACTCTCAGATATGGTTTAGCAGTCTTCATAGTCTTGAAACCACTTTTAACCTCACGTTCCAGCTTTTTGAAAAACCTCCATCCAGGTCCACGCTCGGTAGTATCATCGTCAGTATATGGAGCCCTCAACAGATCAGTAAAAGCAACCTTTGTCCATGTCTCAAATGTGATTCATTTGAAGAATATTCACGTGTTCCATCCTGACGCACAATAATCCACATATTCTTGACGTGGTTATACATCCAGTTGAGCACCCTGGATTTATTTCCCACTTGGCTGTAATAGCTCGACCCTAGCTCCATCACATACCTTTCTGACTGATTCGTCGGATCCTTGAGCTGAAAGTTCTCATCAAGCGGATTTACATTGACATCAGAACCATTTGTTTCTTCTTCTGACCAGTGGCACGCTTTTGACTTACAGTAAACTTCCTACGTGGGTCACTCAGATAATTATCCAAACCAGCTTGGCGTTTAGCAGCCAACTGTTCAGCCGCGAGTCTCTCTGCTTCAGTCTCCTCAGCCATTCTCTGTTGCGCCGCACGATGTCTATGTTCAATATTCATTGGGTCGTCTATCGGATCACTGAATTCCTTTCCGAATTTATTCTCCAGCTTGGCATTCAAATCAAATACCAGAGTCATAAGCCTGGTCAATAGTTTGATCTCTGACGTCCAAACGAGTCTGCAGTGAGGCAATTTGTGCATCCTTCAGAATAACTTCCTGTTCCAAGACGACCACCCTTTTCTTTAAATCCACCACATCAACTTCCACATCATCATCTCATCGTCGCTATCCATTCCCGCGAATTCAAATGCCCTTTTCTCTGATCTGCGCAAATAATCTTCAGAAACATCATCAACATGACCAACACTACTTCCACCTGCAGCAGAACCGCCAGCACCTGATGAACTTCCTCCAAACTCCATGATTTGAAGTACTGTGTCAGCTGGAATAGACACAACAGTAGACTATGTAATAATAGGAGTGGTTGGTTGTGCAGATAAAACAGATGTGTCATGTATCGAAGTATCAATAACAGATTCAGCAACTGTGACTCAACAGCGGTAGAAGTGATGAACTCAGACTCTGCAGCAGTCACAGCAATAGGAGCTTCAGGTTGACTTGATGGAATACTTGGCTCGCTTCTTCTCCTTTTAATCAGTGGCACCTCATCTTCTTCATCTTTGTTATCTTCCTCAACCAGATCAGTTGGTGCAACAACAGGTGGAATATCAAGTGGAGATCACCCTGCCTCTCCTGAATATCCTTCAGATGTGCAATCAAAGCTTCTAAATTCTCCGAAGATAACTCTGGTAAAACGGGAGTCAAATTGGCGTTGAATTCTGTGAGATCATCAAGAAAAGCTTGCCCAGCATCGGCTTCGGCATCAGTAACCAAATCCTCTATCTCCTTTTCTTTAGCAGGTATATCATGTTCTTTGGCTACTATTGCATTGACGGAGGAGGAGGAGGAGGAGAAGGTGGAATATCCAAACCAACAACTTCAGCGAACTTCCCAAACTTTTCAGAGCAAATCGACCCACAAACACCGTTTTAGATGTTGAACGGTTCTTCTTCATCATACTAAAGATAGTTGGCCCCATCGGCTTCATGTTCAGCAAGTTGGCATCTGACGCATCCTTCGCCAAGTCTGGTAGCGGGCATCTAGAATCAACTGGACAAAACGTGGGTACAAGAGAAACATTCGCTCCTTGGACTGTTCTAGAATTTTCTTCATGTTGTTGAAGATATAACCAGAGTAGTTATACTTCCAGTCCATAACCAACGATACTATAGCAGATGACTGAGCTTGGTTCGGCTGATCAAGACCACCTTTGTTCTCCAAGACGCACTGTATGAACATGTGAACAAGTAACCGCCAGTATGTTGGAAACATCTTCTTCAATAATGGTGGATACGATCCTTCATATCCCATTTCCATCAACACAGGATGCACCTTCTCTTCGGCATAGATTGTTGGATTGCTAAAAGTATCGGCAATTTGCAACACCTCTCTCACACACGCTTCGTTTACCACTATCTATTTTCCCTGTATCTGTGAATGGATAAACGGTTTCCCATCTTCACCTCTTGGATGAAATCGTGCTCTTTTCCAGAATGAATGCACTATGTCTCTGTAGATAACCGGATTAGCTCGGAGAGCATATGCAATCTTACACGCGTTTAGTCCCACAATCATGGATTGGAATTCCTGAGAGAACTCTGCTCGAGGGTCTGAAAGATATCTCGCTTGGTTGTGGAATTGCTCCTCAACCAGCATCACAGCATCGAAGGCTTCTTCAACCATATCTGTCAAGATAACAACCAAGTTAAATCCCAACTAACAGAAATTAACAGAGTTTACCAGAATGGCAGTTAAAACTAACTGGATAGTTCAATCAGATGTTAAGGTTCAAAAATAAGAATTCAAGTTAATTTTAGGGTTCAATAGTTGAAAAGGTTCAAACTAGATGAAAGGTTCAAAAACCTTAAATCCGATTACTGACAGGTCAATTCTAATCCGGATAAACCCTTTCATCAATCCGGATTAGAAGGAGGTCTACTACAGTTCGGACAAGGATGCAATCCGGATTACCCCAAAGTATCTCGGATGAAATATCATTCTGGATGAAGACTGTTCCAGACCAATCCGAGATGAAATCCGACTTCATCAATTCGGATGAATACCCATCCGGAATGAAATCTGGAATGCCTAAGACTTTGAAGATCTATCCGAGATACAATTCGGAATGCTTTAGAAACTAAAATTTTCATCCAGAATTCATGAATTTAAACAATTTATACCTAATCCGGATGAATTTCCGAGATGCACAGTTCGAATAGAGAGAATCAGAGAAGAATTTGGATTTCGGAATTTGTGGATAATCCGAAATGAAATATCAAAGATACCTATATACTTTCCGAAATGGGCTCGTGACAGGCGCAATCCGGAACAGTAACACCGTGAGCCTGTCCGGAAAAGTCCAATTGGGCCTTTTCGAAAAAGCCCAATCCAGAACAGTACCTTTTGGGCCTAAAGAAGCCCAATCCGGAATAGTAATTTGGGTTTCCAATTTTTAAGACTTTTAACCAATTTTATTAGATTGGCCCAAATCCCGAAGCACACTGGGCCAGTCTAATATCTCTTGACAGAAACCATCTAATCAAATTCATCAAGTAGACTAACCAAGCATCCAACCACCTTTTAACAATCTACAAAGAAAAACTATTTAACACACATAAATATTAACACAGCCTTGCTAAGGGATCAAATCGTTTCAAAGGTTAACTAAGGAACATTTTTCAGTATGAGCAGGGTCAATTGGTCTAAGCGATTGTCAATATACTTGTCCATTTAAATCTAAAACTCAACCCTTCCAGTTCAAGCATTATGATACGCTTAAGGTAGTATTATACTATGATACTCGTGTGTCCCATACCATGACATACCCCCACGATCAAGGTAAGCACAACAATTCATCATAGCAGGTGAGATACTATGGTCATCCTTTTATTCTACAACATCAGGCTATTGGTGAACAGGTTAGTACTTCCGTACAGCAGAGAGACCAATAGTGACTGACGAGGGTTAGGCAAATACCTTATGTGGTACATAAGAACTTATGAAGAAACTTCTGTTCTCTTAGGTTTTGGCCCTTCCATTTTGGCTCTTTTACAAAGATATCCTGACTGTGCCTAGGTCTTCATATAATCTGGATGCAACAGAAGGGCAGCCAAGATATCCCGAATGACTCAACAGCATAAAGACCAGAAACCTCAGATGTTAGTTATCTATCAACACAAGATTTAAGACCATGAAATCATGCGCCTATAGTAAGTGACCCATTGAGTACATAGTCCGTTATGTTTATATCTTTAACTTTCCCCATCCGGTTGAGTTTTAGACCTACCGACACATCACTTTTGATTCAAATCTTTTCCCGCTTCTACACCTTACATGTGTTAGTCAAACATTTTATCACGAAAAAGTATTTCATTTCCCTATCCTTGCAAAACTTCTTTTTTAAGAATTCTCCCCCTAAATTTGTGTATACACATGAACAAATTTACAAGCAATGAAAATAAATAAGAACAGTAAACAAAACACAAAGACAGAGGATGCCTAGATAGAAAAACGAATCATTTTGAGAAGATCCACAAGCACTTGAAAACGCGCATTGCTAACTGGTTTCGTGAACAAATCCGCCACATTTGCATCAATGTGAATTTGCTCAAGCTTTACAAGACCCTTTTCATAGCAGTCACGGATAAAATGAACTTTAATATTTATGTTCTTGGATTTGGAGTGAAAAAGAGGGTTTTTAACAATTTGGATAGCGACATCATTATCACAGTAAATTGTTGTGTTTAGATAAGTCAAACCATAATCTGCAAGCTGGTGTTGCATCCATAAAACCTAGGAGCAGCAAGCAGAAGTTGCGACATATTCTGCTTTTGCAGTAGAAAGCGAAACCGTCTGTTGCTTCTTGCATTGCCACGAGATTAAGCGATCTCCCAGAAATTGGCAACCAGCTGAAGTTGAGCGCATATCCCTATATGTACCTCCAAGATTACTGTCAGAGAAAGCAAACAGTTCAAATTCAGAATTTTTAGGATACCAGAGGCCCAGTGATGGAGCCCCTTTGAGGTACCTAAAAATTTGTTTAACAGCATGTAAATGAGAGAGTTTAGGAGTAGCCCGATAACAAGCACACTGGCAGACGGCAAACATGATATCTGGCCGGCTAGCAGTGAGATACATGAGTGAGCCAATCATGGAGCGATACATAGTCGGATTAACAGCGTTCCTTCAGCATCTTCATTTAGCAGAGGCCATTCTGCTATAGGTGAAGCTATAGGCTTTGAATCTGTAAGCTTCAACTTGGCAAGAACGTCATGGACATATTTTCCTTGATGAATTAGGATACCCTGTGGGCTCTGACGAACTTGAAGTCCCAAAAACATGGTCATCTCCCCCAATGAGCTCATCTCAAATTTCTTCTTCATGATTTCTTCGAATTCGCGGCACAAACCATCATTGGTGGAACCAAAGATGATATCATCAACGTAGATTTGGAGGAGAATAATGTCCTTATCAATGTGTTTGATGAACAGGGTTTGATCAATGGTTCCACGTGGGTATTCGCGAGCAAGCAGATGCTCTGTAAGAGTAGCGTACCATGCGTGGGGCGCTTGATGCAACCCATACAAAGCTTTGTCTAGTTTGTAAGCATAATCTGGCTTGTCAAGATCAGTAAAACTCGGTGGTTGTGCCACGTAGATTTCCTCTTTCACCTTGTCATAGAGAAACGCAGTCTTGACATCCATTTGATATACGGTGAAATCCATGTAAGATGCATAAGCCAAGAAAATGCGTATAGCCTCCAAACGCGCGACAGGTGCGTAGACCTTATCATAATCGAATCCTTCAATCTGTCAAAAACCCTGAACCACCAGTCGAGCTTTATTTCGAACGATAACTCCAGTGTCATCCTGCTTGTTACGGAAAACCCAGCGAGTTCTGAGAGCACGTTTTCCTTGAGGCAGCTTCACCAATTGCCAGACACCAAGCTTCTCAAATTGATTGAGTTCCTCATGCATGGCATCCACCCAGCCTGGTTCCTGCAAGGCAACATCAATACTTTTAGGTTCAGTTTGTGAAATAAAGCAAGAATAGACAATATCCCCAGATTGGCTGCGGGTTCGAACAACAGCGTTGACAGGACCAATAATATTTTCAATGGGGTGATCACGCTATAAACGCTGTGGTATTGGTGTAGCGGGAACGAGAACATCGTTTGCAGGTTGGTAACTCTAGCTGAAGCTACTCCAGATGACTCCCCCTCAACAGATGCATCAGTAGAAGTAGTTACTAAGGAATCAACTGAACAATCGAGTGGAGTAGGCTCTGGGAACAGAGAAGAGCCCAAGACATCGGGAGTAGGTCATTCATGTGTCGTAGGAGGCTCTGTGTCAGAAACCGCAACTTCGGGAGGATCGGTCTGAGCAGGTGAATTGATAGCTGTTCTGGAGATTGCGAAATGGTGGAGGAAGATGAGACAGAGTCATTAAATCCAGGAGGATCCACACTCAACTGCTTTAAAGTCTCATGTAGCTCGGCAGCATCAGCATCGTCTTCGGATGAAATGGGCACCGTTTGAAGGGCAGAAATTGAGTTGTTACCTGCAGACATATTGTAAGACACATCAATATGATTAAATAATTTGAAATAGTCATACAACCAGTCAGGACCAATGCGTGCATCATTGGGATTTTCCTCCAGCCAACCCACATTGTAGGTTTCAACTACCATCTTCTTCATCTTGTTATAAACGCGGTATGACGTATTTTTAGAATAGCCAACGAAGATGCAAGGATTCCCGCGTGATTCAAACTTTCCTTTAGCGTCCATGAGCAGGAGAACACAAGGGCATCCGAACTTGCGGAAATGCTTGACCGAAGGTTTGCGACCTTCAACCACTTTGTATGGAGTTTTCATATGGCGTTTATTGATTAGGGCATGATTCTGAATATAGCATGCAGTATTGATTGTTCTGCCCAGAAAATAAGAGGTAGCTCGGATTCAACCAGCATAGTGCGTGCAGCTTCAATGAGTGTGCGATTTCTGCGTTCTGCAACCCCATTTTGTTGTGGGGTTCTGGCTGCACTAAACTGTCGGTCAATCCCCTTGGAAGAGTAGAAAGAGTTTAAGGTAATATTCTTAAACTCTGTCCCATTATCACACCGAATAGCCTTCACCGTAGAATCTGTCTGGTTTTCCATAAGCGTGACAAACTGTTTGACTAACTCAGCGGTTTCACTTTTATGTGTAAGAAAGAAAACCCATGTGAATCGAGAGTAGTCATCAATAATAACCAGACGGTATGCCTTCTTGCCAATGCTCCGTATGTCTGTTGGACCAAAAAGATCCATATGTAGCAGTTCTAAGACTTGAGACGTGGAAGGAGCGGCTTTAGATTTGTGTGGCTGTCGATGTTGTTTCCCACGCGCACATGATTCCCACTTTTCGATCTGCATGAAGTCACGAACTGGTAGATCTCTGACTAAACCACCCTTTGCAAGACGATTTAAGTTCTTCATGTTGATGTGCCCCAGTCTGCAATGCCATAGCATGGCGTTATGTTCGGATGTAGATGAGAAGAGGCAGGTGAGCTTCTCAGAAGGAGCCTGGTTCATATCAATAACATATGCATTTCCTTTTCGTGCAGATTTAAGAAGAATCCAATCATCTGGAATAACTAAACCAGGTTTGAGCACATAACATCCTCTCTTGGTGAAAAGAACATCCAAATGATTGTCACAGAGTTGAGACACACTTAAAAGACTGTGCTTCAATTCTGGTACGTAATTAACATTCTTAAAGTTGAGGGCTCCGTTGCAAACAGTTCCTCACATGGTAATCTTCCCTATCTCTCTACCTGCGAAGGAAACAAACCCGCCATCAAAAACTGAATGTCATTCAACTGCGAGATGTCTCAGGTCATGTGCCTGGAACAGCCACTGTCAATGTACCATAGTCTAACAAGAGCGCGCCAGAGCTATTCCTGCACATTTCAACAGGTTTTAGTTAGAGACTGGAACCCAGGCCATTGAAGATCTGGGCTTGCCATTAGCATCAACGTAAGTAACCTCACGAAAGATTAAATTAGTTGAGGATGAGGTTGATGATGCTTTTAATTTATTAGAAATGGGGGTAGAAGTGTCACACCCCGACCCGCAGCGGAAATAAGAGTCGGGGCATAATTGGGTTATCACCAAAGCACATGACATTTACTATTATGTTTCATAATTAAATGAAGTCAAAGTTACATTTCTCAAACATCCAAACATGTTCATTCAATACAAGGGAAAATAACCAAACATAATAATCCAAATACTAAATCGTTTTATTTCTTCTAATCCAGGTCCTATGTGTTCCTAGCTGCTGCTGGTTCACCTGTATCATGTGTAAAATGGGAGGTTTTGGGTCAGCATAAGTTGGCAAGTGAACCTTATAGATAAACATTTGATAATGATTTTATGGTTAGTTTATCAATAAAATATTGTGCATAATCATAAAAGAGCACATGTAAGTAATCAAACATTGGCAAATAGCAGTTACAATTATAACATACATTAACATTTGATAGCATACATGAATATACCAATATCATACGATAACTAACATAAATGAACTGTGCGATCAAGGCTCAATCAAACGGAGCCGATCGTATTGCATGAACTGGAAATGTAAATTGAACTGTGCGCTCAAGGCTCAATCAAACGGAGCCGAACGTATTGCATGAACTGGAAATGTAAATTGAACTGTGCACTCAAGGCTCAATCAAACGGAGCCGAGCGTATTGCATGTATTGAAATGTAAAATGAAATGACCGATCAAGGCTCAATCAAACGGAGCCGATCGTGCGGGCACGCCAAGATCAACCGCATAATAAAATGGGGATCAAGCTCAACCTCGATGGATGGGGAGCTGCGGCCTCGGCAATTGCATGTACTGAAATAATAATTTGCATCCAATAATAACTACATAACAGCAACAAACTAATACACATGTCATGATATGATGTATGCACAATAATTTCGTTATAATATGTAAATAAACAAAGACACATGATACACCCCAAAATGTGATTAAAACGGGGAATTTGAAAGGTTCACTCACCTTGGGTGCGTTGGATTGGAGATGGTGAGATGCGCACGATTTAGACGAGCGAGTCGACGAGGAATACTAACCTAAATAATAATGGAAAAATATATTAAATGGATGGATTTTATTAAGGATTTTAATGGGATTTTTAGATATATTTTTGTGAGTTTATGGCTATTTTCTATCTTTAAAAATGTTATTTTTAAGTATTTTTAATTGATTTTTAAATTAAAATAAACAAATAAATATATAAAAAAATTATTATTTTTTTACTGTTTGACCATTGACCGTTGACCGTTGACCGATTCGGTCAGCGGTAAATGTTGCGCCAAGCGGGATTCAAACCGGTGACCTTCCGTTCACGTGCACGTAGCTCAACCAACTGAGCTACGTGACTAACCCGTTAGAAACTCAGTTTTAATTATATTTATATACTTATTCGAATTAACCGAAAATTCCTTTATTTACAAAAACGTTTTAATTCAATTGACCGGTGCTTGGGACAGGATTCGAACGCGCGACGTGAAGTTTATCTTGCACACAGTCCACCGCTGGACTGTGTGTCTAACCCGGTTATATTCTTGATTTATATTATACTTAACAACTACCTGCTCTAACCCGGTTAGTTCATGATTAAAAAGGAATGTTATTACGTAAAGCGTGTGCGTAGTAAGGATCGAACTCGGGACGTGAATATGAAATTTGCACACAGTCCACCGCTGGACTGTGTGTCTAACCCGTTTATAATCCGGATTTTAATTACTCTTATATACTGAAATAGCTTCATCTTCTTCGTCGGATTACACGATCAGCGTAATTCGACTGGTTAAGTTTGATTTTGTGATTTACAAAGATCTTAGACACTATCAGTAATTCAAGAGTAAGGAATGGAGAGAGTTTAAAGAACAGAATTTACCGATTGAAGATAATCACAGAAATCCGGCGAAGGTTCGTCGGTACTGGAAATGAACTCCGACTGCTGAACCAATTAACAGTGTGGATCGATTATTCACAAGGTTACATCACCTAAACAAGGTTTAAAAGAAGTGCAGAATATCTTACCAGTTCACAGTGGGATTCCGGCAATCTCAGGAACTTTCCGGCGAAGGTAAGATTTCCGATAAACGTTGGCTAATATTGATTCTGATGATGGAGTTGTGTTAGAGATTGACTAATCACATGTTTTAAACAAAAAGTGTCGAAGGAATTACCACGAGAATGTGAGTCCCGGTTTTCCGGTGAGTTGCAGAAAAATTCCGGCGATCTGATTCAGAGAATCTTACGGTTCAGAAACTTGACGAAAATGAAATTGAGTGCTGTTGTGATAGTTATGAATCGCGCAAATGATCAAAACTTGAATTAAATCAGAGTTTGATAAGTTTTCGGTTTCAAATACCGGAAATGATGAATCTTTATGTTCATTCAATTCGGACTTAATTAGAAACCGAAATACATCGGTTATAAGTGCAATTGTGAGGTAAACAATCGATTTAACGATTGGTTTGCCGATTATCGGTTTTCAGTTGGTAATATTGATTAAGCTGAGTTTATGTATAAGTTTCTTTTGTTTTCATATAGTTAACAGAAAATACATTGTGGCGGAGTGGTTTGGTGAGGGATGGTTAAGTCGTTTGAGACCCAGCTGACCCGGGTTCGAGTCCCGGCAGCTACACATGTTTTTTATTTATTTTATTTTAACTTTTTATCAAATATAATTTTTATAGTTTAGTTTATTTATTAATTATGTAACGTTTAAACTCAAAATAATCATAAATAATTAATGTACTTTCATAACTTGTTATTTGATTACAAAACGGAGCGGGTTTTGGAGACCCGATTTTTACAAATGTTACAGTATCCCCTACTTTTAGGAATTTCATCCCGAAATTTAAACGGTTGAAGTAGTAGGAAAAAGATGCGGGTATTTTTCACGCATTGAGTCTTCACGTTCCCAAGTAAACTCAGGTCCCCGTTTCGACTCCCAACGTACCCTAACAATAGGAATGCGACTTCGTCGTAGACGCTTTTCTCCATAGTCCATAATCTCCACTGGTCTTTCAATAAAATGCATGGATTCATCAATCTGAATATCTTCCAGTGGAATATGAAGATTCTCATCAGCGAGGCACTTCTTCAAGTTCGACACGTGGAATGTGGGATGAATCCTGTCGAGTTCTTCCGGTAGGTCAAGCTTGTATGCTACAGGACCTACTCTTTCGAGTATCTTGAAAGGTCCTACGTAACGTGGTGCTAGCTTTCCCTTTTGACCAAAACGAACTACTCCCTTCCACGGTGGTACTTTTAAAAGCACATGATCACCAATGCTAAACTCCAAGGGCTTCCGTCGTTTATCTGCGTAACTCTTTTGACGACTTTGAGCCGCTAGAAGATTGTTTCGGATTTGATGAATCTTATCTGTGGTTTCTTGGATCAATTCTGGACCAGTAATTTGTGCTTCCCCAATTTCGTGCCAACAAACAGGAGATCGGCACTTTCGTCCATATAAAGCTTCAAAAGGTGCCATGCCGATGCTAGAATGGTAACTGTTGTTGTACGAAAATTCAACTAACGGTAGGTGGGCGTCCCAATTTCCCTTGAAGTCTATGACACATGCCCTAAGCATGTCCTCAAGAGTTTGAATGGTGCGCTCAGACTGTCCATCAGTTTGAGGATGATAGGCGGTACTGAGATCTAGTCGAGTGCCCATAGCAGATTGTACTGTTTGCCATGTTCGTGAGGTGAAACGACCATCACGATCAGAAATAATACTTAATGGTACTCCATGCCGGCTTACGATCTCGTTGATATAAATACGAGCAAGCTTTTCGTTCTTGAAATCTTCTCGAATAGGGATAAAGTGAGCTGATTTTGTAAGTCGGTCTATAATCACCCATATAGTGTCATACCCACTAGAAGTGCGAGGTAACCCGGTAATGAAATCCATGGTTATATTTTCCCACTTCCATACAGGTATTTCCGGTTGGACTAGAAGTCCTGAGGGTCTTTGGTGTTCAGCCTTCACCTTAGAACATGTGAGACACTTGGAAACAAAAACGGCAATATCTTTCTTCATTCCAGGCCACCAATAGGTGTACCGTAGGTCTTGATACATCTTATCAGCTCCTGGGTGTATAGAATATCGCGATTTATGAGCTTCATGCATGAGTGTTTCACAAAGATTGATGTGGTTAGGAATCCATATACGATCTATGTAATACAAAATACCATCAGATTTAGTTTCAAGTTTTAGCTCGGCTCCACAGGACATCTCTTTTTGTACATCTTCCTCTGTTATTGAAACGTGTTGAGCTTCTCGAATTTGATCCTTAATATTGGTTATAATTTGCGAACATAGAAGATGAATGGAGTTCGCATAACCCTTTCGACTAAGTGCATCAGCCACCACATTTGCTTTACCAGGGTGGTATCTGATTTCACAGTCGTAATCATTTAGGAGTTCGACCCATCTTTGTTGCCTCATATTTAACTCTTTCTGATTGAAGATATGTTGAAGACTCTTGTGGTCAGTGTATATTTCACACTTCGTACCATAGAGATAATGTCTCCATATCTTAAGAGCGAATACAACGGCTCAAAGTTCGAGGTCATGAGTGGTGTAGTTCTTTTCATGTGTCTTGAGTTGCCTCGAGGCATAAGCTATGACTTTTCCTCTTTGCATGAGAACGCAACCTAATCCTTGCTCTGACGCGTCGCAATAGACTACAAAATCATCACAACCTTCAGGAAGAGTGAGGATTGGTGCATCACAAAGTTTTTGTTTAAGTGTTTGAAAAGCTTCTTCTTGCTTGGGTCCCCATACGAATGGTTTTCCCTTATGGGTTAAAGCCGTGAGTGGCACCGCAATGCGAGAGAAGTTTGAAATGAACCGACGATAATAGCCAGCTAGTCCAAGAAAAGACCTTACTTCAGTTGGTGTACGTGGAGCTTGCCATTCTTGAACTGCTTTGATCTTTGATGGGTCCACATGTATTCCTTTGTCATTGACTACATGCCCGAGAAATTGCACCTCTTTTAACCAGAATTCACATTTAGAGAACTTGGCATAAAGCTTTTCCTTTTCTAGAAGTGCAAGAACGAGTCGAAGATGACGCTCATGATCAGCTTTGGATTTTGAATAGATAAGAATATCGTCGATGAATACAATAACAAATCGATCAAGGTAAGGTTTACAGACTCTATTCATTAGGTCCATGAAAACAGCTGGTGCGTTGGTTAATCCAAACGGCATAACCATGAATTCATAGTGACCATATCGAGTTCGAAAAGCAGTTTTAGGGACGTCTTCTTCATGCACTCTAAGCTGATGATAGCCAGATCGAAGGTCGATTTTCGAAAAGCAACTGGCACCTTGTAGTTGGTCAAGAAGATCATCTATGCGAGGTAAAGGATATCGATTTTTGATGGTTAACTTGTTGAGCTCTCTGTAGTCGATGCACATACGAAAAGATCCATCTTTCTTCTTTACAAAAAGGACAGGTGCACCCCAAGGCGATGAGCTGGGGCGTATGAATCCCTTGTCAGTCAACTCTTGCAATTGACTGGCTAGCTCTTGCATTTCAGAGGGGGCTAACCTATATGGAGATTTTGCCACTGGTGTAGCACCAGGTATAAGATCGATACGGAATTCGACATCTCTGATTGGAGGAAATCCTGAAATGTCGTCAGGAAAAACTTGTGGAAAATCTTTTACAACAGGAATATCTTCAAGTTTCTTCTCTGTGGTCCCCTTCTTGATGATATGGGCTAAAAACGCGACATAATTCTTGCGAAGGTATTTTTGAGCTTGAAGACAAGACATTAAGTTGAGCCCTTTCGACGAGGTTTCTACAATGATTCGAAGAGTCTGACCGTTTGAAAGAGGAATACGAATAAATTTCTCACGACATACAACTTCCGCATGATGTAGACTGAGCCAATCCATACCGATTATGATGTCGAAACTTCCCAGCTTCATAGGAATCAGATCGACCGAGAAATCGTGGTCGTTTAAAGTGAGTGTACAGTTGCGTAAAATAGAGTATAATGAAACTGGTTTTCCGTCCGCAACTTCCACCGTTATGGATTCCGCGAGCTTATCCCGATTTTTGCTTAAGATAGGTTCAAATTCTAATGACACGAAACTTCTATCCGCACCAGTATCAAATAACATAGAAGCATATCTACCATTTATAAGAAACGTACCGTTGACCACATTGCCGTCAGCTCTGGCCTGGTTTGCGTTAATATTGAAAGCTCTTCCTCTAGCAGGTGGAGGAGCTTGGTTTGCTTGATTCACAGGGTTGGCTTGGGCCTGAGCATGAATAATATTGACCAGCCTTGGACATGTGTTTCTGAAATGACTTGGGTCGCCGCAATTGAAACAAGCCCGCGTAGGTTGGCCCATAGGGTAATTGGGTTGATAGTATGTTTGGGCTAAATGTTGGGCGGGTGGAAATGGTAGTTGTTGTTGGGCTTGACCCATTAACTGTTGGTGGGTTTGGGTTATAGGTTGGTGACGATTTGTTCGTTGGAGCGTGCGGCAGTTTTGAACAGTATGTCCGGCGCGACCGCAGCCGGTGCAGTATTGGCAAGGATAATCAGGGGAGTGGTGATACTGACAACGGTTACATTTTGGTAGTGGCCCTGTGTATGGTTTTCTGTATGGCGCAGGTGGAGGAGTGGCTTGAGTGATGGGTGCAGCAGGAATATGGGTGTTGGTTTGGGTGACTGCAAAGTTCTTGGTATTACGCTTCCTCTTATTAGCAAACTTAGAGGAAGGAGTGTGGTGGTTTGAGGTTTGTCCCTCAGCAGGGGCTTTCTTCTTTTCTTCTTTGAACTTCCCATTGCGAATTCGATTTTCAGTCAGTTCCGTTGCCAACTGCATGGCAGCTTCGAGTGTTACCGGTGAAACGCTGAGGACCGAATCTTGGATTTTCGAGGGAAGTCCTCGAATGTAATGTTCGATCAGACGATAGGTTGGAGTGAATAAGTTTGGAACCATTTGGTTCAACTCCAAGAACCTTTTGTTGTAAGTAGAGTGATCACCATCTTTTTGCTTCAAGGCATGAAATTCATCCTCCAATTTCTTAATTTCACTTCTAGGACAGAATCGCCTAGTCATGATTTCCCTTAACTCCTCCCAAGTTAAGGCCATCGCATCTTCCGTTCCCCTCTTTCCTTTCTCAGTATTCCACCAAGTGAGAGCTACACCAAGTAGTCTCCCGGTGGCGTAACGAACTTTGCGATCCTCAGGACAATCGCAGTTTAAGAACACGTTTTCCATCTCCTCGAACCAATGTAGGAGAGCAGTGACTCCCTCAGTCCCTTCGAATTTTGGAGGATCACAGGACTTAAAATGTTTGAAGGAGCATTTGATGGTAGGAGGGTTGTTGATGTTCTGATCCTGATGTTGAGGAGGGTTAGTAGGATTTGCAGCAAGGGCTTGTTGTACTTGTACCACGATGTCAGGCAATATCGTGGCCATTTGATTCGCGATATGAGTGGCCAAACGCTCCCGAGACTTTTCCGATTTCCTACCCCTTCGATGCTGTCTTGACGACATCTACAGGATCATAAAATGAGAAGATTGTGAGTTTATGGTGTCTTTTTAGGTGTCATGTGTCTTTAAGAAAATGAAAATAACATAAATATCAATAATGCAACTACATCCAAAGGATGTCTTGGGTTCGCTCATGTTGGGCCTCAAATGTCCCCCATACCTTCACCTACATAGTCATGTGGGCCCCCATGGCTATTGGCTTGGTAGGATTCACATTAGTATTGGCAATTTAACACTCGCATCCCCCGAATGCAAACCACAAAATATGTTCATGAGATGTTTGGTCGGAACGTGTCCAGGTGTAGACACAATGACAACTCAAAGTGGGATTAGCTCTCACGACGTTTGGTATAGCATGCTTTGGCCTAATAGGTATTTCGTACTCTCATCGTTAGTCCCCAGGTAGGCAAACTGGTCCTTTATTTTGGATTTATACGAATGCCAACCTAGACAGGACGTTCCGACTACCGGCACTAGTACCCTTCCAGTTACTACATGCCCGTCATGAGAACTCACTTTGATGAGATTTGAAAACACGAAAATCATTGTAAAATCAATCATGATGTGGTGTGTGCTTGCATGGATGTGATATGTTATGATCATACGATTTCATGATAGGCATTATTTGATAATACATACTTATGAACATGCTTGTACAATATCAAATGTAACATTTAACATAAACATATAAACATCATGAAATTTGGCATATAACACACAAAATTCTTATAAGTTTCTAATCGACTATAGTATAGGCTCTAAGGGTCTAATAACCTATCCTATATCCCTATAGTCATGGCTCTGATACCAATCTGTCACACCCCGACCCGCAGCGGAAATAAGAGTCGGGGCATAATTGGGTTATCACCAAAGCACATGACATTTACTATTATGTTTCATAATTAAATGAAGTCAAAGTTACATTTCTCAAACATCCAAACATGTTCATTCAATACAAGGGAAAATAACCAAACATAATAATCCAAATACTAAATCGTTTTATTTCTTCTAATCCAGGTCCTATGTGTTCCTAGCTGCTGCTGGTTCACCTGTATCATGTGTAAAATGGGAGGTTTTGGGTCAGCATAAGTTGGCGAGTGAACCTTATAGATAAACATTTGATAATGATTTTATGGTTAGTTTATCAATAAAATATTGTGCATAATCATAAAAGAGCACATGTAAGTAATCAAACATTGGCAAATAGCAGTTACAATTATAACATACATTAACATTTGATAGCATACATGAATATACCAATATCATACGATAACTAACATAAATGAACTGTGCGATCAAGGCTCAATCAAACGGAGCCGATCGTATTGCATGAACTGGAAATGTAAATTGAACTGTGCGCTCAAGGCTCAATGAAACGGAGCCGAACGTATTGCATGAACTGGAAATGTAAATTGAACTGTGCACTCAAGGCTCAATCAAACGGAGCCGAGCGTATTGCATGTATTGAAATGTAAAATGAAATGACCGATCAAGGCTCAATCAAACGGAGCCGATCGTGCGGGCACGCCAAGATCAACCGCATAATAAAATGGGGATCAAGCTCAACCTCGATGGATGGGGAGCTGCGGCCTCGGCAATTGCATGTACTGAAATAATAATTTGCATCCAATAATAACTACATAACAGCAACAAACTAATACACATGTCATGATATGATGTATGCACAATAATTTCGTTATAATATGTAAATAAACAAAGACACATGATACACCCCAAAATGTGATTAAAACGGGGAATTTGAAAGGTTCACTCACCTTGGGTGCGTTGGATTGGAGATGGTGAGATGCGCACGATTTAGACGAGCGAGTCGACGAGGAATACTAACCTAAATAATAATGGAAAAATATATTAAATGGATGGATTTTATTAAGGATTTTAATGGGTTTTTTAGATATATTTTTGTGAGTTTATGGCTATTTTCTATCTTTAAAAATGTTATTTTTAAGTATTTTTAATTGATTTTTAAATTAAAATAAACAAATAAATATATAAAAAAAATATTATTTTTTACTGTTTGACCATTGACCGTTGACCGTTGACCGGTTCGGTCAGCGGTAAATGTTGCGCCAAGCGGGATTCGAACCGGTGACCTTCCGTTCACGTGCACGTAGCTCAACCAACTGAGCTACGTGACTAACCCGTTAGAAACTCAGTTTTAATTATATTTATATACTTATTCGAATTAACCGAAAATTCCTTTATTTACAAAAACGTTTTAATTCAATTGACCGGTGCTTGGGACAGGATTCGAACGCGCGACTTGAAGTTTATCTTGCACACAGTCCACCGCTGGACTGTGTGTCTAACCCGGTTATATTCTTGATTTATATTATACTTAACAACTACCTGCTCTAACCCGGTTAGTTCATGATTAAAAAGGAATGTTATTACGTAAAGAGTGTGCGTAGTAAGGATCGAACTCGGGACGTGAATATGAAATTTGCACACAGTCCACCGCTGGACTGTGTGTCTAACCCGTTTATAATCCGGATTTTAATTACTCTTATATACTGAAATAGCTTCATCTTCTTCGTCGGATTACACGATCAGCGTAATTCGACTGGTTAAGTTTGATTTTGTGATTTACAAAGATCTTAGACACTATCAGTAATTCAAGAGTAAGGAATGGAGAGAGTTTAAAGAACAGAATTTACCGAATTGAAGATAATCACAGAAATCCGTCGAAGGTTCGTCGGTACTGGAAATGAACTCCGACTGCTGAACCAATTAACAGTGTGGATCGATTATTCACAAGGTTACATCACCTAAACAAGGTTTAAAAGAAGTGCAGAATATCTTACCAGTTCACAGTGGGATTCCGGCAATCTCAGGAACTTTCCGGCGAAGGTAAGATTTCCGATAAACGTTGGCTAATATTGATTCTGATGATGGAGTTGTGTTAGAGATTGACTAATCACATGTTTTAAACAAAAAGTGTCGAAGGAATTACCACGAGAATGTGAGTCCCGGTTTTCCGGTGAGTTGCAGAAAAATTCCGGCGATCTGATTCAGAGAATCTTACGGTTCAGAAACTTGACGAAAATGAAATTGAGTGCAGTTGTGATAGTTATGAATCGCGCAAATGATCAGAACTTGAATTAAATCAGAGTTTGATAAGTTTTCGGTTTCAAATACCGGAAATGATGAATCTTTATGTTCATTCAATTCGGACTTAATTAGAAACCGAAATACATCGGTTATAAGTGCAATTGTGAGGTAAACAATCGATTTAACGATTGGTTTGCCGATTATCGGTTTTCAGTTGGTAATATTGATTAAGCTGAGTTTGTGTATAAGTTTCTTTTGTTTTCATATAGTTAACAGAAAATACATTGTGGCGGAGTGGTTTGGTGAGGGATGGTTAAGTCGTTTGAGACCCAGCTGACCTGGGTTCGAGTCCCGGCAGCTACACATGTTTTTTATTTATTTTATTTTAACTTTTTATCAAATATAATTTTTATAGTTTAGTTTATTTATTAATTATGTAACGTTTAAACTCAAAATAATCATAAATAATTAATGTACTTTCATAACTTGGTATTTGATTACAAAACAGAGCGGGTTTTGGAGACCCGATTTTTACAAATGTTACAAGAAGTAATAGGCTTGGCCACTGTCTTAGCCCTCCAGGTTACCGAATCAAACTTCTGCACAATCCTTGGAGTGCTAGAAGGATTCTGGGAAACTGAAGGTCTCAAGGGTTTGAAATATTGTTTCTTAGCCAAGTTCCAGTCGCGATCAGAAGACTTAGCCATAAATCGAGCCTGAGGTGGGCGATGAAGCATAGTCTTCTGATGTCGTGAATACAAAGTTTTGAACGAGGTAAAGGTCTTTTGACAATTGCGAGCAATGTGCCCGGGAGATCCACAATTGAAACAGGTCTGCCTCTTCTGGAAGAAAACAGTCCGTTCAGCTTGGGAAATTCTGGGCAATTTGTCTGTCAGTTTCTTGCTTGCGGGCACTGACGTCTAATGCACGGTCTTGTTCTTGACGGTGTCCTGCGCACAACCATCAGCACACTTGTTAGTTTTGTGATTTGATTTCTGGGTTTTTGAACATGGAGAATTAGGTAAAATTTTGACTGATATATGTTCAGCTGGTTGCTTAACAGATTCAGTTTGCGACTGTTGAGTCGATTTCTCATATTGGCGAGGAGAACCAGCAGTTGCCGTTTCAGTTGTCAAAGATGCCTGTTTTGTTTTCTTCTTTTTAGATTGGCATGTTCTCCGTTTCTTAATCTTACTCTTCAAATCACATTTTGTGACAGATTCGGTAGAGGACACGGGTGGCTCTACAGGGACATCCTGTTCTGAGATTTCAGAAGATGAGCTTGAAGTACATGAATGTGGAGTCTCACGATCTTGAATAATGTGAGACTCCGATTCAGAATCAGTTTTAAGATTTTCATTTGAATCATGAGAAAAAGAGTGTTCATCTTCTGTCGTTTCAGAATCAGTCCCTTGTGTTGAGTCGCACGAATCTTCTAGAATTATGTCACTATCAACGTTCACAGGATCGGTTGGTTGATCGACTTTCACACTGTCAACCCTAGGATACGCATCAACAGATGAAGCCTCTGGAGAAGAACTTTTGGTATCCTCAGCTGAAACTGATGAAACGGAATCATCTGTCGATGCGAAACCTGCAGCTAAATTCATTTTTTCATCACACGAGTTATTACAGTTATTATCATCATTCAAAACATCAGTATTTGATGAAAAAACAGAATTAAAACTGTCTAAATTCTCAACACAACCATCACTGTTTGAGCATGTAAATTGTTCAGCAAGAAATTGATTTAAAATGTCAAAAGCAGGCTTATAAAACGCATAATCAGCAGCGAATTGTCTGAATTTGTATTCAGACATTCCTCTTGATCACCCTCTGTGATATCCTCAACTAAAATTTCTTCTGCACATGAGTTAGACACATTAGTATCGTTCACGAATTCAGTTTGAGTGTCAGAGGATTCTTTTCCTTTAGATTCTGTGGAGGATGTGGATTTTTCTGCCTCAGGCACTACTTTCTCCAAGCCATCTGTACTTCTAGAAGGATGATTACCAGTTTCATGTGAAAGTGGTGTAGAAGCAACAAAGACATCATCCCTCTTGAGTTTAGTGGGTTTGGAGAACTTTGGGTAATAGGGCGTCCATGGTTTGGATAAATAATCTGAAGGTTTACCACAAATCATTTTTTCTGCATTTTCTACATCATCCTCAGATTCAGGCATTCTAGTATAATTATGATTATATGGTGGAGGTGCCCTATTATACCCAAGGCCTTTGGTAAAATTCTTTTGATAGTTAAGCTGGAGGTCACATAAGTCCTTGACAGGTTTACTGGAGGTTTCAAATTTTTAATGATTGTTTCATTTTCGCGAAGCTTCCCTGTCAAGGAATTTAGCTTGGCTAAGGCTGCTTGAAGTTCTACGTCCTTTTCAGCTAGTTTTAGCTTATAGTCGTAGACCCAACATTGTTGTGGGTTCAAGTCTAGCTTTAGTTGAGCTACGTCTTGTTTCTGAGCTTCGACCTTCTCCATAAGAAGCTTGTTCTTATGTTTAAGGGCGATGTTCTGTGACGCAGCTTGTTGATATTCAGCTACTAGAGTTGAATTATGGGCACGCATTTGTGATAATTTAAAACGAAAACTGTCAGAACAGAGAATTCGATTTACCGTTTCTGAAAGATCGGGCATCTCATTTGTCTGCGCCATCATGCAGTGGTTGCTGTTCTTGGAGAGATTCAATGTTTCCATTTGAGCTGCAGCATCTGCCCAGTTAAAACCTTAATGCTGTTGCGCCACCAATGTTGTTGACTTCCCGCCCGAGCTGCTTGAAGGACTCGTAGTGGCCTTTGAGGGATAGACGGGAACCAGCTGTTTGTCACTGCTCTGTATATTAGCAACCCTGGAAGATACATACTCGGATGGTGGCTTCTTGCATTCCCTGGAAAAGTGTCCTGGTCGTGACATCGGTAGCATCTAAGTTTGTCCTTGGTGAGACCAGTCTTCAAATTTGACAAGGGTTGCCTTCCATACTTCTTCTGAAACTTGTTAACCCGAAAAGCAGCCATTGCCAGGTTCCAAGAAACATCGATCTCGTCCAGGTCCTCCTCCATGATTTGATCAACTTTAGTTGGAAGAATGGATGGAGGAGTCAGATCACCTGCCAGGAAAGCGTTTAAGCTTTTGATCATCGATGCTGCAATAGCCAGTTTCTCTTCGTTTTCTTTAGTGAGAAACGCAGTGTTGGACGCGGGTTGAGCAGGTGTAGGCGCTGATGCAGCAGTTTGTGGAGTGTTGCCTTGTTGCATTGTTTTAGGAATTGCAGGACTAAACACCATGTTGGGATACTAAGCATGGTACTGAGTGTGAACTTAAGCAGCTGAAACCATCGTGGGATTCTGAGATTGAAAACTATACATGTACTGAGTGTTCTGAGGCATGGCTATAGGACTATAAACCACGTTTTAGCCACCCGGTTTTTGTGAATTTCCTTGTAGAGGGCTATAAATCAGATTTTGTGACATTAGAGCCGCATTTTGCCCTGTCATCCCTGCGGCCATCAAACTACTTTGATGATTGATTTCTCTCTGCTTGTTGTCAATCTAACATGATTTGATAGTAGCTATCATCTCAGTGAGAGTGACATCATTCAAGTTCTTGGTCTTTTTGATCATTCCCACATCTGCATCCCAACTCTTGGGCAGTGAGTTTACTGTCTGTTCATGGCACTGTTAGTGAGAGTAATCTCAGCTGAAATCATCTGGGAAACAAGCTTAACATAGCGACGAATTTGGTTTTCAATAGTTTCCCCATAGATGTGATTGAATGAGCTAAATTGCTGATTCAGCTGATTCACCCTGCTTCCTTCATGTCTACATTTCCCTCGTAGAGATTTTACAGTTCACTCCAAACTTCTTTTGCGGTCTTACAGTTTCTAACCGCGATAGAGATATCAGGTCCAAGAGCCATGGTCAGAATAGCCGAGGCCTTTTTGTCTTCCTCTATTATTTTGATATCCTCTGGAGTCCATAGTGCATGGGCTTAGGAATTTTGGTGTCTGGATCTTGCTTTGTACTGTAGGCTATAGTACTTGGACTATTCATGATGCATCTCCACACACCAGGCTCTTTAGCCTTGCAATACTGCTCAAAACGAAACTTCCATTCATAATATGCATCCCCAAATAATAAATGTGGCACTTTAGTGGAAGTGCCAATTACTTGATCCAGCTCTTGATGGAGGGCCAGTGTTTGCAATTCCAGGGCAGCCAGATTGGCATTTGTCAGATCTTGTGCAGTCATGTTTCCAGCCATCATTATTAAATTGATTAAAAATTTACCAAACAGATTTAAAATTAATTTATTTTTTAAGTTTCTTAGATGAACAGTACGAAATCCGAATTCGATCCGAAATGGTCAACCCTGAAGTCAATGATGGTCAAATCCGGAAATAGTATCCGAATTGATGATAATCCGGATTAATAAATCCGGATTGATGAGTCTGGATTGGAGAGTCCGACTTGAAAACCTGAAATGAAGAAACCGGATGCTGATGGATCCGAAATGAGAAGTCTGAATGACAAATCCGGAATAGAAATCCGAGATGTATGATCCGGAATAAACAAGTCTGAAGGTGAATCCGGGAAGGAGAATCCGGAATGAAGAAATCCGGAATGCTTGTCCTATCTGATGAATCCGGAATTGATGAATTCGGAATCCTTATCCTTATCCGTAACAGTAATCCACCTTTCCTGCAACAGTATTCCGAAATCCAAGGAATCAATAACCGCAACAGTATCTTGGATTGTAATCCGGATTGAACTACAGTCCGGGATCAAGCCGAGATGGATGATCTCCTTCGTGTTCTTCAGAATCCGGAACAGTAGTTGATCCGAGATGTGTCAACCTTCTTCGTGTTCTTCGGAATCTGTAACAGTAACAGATCCGAAATCTTCAAATCTTCTTTGAGTTCTTCGGAACAGTAACACTTCCGATGATGAACAGTGATCCGAAACAGAAACCAATCAGAGCAGCAGCAACACACTTCGAAAAACTTCTTCAATCAGCAATACCCGGAGCCTGTATTTGAACAGCAGGCTCTGATACCAATTGTAAGTCCCGTAAACAGATCAAACAGGTATCACTAACCAAATCAGTAGCGGAAATAATGATTAGGAAGAAGAACAACTTTGAATAACTTCAACTTGCATACACCAAAAGATGTCTGATACAAGTTCTTTGATTACAACTCTCTAACCCCTTTTTATTAACCCAGCCTCTCTATTTATAAGCACTACCAAGCCCACTATTTACAACCCTAGGCCCATAAGGCACTAGGAAGCCCATAAAACAAACCAAAGCCCAAAATAAACCCTAATGAGTAAACCTTTAGCAATCTAAGCCCAACAAAAAACATTTTATCCTACACATTTCAAAATTTATCCTACATAAATCTCACATTTACCGGAATTTACCCTACACACATGTAAATTTACCCTACACATTTCAAAATTTATCCTACACATACTAAAATTAATCCTACACATGTCGAAAATTGTCTTACACCAAAAATTATTTTATCTTGAAATAGTATATGAAAAAAAATGAGTTACAAGTTTAATTAATTAGCTAATTGATGAAGTAAATGGAGAATTTCTGTTGGTTTAAAAGTTATTCTTTTTATTCTTACAAAATTTTTCTTCTCATTTGAACTCTCCACTATATATATATATATATATATATATATATATATAATGCAAATAATCAAGTTGCCACCTACCACCTCTACTTGTTTTACATTTTCATGAGCTACATGCTTGCAATTTCCATGAGCAGCCTTTAGTGGCCCAACCCCCAAGCCCAACCTCACTATTAATAATCGGCCCAACCTCACAAATTGTTTCCCCAAACCGCTCACTAACGTGATCCCAATTAAATTTTACGTAAATTGCATGTTTCATTACATTTCAAACCCTAATTCGCACTGAAACAAATATGCGACTTCTCCTGCCTCTCCTCCATTGTTGACGCTAACAAGAGGATCTAGGAACTTCAAGATCTCGTTCTTTTTCAAGGAAACTAAATCCCTTTGATCGCTAGATTAGTATGCATTGAATTTTAATGACTAGTTCTTTTAGTTTATACAAGATTTTGTCGATAAATCTATTGAATCTTGGATGCGTTTTAGGATTTAGATGATGATGCTTGGAAGTTGTGGTTGAACACGGGTACGGGTATGTCACGTGGGTGTTGTTTATAGGTTTAACCCGGTGGCTAGTGATGAATTAGTTACTATATGATCCTACCTATGATATAAACCTGATGAGAATTGATATTTATGTGTCAATGGTTCGCTAGTTAATCGTTTGTGGGATCGGGTAACGAAAACAAAATTTGTCCAACTGTTACAGCCGACTTTAAATAGTTGTAACTGGGTCGAATCTTATTAAAAACTGATGTTTCTTGAGTCCATGATTAACTTCCATGAAATACCTTTCAAACGCTACTGGAATCGCATTGTTTTGACGTCGTTTGATATTTTAAATAATTTATTTCGTGTCAAAGGTTTAGGCTGTGTTTTTCGTCAGAATTTGTAGCTTATTACGAGAGTCATAACTCAATCTAGGAATTGAGTTACGATCTGAAATTTTTATTGTTAGTACTTTCAGGTGATTCCAAAAATCTCCAACTAGAATTTTGTTAAAAGAATAAACGCAGATTTTTAAATAATTAATTCGGCAAACAGGGTCAGATTACGATGAATCTGATCACTGCTTGGCGCAAGATTTTTCACGGAAAATCCATAAGGAGTTTGGTCAACAAATATTTACACAATAGTCGATGCCCCGATTAACATGTACTGTAATTTTTCGATAATTGTTCTGTACATTAACTATTCTAGATAACACTCCGAAAACTGTCCGAAAATACACTATATTGCTGAATTTTTATTGAAGAGTTTTAAATCTTTCGTGACACTTGTGCTGTCGCTAAGTGATGTCGTGATAGATGCATGCAAGATAATTAGTATTGTATGATAAAATGTGCTACGTGCTAGATACGCATAGGATTCATGTTTCCGCATGAGGACACACTAAGTCTTCAACGGTAATCATGTTAGGACGTGAGTGACCAGTTCCACCTCGCGTATTTCTTTCCATTCCTTAATCCGAGCATTCAAATATGAGTTTACTACTCTTTTACAGGCATGCATCCTGGGGGGACAAGCTACTATTCCTTCGAGGAATATTTTTTTTAAATGTTGTAGTCTAAATTTGATGTTAGTTAATAAACTTAAACTCATCATGAAAGTCCCTACCTACTACCGAGGTAGTTGCCTGGGAGGCAACGGGGTATTAGTTGACAGCGCTATTAGGCTTCACAAACCTCACACCGTGCTGGGAGCCTGGCGTGAACTAAGGACCTTAAACACATGACCAATGTTGATAGGCATTGATGAGGGCAAACAAACATAACAGTCACATCGGTATCGAGTTTAGTATTCATATCATGTCTTTAAACTAAACATTTACCTGTTTTACGTTAAACAAAACTGTGAACTTGCCAGCTTTTTGCTGATACACTTGTATGCATGCTTCCAGGGCGTAGGTACTTCATGCATGGGAACTTGCAGTCTGAGGAGTCTGAAGTGTCATGGGCATGTTACTTGTGGCAACTATTTGATATTTTGCATTTTGAAAATACTTTGGTTATGTTAAAACAATGCATTTACTTCCACTGAACATTACTTTGTTTAAATCGTTAAATTTGAATTACACTATTCATGTTGGACATGACGTTAGTGTTTTACATTATTTACTCTTAGTTCAACATGATTAGTGGCTAGATCCTAGTGTGTCATACGCCTCGCGATAAAACTCCGTTGGTGGTAATTTGGGGGTGTGACACGCAAGTACCCAATAGATCTACCCGTTTCGTTCATTGGTCTAAATGATTAATGGTGCATAAGTTCAACCCTATTCGCACATGATCTAGGTGTTTCATTCCTTAGCTTAACCATACCATCGTAACATGTATTTCCCCTCGGGAGTTGTAAAACTGAAAAGCATTTAAAAGAAGAGGGGGACATGAACTCACAGTATTGCGTCCCTAAAAAGTGTGCTAGCGACGGGTATCCAAACGCGCGATGCAACCTACAAATGTTCTAACTCATTAGACACTTAGGTATCTACTAGACCGTGTACACTTTGCTTATCTTGAACGTTGTTAAGTTTGTATTTGTTGTTTATTTGGAACCCTTATGGATTATTAATATGTTGGCATTTGTTGTGTATATTTGTTTTTATATATATATATATATATATATATATAGATATATTGCATTCATTATGTGTATGAACGGGCCTCACCCTTCATGAGTCTTCGTGTCTAGCACGAGTGTAAGTGCGCCTAGCCCATGAGCGTCTTCGTGCCTCGCACGAGTGAGAATGGGCCTAGCCCATATGAGTCTCTGTGTCTTGCACGGTGTAAGTGGGCCTAGCCCATATGCGTCTCCGTGCCTCGCACGGGTGGTTTATCGTTATGAGTTGTATATATATTCTCCAAATATATATATATACGGGTGGTGAACCTCATTCACTTGTATATGTACGTTCCTTTTGTTTGTATATATTTGTTTCTCAAATATATATGTATATCTTCAATAAATATATTAGTTAAAATATTCAATTTTGACATCGTATTGACGTTGGTTTACATGTATGGTATCCCTTGTATGTGTACACTTCATCAAGTGTATCTGTGTACATTACAATGTACTTGCGTATTTATACTTATACGTATACCATGTATACACTTTCCTTGTGTATTTTATTGTCGGTACCTATGTCGTATTTATACGTATTTGTGTACATGTACATTTCTTGAAATCTTTCAATTTCACTAAGTGTTTTAGTGTACGTATTTTATACGTATATGTATACTTACATAATTATATATGTCACTTAGTGATTATTGGTGTTATATTTTCCGAAAATTAGAAGTATTGAAAAAATATATTTCCAAGTGCCTAAAGATATATTATTTTTAGAGTTCGTCATAATAGTCATTATTATATATTTTCGTGATGGAAATGCCCAAGTGTCGTCGGTGAGATGTAAACGTTCCTTGTCTGACTATATGGCGGTCGTTGTCAGTGACGATTTATATAATTTATTACCGAACATACACTATATATTTAGTGTTGGTTTACTCTTTTATATATATATATATATATATATATATATATATATATATTATTTCTTCAATATATATGTATTTGTTTGTCGAATGTCCGATTTGTTGGTTGTCCTCATCCACATTTAGAGATATAATATAAGTATGCTTATATATATCTTTATTGGTGTTAACATCTTCAAGTATTAAATTTTGAGGGTATGTGTATATACTAGTAAGTTTCCATATACTTTATTATAGTTGTTTAATTTCAAGTATTTGGGTATCTTTATGTGTGAATTTATGTATTTAGTTATAAAGTCCCTAATCATCTAAATACATACACATAAGTGCACACATGTATATATACACATAAGACGGAATTTAAGTTGATATATATATTTTCACCCATTATATATATATAGGTGGGGTTCAAGAGTGAACACTAGTGTATTTGCAAACTGAGTGAACAAATCTTGACTATTCATTTACACACGTGTATGGCTAGGATTTTATCATCAAATCGTAAAATACACTAATGTATTTTATCATCAAATCCTGACCATTGATTTACACACGTGTATTAATAATCAAGGGCTAGGATTAGTTCACACAGTTCACTATCAAGGAGGTTGTTCACAAATGAACCTAACCCTATATATATATATATATATATATATATTAGTTCATTAACTTAGAAAATTAACCATAAATGTTACTTTAACCTTTTATCAAGGTTTGCCTAATCATGATTAAAGTTATTAGTCTTGTTTAGTTAAAATAATCACTTGTTAAATCACACTTTAATCATGATTAGGATTTTAGAAAATGTCACCATAGTTTTCCCTATACAATGGGCGTTTTCCACGTTTTAGAACGTATTATTATACCCTTTTCAAACTCATATCTCACAATAATCACAAACCAAGTTCCACTAACAATTTCATCCATATATTAACACATATACATCTTCATTTTTCATGAACTTTTATATATATATTTTTTAACAAAACCACTAAAAATAATAACACTTTTTTTATATTCATCAACTAGTTTATGCATATTACATAAACTTATTTATGTTACTTTTTGAGATCTTATACGACAAATCATAATCTTAACTTCTTGTAAAAGTTATATTTGTCAAAAATCACTTTCAAGTCTAGTGTTTAAGTTCGTGAATCATGAAGATGATGATCTTATTAGATCTACATCCTTTTAAGCATGTTCTCACAAGATCATAATACTTAAACAACCTACTTTACACTAATTATCAAGTTTCTACAAACCATTTTACACTAATCAACATAATCAACACATAACACATCATTATGTAAGCTTATTAGTTTAGATTTATGGTTTAAAGCGTTATGTTTAAGGATGTTCAAGATGATCAAGTTGTACTTTAACATTCTACGTTATAAGTATGAAAATGAGATGAAATGACTTACTACTAGCAACAAGGCTAGAGAAACACTTAGATGAAGATGATGAAGAGAAAAGAAGATGTGGAAGCTCCAAATACAAATGTAAAGCTCCTAGTGTGCCTCCATGGCTTGAACTTGCTTAGATCTTCTTGAAAATGTGTTGTAAAGGCTTGAAATAGGTTATTTGAAATTGAAGAATGGTAGATGGTGTTTGGGTCGTGAGTATTGAGAGAGAGATGAGGGAGTTTCTTTGTGTTTATTTTTGAAATGATAAGGAATGGTGATATGGTTATTTATAAAAGATTGCAAACATTGGAAAGTCAAATAAGTCTATCAAGGCATGCTTCCATCCATCATGAACTAGTTGTAGGTTGAGGGGTGGGCCCCATGTTGGCCGAAATTTGGAGTGGAGCTGATAGGTTATGGAATTTTGATTAAACAATTCAAATGAGCATGCGTTATATTCTTACACTTAGATATTTAGGGGATTAGGGAAGTTCTTGCACTATTAGTGGTTACTGGCATTTATCGTGTTAAACCAAGCCTAAGTAGTTCACTAGATTAGTGGATTAGGTGTTAGGATGATAAATAGTCTCTAGTTACATTGTCGGATCGAACCCGGGTAGTATATGAAAGATGCGCGACCATACCGACAAAAATACCTTGAGTAATTATTCGATACCTTTGTGATCGTTTAGGATAATTAGCATTATTTACAAGCTTTGTTAATGCTGAAAATGCTGAATTGTAGTTGCGTTCAAAGTGTAATTGTTAAATTATAAAATGGATCGGACAATTATTAATTAGGCATTTTCGGAAACTTAAAGTGTAGTAGCAATGATACCCCTAATTAGGGTTTTTGGTATACACATTTGTGATGATACGCTTTCGTATCATTCATTATTGTATTAGAAAGTTTCTAAACTTTCTGCCATGAAATAATGTGTTCAGGTGAATCGTGTTTTCAGCATTGTTCGCCAACATATTAAGACATAGTAGTTTGTTTTCTCGCGACGCGACAAAAGTAAGAATATCAATTGTAAATTTTAAACATGTTCTATCAATGCTAGCCTTTATATGACTTGATTATTCATAAACCAAGCAAAAAAAAGGAATGCAAATAATGTATAAATAGTCGTTAAGTTGTACGGAATTACCATGTAATTTTGCCGGTTATCATAAGGCATCCCCTCTCCTTCTATAACCCTATAGGTCATTTATACTTCGGTTTTACATGCTTTCGACACAATTTGTTTTAAACGCTCGTTTTTCTTTACATGTACGATAATTAATCTTGGCAACATCCATAAATTAACTAATAACATAAATAATAATAATGAAACATCATAGCTACGTACCTTAAAGCTTCCCCTTGAGATGAGTATCCTTTTCCACTTGGTCTCTAATGACTGTCGTGAGTGTCATGAAAAAAACCTAAGTAACCTAAATAGCTAGGGTAAGTAGGGTATCGAATCTAGAGGAGTATGGTGGAAAGCGTTATGAATTAAGTATCAAAACCTAATTGCAAAAATGTGAAGTCTGTTGTTTGGTTGTTTGATTAAACTACAAATTCCTAAAAACAAATGTATAACAATGGGAGAAAACAATGGTTCCTCCAGATTTTAGATTCCAAGCAAACTTCAATTACGTGTTTGTTGATACAATCACATAGACATGATTGCATAACTCGGGTTGTCCAAAGACTACTTACTTCGATTGAAGACAATGAAAGGTTATCATATAAATTATCAATTGAAATTACTAATCCTAACCTCACCAAATATATCCCAATTACTAGAAATCTCGGGAATTGAAATGAGTTCAAATTAAGAATTAAAGTAAAACTAATCGTCTTACAAGTCAATTAACCAAATTAAATGGTAAAAAGCATCAAATGCTTAGATTACCAAGTTCAAATAAAAATTCAAACACATAAAATTAGTCTACTTACGAGAATCCTCCACCCGGAGACAACCACTAGGAAATTAGCCGCTCATCTCGGTATCTTGATCTTCAAACACTTGAAATACGGTTGATTGCATCTTCGGTATAGTTGAATTGATGGAAAGTATGATGATTGCAGGTGAAAAGTGCCAAAAGTTAGCTGCTTTGATCCCAAATTCGTCCCCCGAAGTGAATCCCCATGTTAGGGTTATGAAAATTCTTCTAATACACCCTAGAACCAAACCCGCGCATTTTTCCAGAACTCTATCGTAACTTACGGTCTTCAGAATTTGGATGATTTCTGAGCCCCGGATGGTAGGTATTAGATTTCATATTGAAATTCCTACCATCGCCACCACTAACTTGCACAAAATTTACGTCAACAAATCCACCTACAATACAGGGGCACTGGTCGGCTATATACCCAAAATCTCCACAATGCCCACACATTGCATCTGTACTCCAACCTTGGGTGTGTTCTCTACCGCTCCTACCACTGCCTGACGACCTCTTCTCAAGATTGTGCTTTTCTCTTGGAAGTACTTGCCATCTTTTTCAAATAGTCCAAATCCACATGTTCATAGTTTGTACCAAAGGTGCCATTTGATATTGAACAGAGATCCCGTGAATCCTCTGGTGTTAGCCCTCATGAAAGGCATTGAGTAATTCCCACATTTGTATGCCATAATGTGGGCAATTCTTCAGCAACATCTTGAAACGGTTAAGGATTCATGAAATAGATCACCTGGTTGTTGCTGAAAGTTCCTGATATCCTTTCGAGCATCATTGGTTCTTTGCGGCGTGTAAAATTCATCTAGAAACAACTGTTGCATCTCAGGCCAAGTAAAGATAGAAGCGAATGAAAAGAATGGAACCATTGTTGTGCCTTGTCTTTTAAAGTGAATTGGAATAATCACCAACTTCATGTCATTTCGATGTAAATCCTTGACCCCCACTCATATTGCAACGAGCATCATAAGCAGCAATATGCAAATACGGTTCTTCAGTCGCCAACCCGTGATACTTGGGTAAACTTTGAATCGATTGAGCTCTAACCTCAAATGAACGACCTCGTAATTGAGGTATTACAACCGGTTATGGGTTGTCAGAAATTTCAGGTTTAAAGTGACTTTCAACCCCCTCACTGGTCCTCGATCATATCTTCTAGGAATGCCTTCGAAGTTATTGACCGGTGGGACTATGTTCGCGGAAGTGGCCTTTGTTCACCCGACATTTGTTGTACCGGTGGCGGTATTGGAATGTTTATGGGTCTTACATTAACCAACTGTTGGTTAATTGGATCGGGTTGGTGAACATGTTGTTGATACCCGGATGTATTTGGGTTCCCTCTTTCTGCGAATCCGAACCCCATGTTGATTCCTTCATAATTCCCCAAAGGCATCACTTACCTCTCACCTTGATTCCCGTAACTGTCATATTCATCATAACCGTCTCCGAATTCCCCTAAACTATTCTCTTGATCGAACATCAAAGTTCTGAATGAAAACTGTTGTTGCTGAGCTGGTTGGTAATGTGAAGGTTGGGTTGGTAGAGGAATTGAGGTTGATGAATTAGCAGGTCGAGTTTGACTAGGTGGAATGGTGTTATCATTAGGAACAATCCTCACATACGGTGAAGAATGTTGGACATTAGATGTTTGGGTAAATAATGGGTATTGGGAAGATGTTGGCTTATTTGAGAATGGTGGTAGGTTGTCTGGATTGGGGAACAGTGGCGGTGGCATTGGTGGCACTTGCGTCGTAGGAGGTTGGGTGGATTGTGGTTGTGATGGTGGTTCAGATGGTCTAGTGGTGTTAGGTGAAGAGTGAGTGGGAGTTGGTGACAATTGAGTTTGTTGAATTGGGTTTGCAGTTTGCTTGTCTAGATTTCTCGAATTCTCCATTGCTTTGATTATAGGTGTTGGAGATTGTAGTACTTTGTTCTCTCGATGTATGACTCGGGTTTGCCGAATTGTTCTTTCAATTTCCGGATCAAAAACTAATGGCGATAATTTTCTGGAGTTCCTCTATAATGCATACACGAGGAATTCACCTCCACAAACACAGACAAGAAACCACGCGTAATTCTGAACAAAAAAAATTACTCTATTTTTGGATTTTTAACTATTTTCTGAAAACACTTAAAACAAAACACTTTGCGTACGACTCCCCGAAAACGGCGCCATTTTGTCTACGGCGGGATTCTACAAGTTCCTTCACATTATAACTTCGAACAAATGACCAACAGGCCCCTGGACTTCGTTCTTTCATGTTTCTCGCAACTCCAAGCTTGCATTCGGCCCAAAACAACTCCCGAATAGTATAATATACCTTGATTATCATCCATGGCCATTCCACTTCATCTCTAAGCACTTTAACTTCACGAATTAAGCGATTAACCTGCAAAACCACAATCTCCCATAGTTATCACATTCAAAGAAAATAATCACTTAAAACGCAACAAAACAAACAAGATAAGAACATTAACGTTCAGGTTTCACCCTCTCCATCAGTCTCCCGGTGTATCACTTGAGTTGCCTATCATTTACAAGCTAATCGATCATTAGGACACCACCATATACGGAAATTTTACCAATACTTGCTAACAACCATCCATGGGGTTTTTTACCAAAGTTTTTCATGAATTGTTAGCATTAAGCATTTTACCAAACACCTTATAGGTATAATTCTTAAGCTATTCTTATTAGCTCAATTTGTCAAATTCGTACCATCTCATAATAACTCAACCATTTCATACTTCTAGTAACAATCAGTTAAACATGTAATTCAGTTCATCAAGACTATTAAATTCAAATATTACACATCAATTTGGGGTTTTTCACACTTAGGTTAAAAACCAACTTCACTTCATACTAGATAATTCACCTAAACATGTCATATATCAATTACTTCGCATAATCAACAATCATGGTAGCTATAAACACTTCTACAATCATCAAAACTCATCTTTATAGTAGTAAAAATCACAAAATCCTCTTAATTCATGGATTTTCTTAAATCTCACCAAAAGTGAAATTACAACTTACGTTAAGTTTGCTTGATGTTAGATAACCAAAATTCACTAACATGCAAGAGAATCACCTTGATTTTCCCCTTTAATGTTGTAGCTTTTTGTGTTTGATAGTTTGGAAGAATGTTTTCACCTTTCTCTCTCTTTTGGATCGATATACACATACATATGTGTGTATTTTATAAAATTCAGCTTTTAATCATTTAAGTTTGATACTTGTTCACATATAGCCCTTGTACTTTATTAGTTGCTTTGTTTGGTTCAAACCCCACTTAACACAACCGTGATCAACTAGTCTTTTTAACTAGGTTAAAAGATTTCTAGTTATTATACATCATGATAATTACTGTTGTAAGCATAATAATCGAATTTAGTACTTTTTGGGTGTTACACCTCTCCCCCACTTGATTTTTTGCTTGTAGTGTTAGTTTTATCGAAAATTCTTGAATTTATTTTTGTAGCGAAAACATTTAATTTTTAAGAGTCCGACCTCCACCAATTTGGATTTTTTGAGTCTCACACTGAGTTTTCATTCAAGCTCTGCCATTGTCAAGGAGGCAGGTGTTCATACTCTCCTTAGGGGCGTGCAAGTTGATTTTTGGGTCTTACCACAGGGGGATAAATTGACGTTTACTTTTTATATTATTGACGACAATGAGTCTCAACCGTTTCTAAAATATCGTGATTGTCGCATCATCTCAACTTTTAATCTTGATCACTCAGATTGTTAGAAAACGGTTACCTAACGGTTAATTATTGCACTTAAAGGCTTTCACCCACTAATCCATATACCATCTTTCCTTCCCTACGCCCCCACTCTCCCCCTTATTATGTCCATATTCTTTGACATATAATTTGAAGAGTGGTTTTTAACCTACATGACATGTTCCATGCATAGCTACCATTTTTTCATATATATAACTAACTTAGTATGGTTTAAAACTTATACAAATAAATAGAAATTCAATACGTGATTGAAATACTCTTGTAACGCTAAAGGGTTAAAATGGGATCCGGGCTAGATTCCAACATGAAAACTGAAATATCTTCGCGAATATCTTTGCAGACATTTGATACGATGCGATATTCAAGCAGTTGGCACATGATAGGCATGCCCCCGTTAAGTACAAGCAAAGAAACGACATTGCGTGGTTGATTGTATAACATAAAAATTTCTTTGCCGGTCTTCATACACAGGCTTTCTCATCAATACGGTTCAAAGTTAATTGACCTTGATTTTCTACCATAGGTGTGGATTTATAGAAACATACGAACATGGTATCATAAAAATCGGGCCTGACCACCAGAGCACTTGGACTAATTTTGATATATGTTAATAAACCACCTAGGCTAAGGCTAAGGCTAAGGCTAGAAATCGGTAATGCCAAGGAGGATGCACAATTTTCTTTCTATAGAGAATGATGTTCATACGGTTGAATTGATTCGTCGTTCCTATAATGTATTTTCCTTTCAAATTGATTTCAAGTCTAGTAGTTTGACAAACTTATAATATTAGCTTCACTATATTTTTTTCCGTGAGGTATTTAATGTATTTATGACTTGTATGCTATGTTTATGTTTTGAAATGCTTGATTCAGTTGTCATTCACAAACATATAATATTAGCTTCCCTATATTTTTTTCGACAATGTATTTAATGCATTAATGACTTGTATGCTATGTTATGTTGTTGAAATGGCTGATTCAGTGTCATTTCGGTACATTGAAATGGCCGACCATCATACTAACTAAATGTTGAATCTCTCAACCACAATTAGTGGTGTATTGACCAGGATAACGATAGATGTTAATGTTAAAAGTTTACTTACACAATGCCACAATTCAAAACAAATTTTAGGTAGAATACCATAGAATTCATGCATGAACTTTTCTGCGTAGTGCAAACAAGATACATCGAGTGAGAAAGATATATAGTTTTACAATTAAATAAACACCTTATATGTATCATAGTAAAAATAATAGTTGTGTTTAGGAGTGTTCATCGAATCGAATAATGAAATTTTGAATTATTCGAATCGAATTTTTCAAATAATTAATTTCTTTGCTTGGATTCGTATTCGCTTAAAAGCTAGCCAATTCGGATTCTAGTTAAAAGTTCGAATTCAAAAAAATTCATTTTGATTCAAATTCATTTAAAATATGTGAATTTGTATTGGTTATTTGGGTTTGGTAATGGAATATTTAAGAAACTAGATTAAATTAATAGATTAATTATTACTATAGCCCAAATTAAAGTGTTATATATGTATAATATATAAATATAGTTAATAAATATGGAATCGAATTAAAATTATAAATTTGTATTCGATTTACTAGACTTGAATTCGAGTTTGAATTCTTGATATCGAATTGTATTCTAGACAATCGAATCGAGTTTTGAAATTCTAGAATCCAAATCGAATTATGAACACCCCTAGATGTGTTATAAGAATTTTTCAATCATCTATTAAGATTGATTCGCATATTACATTACAATAAGGCCACGGGGTATAGAGCAAGAAAGAGATTAAGGATATGACGTGAAGGTGATGATGAAGGATGAAAGATGAAGAAAGGAGATTCACACCCCACAACATAAGTTTTAAAAATCATCTAGCAAATGTTGACCTTTGTGTCCTGGATGGGCCTCTTTCTTAAACTTGTTATGGAATTAAATATTTTGAAATTGGATCCATCCCTAGTGGAATAGGCAATTACGCATTGACAAATCGTATTTTGTAAGGGGAAACAAGAAATGTCCATAAAGGTGGGCTTAACGGACCAACCGCACATGAAAGTAAATATACAGAAACTAGGACCACTACATTAATTCGATAACAAACTTAAAAAGAATATATACATGTTTTTTTCTGCCATAGATCAAACCCGTAGCCGACCTATAATCTTCATGTACAATGTTAAAATAATAAATACATGATGCGTTTTATACATAACCAATTTTTAATGGAAAATCATAAAAACTATACAAAACGTAATGCTGAATATATTAAAGACAAAAACAAACATGATTATATAGTTTTTGTAATTTTCTATTGAAAATTGCTTTTGTATTGATAGACGACGAACCAAAAATGAATATTCAATGTCTCTTACCAAGTTACAAATCCCCTTTTTAAGAACATGCAAAACCATTATTATTGTTAAGCATTTGAGCTCTCTATTACTAATCCTAAGTTATAATTGCTCTTATCACGTTTAGGGGCTGTTTGACAACTTATGAATAGTTAAGTGCTGAACAAATAAAATATATGAACTATTAAAGTGCTAAATGAGTAAGAGGTCTGAACCATTAAGAGTCAGAATAATGCTTAACCATTCAGAGGCAAATGTTTGACCAATTCAGATAAGAGGTCTTTACCATTCAAAAATAGGATAATGTTTAACCATTCAGATGCATTGTCTGACTTATTTAGACATCTACTCGCGAAACAAACAATCTGAAACACTAAATGATGTAAATCTCCATTAAAATGTAAACAAACAGCCCAATTTTTAGCTTTAATTTTTATAGTTAAAAAACATAAAAATAAAAAGTCGATTAAGCAGCATCTCTGAAATGTGCACAAGTCAAACGGTTGCACATGGTCATGGCTGAAATTTGTTAATAAAACGACAGGGAATGCAGAAGAAAGATTCTTTTTAGATCTTTTTCAGACATGTACAACTGTTTTCTGCATCAAGGTACAACTTGCTAATTGATCCCAAGGCCCACTTCCCACCATTTTGACACGTTCATGGCTTAAAAACTGTTTTTCATGCATTGTTGTGTTGTACAGTACACGTTCCTTATGCATCAGGACTCAGTCTCATAACCACCAAGTGGGTGTCACGCCAAAGAGGTGGTTGAGTAATTTAAACTTGAGCTTAAAAAAATATAAGAAAGAGAATCTTGATGAATCACTGAGTTGTACGGTGCAAGTAGATTATGCATAAGAAGGGGAAAGATATGGTACCTGCAACTTGGGCCTTGAAAAATGCCGTGGGCCTAGAAAAATATAAATGAAAAAAATTCATTGGTCAAATAGTAACTGTTTTGACTTTTGATTCTCCTTTTAGTTTTGCAGTTTCACTTTGACCCTTGCATCGTGAAGCATCTTGGAGTACCTTCGAAACCCATTTTTGAATGTGGATACCTACAAATCACATTAATCTTAAAATTAAAAAATTCTCACAGTTAACATATTCATAGTAGTACGTTTTACGAAAACCGTCAAATATATTGTACGTAATATATGAAGAATTATAATCGTCTTGTGTATCACGTTTAAAAGAATATGTATTATATATTAATCAACATATTGTTAGCTTTTAAAATGAACGTCTCCCTAAAACTATACTGTATGTTAACGTTGTTCAATACGAAGCCAACATACCTTTTTAACAGTATTTTTTATTCCGAATATTTTACTTGAAACTTGAAAGTATCTAAACTCACATCACTTTTATAAGGAACAAACACCGTACAACCAGTGGCGAAGTTTGAGATTTCCGACCTGGGGCGGAAGTCGCTAGACCTAAAAATTTCTGTAAAACTGGAGGGTCGAAAACGTATATACCAAAAAATTTCTATACGAAAACTAAATACTCTCCACTATTAAGCGAAAAGTTCGGGGGATCGGCTCCCCCTCCCACCCCTTAAAATCTTCGCCCATACGAACAACTATGCTATTAAGTAATGCCTACGAAACCAGTGTACTTAAAATAATTATGGTATATAAAAAGTTCTGTGACCATTTTAACTACGAATGTAACTATCCCATTTGATAAAGACACATAACTTATAAAATGGAAATCTCAGGTTGAAAAATAACATTTGCTATTAAAATAATAATAATAAATAATAATAATAATTAATAACTTAACCGTTTTGTCTCTCCTTTGTTATATAAAGCAAATTTAGCGTGAAAATCGAAGTTATGAATAATAAGCCTGCAATTTGGACATTCTCGCTTGCCTTCACGAACAACATTTGTTGCAGTTTGCAGCGATGGTCCGGCACTAAAGGGCCCACTTAACAATTATTTAAATCAATGTTTTCGGTTAATTTATATTCGTATTATCAATTTACGACAAAACATTTTACGTTAGAAAAATGGGACACCTATTGTTTCATAAACACATGGGCATATATTTATTTAAAATTATGAAATTTTAAAACCACAAAATAACAAAAAAAATTAGTAAATAAATTCAACGAGTCAAGAAAGGCAAACAAAAGAAAAAACGCCGCCGGGTCCCACCGCAAACGCAAATTGAACCGAGTCACTAAATATCTAATCTATGATTATTGAAAATAATTAAAGATAGTTTAATAAATGTTAATTTCAACTTAATAGTTTAAACGCAAATTACACATCCCTCCTGATTATTTAAGAAAAACCCCGCTTAACACGAATTTTTTTTATCTTTATAGGTTGTACGTGTTAAAAAGTTGTATACCCATGTCGTAGGCATTTTTAAATTCAGAAAAAAAAAACATTTTTTCTAGCGTCAAACTCGTTAATCGACTAATGGGCTGTTTGGCAATTTTTGAATGGTTAAGGGTTGAACTAATAAGAGATTTGAACCATTAAAAGTCAGTATAATGCTTAATTGTTCAGAGACAAATGTCTGACCAATTCAGATTATAAGGTCTTAATCATTCAGACTCAGCATAATACTTAACCATTCAGATGCAAATGCTTGAACCATTCAAACATCTGATCACGAAACAAATAGTCTGAACCATTAAGTGTTGAACCAATAAAAGTAAGTGGTCTACCTTAAAGGTAAACAAACAACTCCTAAAACCCGCTAACTTGATATATAACACCTTGCGACAATCTTTCATACGAGTAGACTACAAGCCATTTAACTAAATTAAATAAATAAATAACTTGACTTACAGCTTCGACATCAATTTTGTAAACACGAAGCTTCCGTCGTTCTCTACAACTAGTCCGATACGCCACCACGATATGACCGATCGCTAACGCCGAAGAACACACAAACAACGCCAACTCCACCACCGCACCACCGCCAGCAAACACATATGACGCCTTAAACGATACAAACAACAATGACAGCAAAGAACAAACCGTCGTTATTCCCAAGTACGGCCCCGTAGACAACCCGGGGCCCTCACACAATCCGTACACACCTGCACATATTTGAAAATTATTTCACAATCAATATAACATTTATAAAGTAATGATTAAAAAATTAGCATACATAATATGATGCCGGATCTGAGTATCGACACGAGAGGGATGTCAATAAGCGAGCATCGGAAGTCATAACTGCTCAACTGAGACGATAGCATTTGGAAGAAGATAAACAAACTCTTATCAATGGATGGTGGAGATGAAACTGAAACCGAAGCTGATAACAGAGCTGCGGGAAGCAGAATATCCGCGATGGATACGAGTATCGGTGCGGAGAAGAACAAAAAGGATATGATCATGGTGATCAGGAAGAAAACTGTACGGATTAGTCTTAAGACTTTTGTGCTTGTTTCGTCCTTCAACAATCCCATCGTTTTGGATTGTGATTTTTGTGTGAAGAATGTTGAATGAATGGGGGGTTTTTGGTGGAGTTTAAAAACTAAGCAATGAGTTGGAAAGGGTCCGGGTCAAATAGAGGAACCTGTTTCTCTCTCCTCGAGTTTTCTCTCTCTAGAATTGTATATTGTGCGGTTTCTTGTGATTTGAAACTTGGAAGAATCAAATTTGACAAGATGTATTTATTAAAACGGTTTATTACCTAATTATTTTCTTAAACCACGTTTGTTTCTTGTCTCAACATATATAAATTATTATATAAAGTAAAAAACTAGTAGAATAGAATTTGGTCATTATCTACCACTACTCGCTACACCAATCGAAAATATAAAACTAAAAGATAAAGTTGTGATATACCCAAAAGAATATCAACATATATTTTTTTATTAATCGAAACATATATTGGTTTTGATAATACTGAAGTTATTCGCTCAGAATTTATTTAGTTCGTTACGGTACAAACATTCGATCATATAGCTTAAATACGAAGAAAAAGCTCTATTTTGATCATAGCTCTGCTTTCAACTAAATTTATACCAAAATGTCGAGAGAGAAAGATACTGCAAATTCAAGTTTTCTAAACTGTTTAACGAATAGAGAGAAAAAAACTGCAAATTCAAGTTTTCTAAACAGTTTAACGAACGAATTTTATTTGAGAAAAATTAGATTAAGTAAAAATTAAATGAGTTATAAATACATATTATTTATAGTATAAATTATTATAGGTAAAACTGAAAGTTATAAAAAGTATGGATTATATATTCTATAAATGATTTTTTATACGAAAAGAAGTTTCTGAAAAATGGTACCAAAAGTTGTCTAGTTGGAAACAACAATTTCGATGATGAAGAGAGTAATTTGTATTTCTATACTTTGTCTTCTTGGCTGCTAAACTTTATTCTTGTCAATCAAAGTCATGTGTAATAATATTATTTATTTGACAAAAAATAAATAAATTAATATGTTTTAACCTTTTTGGTTTCTCATGACGACCTCATCAGTCATCCCTGCAACAACACTGCTCAAAACCATCCTTAAAAAGGGACCATATATATTAAGGCTGTCGTGGTCCCTCCATGCCTCTCTCCGTTTAACCATGGAACCTCTTGGATGTCCTCTCGTCCTTTATGTCGGTTAATTTTCGACCTTTTATCAACCTCGAGTCTGGTCCTATGCTTACACATATTGTGTGAATTTAATGTGTTCTCACGGAAGAAGCAATGCCTATCACTTTTGGTTAAAAACAACCTCTCTTGTGTGGTGTGCTCTCAAGGTTGCATACAACCATAATATCGAAATCAATGAGACATCCACACATAATATGAAAAGCCAAGGAATATCCTGAAAATAAAGGATAATGTGATCACCTTGTCATTACCCCATTGTCTTCAAGATTAATTCTTCTATAAATTGAAGAATTAATCATCACTTTCAACCAAGTATCCACTTTAAAACTCTTGAAGATTAACCTAGAGACAAAAACAAGTAAATAAATTATAAATGTTGACATTAGACCTTTCTTGTAAAACGTTTATTCCATATGTTATAGCATAGAGTGAATTTGTTTGGCTGTGTATAATCTAAAATTGCACTTATGTCATCCATGTTGCATCTTGCATAAAGGTTAAGGTTGCAAAGGTTTACTCAAAATCAATATATTAAAAAAAAACTAAACTGTATTTCTAACCAAAGAAAGTGTATTAACTCCCTTCTCACTACATTATATATATCTGTATTGTTTGTGACAAAAACAATATCCTGTATTAGTCCTTGGCACCCTAGTTTGGTTGGTGTTTTTAACTACACCTCATCAAGTTTATGGTGGTGTTGTTGCCTTGTTTGGTAGGTAATCTATTGGTCGCCACTTAGGGAGTTAGGCTGGTATTCAAGTGGAAAGAGGCAAAAGCCTATTTGGAGAAGACCCACCTTCAAACTTGGGTAAGGTGTAATTTAGCAAAAGATGTAATTTATAAACAGGTAAATAAAGAAAAAGTAATCTATTGGTCTGTGGTTGTGTTTTGATCATTTTTTGTAACTAAGTTGGGATGATGCGCTTGGCCAACACTACCAGTAACTCTAGCATCAACAGAAGCAGCTGCATCCACACTAAGTCTAGAATCTCTTACATTGATCACCGCATTCTTCCACATCTTCGCACAAACCTCATAGTTTTGACGATCTGATTTGATTACGATACAATACTTCCAAATTGTCTTGATGGAAACTTATCAAATATTTGGATCTCCAATCCGATAAGCTTGATCTTCACATACCAGTAATGCTTCTCCCATCTTCTCATTGTATAACTAGTACTTGAACCTCTTCATGCAACCCTTGGGAAACTTCTTTGGCAACAGAATAGTTTCCTCTTTCTGCATTGTAGTCTTTAAAGCTTCCCTGTATCAGGATTAAGAACCGCAGTGTTTCTCTTCAAATATGTCTTCGCAGTCTTCATAGTTGGAAAAAAATCTTTAACTTCTGTTCCAACTTCCTGAAAAACTCCCACCTTGGCCCATCAAATCTAGCATCAGCATATGGAACTCTTATTAATGTCTGCAAATCTGGCTTTGTTAGAGACTCAAAAGCAGCTTGTGTCTTGTAGTGTTTAACCTATTGATTAGCTCTAGCGATCATCCACATATACTTATCATGATCATACCTCCAGCTGACGATACCAAACTTATTACCAACTTTATCATACAAATCTCTCCAATATCCATCACAAACCTATCTGAAACTTTGCTTGGATCAACATGATTTAAGTTGGCATCCAAAGGATTCATATTCTGATTTTTCATCACACTTATCTTTTTCTTCTTCTTTAGTGGACATGCCTTTTTCTTAGGATGTGGTGTGTTCAAATACTGTAGTAGGGCAGATTCTCTTTCAAATCAAGTTAAGCCTTTTCTTTAGGAGTAAGCTCTATTCTCGATTCATAACATTTTTTATCGCCTTCATCAGCAAACTCCTATCCAAATTTCTTCTCAAGTTTGCCCTTCAGATCATAAACTAAAGAAATTAACATAGTGACATCTCCCTCTAGCTGCTCAATTCTTCGATCCTTACCTTCCACCTAATCTACAAAATTAATTATCTTTGCATCTTTTATTATTGAATCTTGCTCAAGAATAAGAACCTTTCTCTTCAGACTCACTACATCCACATCATCATCATCACTGAAATCGTCAAGAATAGGTATCTTTACACTATCCCTTCAAACACACACCAAATTTGGACCCCTTCCAGAACTCTTTGGTACATCTGCATGAACACCATTAGAACTACTGGATGCAAAGTCTTGAACATGTATGTTTGAAATCATAGGTTCCAATTCTAGTTGAATGGGTGATACTGTGGGCATCTCTTCAGTCTGAATATTACTATCAATTGGGTCCTCTTGAGTTACATCTAGGCTTGGTTCAATAACGACATCTAGTCTTGGATCACATCTTCTTCTCTTCATAGTTGCTATACCAGTGTCAGATACACTTTCATCACGTGCTTGCTCTTAAGTAGCAGAGGGTTTCATGAGAGGAGGATTCCCAAGACTACCTTGCAAAGATTGTAAAATTTCAGCAAGTCTTTCGGCAGTTATAGTAGGCAATTGTTTATTAGGTTCTTCACGTTGAGACGGTTGTTGTTCAGGTTCAACTTTACTTGCAATGTCTTCATCATCAGACACTAAGTTTTCAACTTCCACATATACAGACGGCTCGTAATAGAAGATCCCTAGGCGGATCGCAAATTGTACAAAAAGTGTATAACAGACTTTGGGCAGATTTAGGATTTGCAAGATCCTCTTATCACTACCGATCACTTCCTGCCTATTTTCATATTGTACCTGCAAGCTTAGTCTTTTGAAAATACATCAGCTTTCGCTGGTAAATACACCCAACTGACTCATTTTGAAAACATTTGAAAAAGTTTTAAGTGCACGTTGGTACAAAATCTTTTATAACTTAGGAAAGTTACTTTGTAACCTTGTTAACAGATTCACATGTTTGTCCATACATACAGGGCCCAGTGCAAAAACCGAGACATGATTAACGTACACACCACTTAAGAACTCACGAAGGGGTAAATGCATTTGAACGTCTGTCAGGTGTATGTCTGCACCCCCGCTAAGGTCATGGCCATTATCTAATGTAATGAGCCGAGGATATCAAGGACACAGTAGTTGACCCCTGATGTTTAAGTTATCAAACAAAACTGATTAAAACGGAATATGCAAATTTACTAGCCACAATCCGGCATTCGATCGATCCCATTTCCGACCAAGCGGTAATATATTACCGTAAACCAAGTCCGTATGGGAAATAAGTCAGAGTATTTACCTGAGCTAGTCTTCATTTAAACGCAAGATTTAATAACTCAGCCGTATAAAAAAGTACTAAGTGCAGATAGCATTTACCGGCAACTCTCTAGTCTGGATTTTGGCATAAGCTAACCAATTAAATACTAATGGTCTTATTTAAGTCACAGACTTAGACCGAGTAGCGTACAGGATTAATACGTATAACGCTGATTAAACGATGATTGGATAGAATGTAGTTTAATCCCAACAAGTACTTTGACTTGTGTAATATGGATAAACTATAAACATTCTGGATTTTGAGACTTAAATGACAAGGTTAGACCCGTTTCGGTTATTTTCCGTAAACTAGTTACATATACTTAACCGTACGCATATCAGCGATATCGGGTAACCGGATAAGTCATTGACAAGTTCTATATGCCATTATACTTTAAATAAGTTGTAATATTAGTAGGATATCAACTTATATGCCCGTTAAGGTTTTAAAATGAAAGTATGCCTCATAAGGGCGTTTCGGTAATTTCATACCGTGTAAAAGGAACTTGAATATATTTTAAATGTTATGACCATATTATTCTGGAAAATAACTTATTTGTGATATAATATTAGTAGAATATTGATTATATGTGTAATTTATCTTTTATGACCAAACTATGCACCGAATGGGCATTTTGGGCGCTAACACATGAATAAAATGCGCCATGCCCTTTATCTCGGGCGCTAACCGATGAATAAAACGCGCAATGCGTTTGGGTTCCGGGGTAACTAAATCGGAAACTAACCTAGATAGGGAATTTAAGTCAGAAACATACTTCCGACAGTCTAGGTTCTTCATGGTAAGAGTCAGAAGGCAGTAAGTTTCCTTTATGAGGTCAACAAACTTAGACCATCCTAAGTTGTACATGTGTACCTTACCTGTAGATTGGATCATAGCCTTCCACCAAAATAGGGCATCGCCTTAAAGGACTGTGATACATACTTAACCACATCCTTATCAGCACAACCGTTAATATCCACTATCGTTTCCATTTCATCTAGCCATTTCAAGGCTTCTACAGCTCCTTTTTCCTCATTAAAATCTCGGGTTTACAGGAAAAGAAATATTTGTAGGTACATCTGTCTTTTGAAGAACGGGACTTATCAGCAAATTCTAATTTCTTTGGTTCACTCTTCGCATTTGAAGAGTGAATTGAGCTCTCCTTACGAGCTGAGGATGCTGGGATTGATAATGGTCTGGAGCAAGTAGCACTCGACTCCCTAAGTTTTTCTATGGCCTTTTCCATGACCTTTCCAATAGCTGCATCTATGCGAGCTTGGAAATCATCGTTATTAATGGCTATATTTTAAGCATTGTTAGAGTTAATATCCCGGTAGCTACTTTGTGCCTCGTCTGAGTTAGTCATTCTTGGAGCTTTGGTTCTAATCCATCGCCCATCTAAGCTAGTGTGAATGACATCACAACTGTTAGGCTTATCATATCTATATTTGGCCTAGGTCTTAATAGGACCATCAAAGGCAAATTACAATCTGGACATAGTCCATATATTATTAGACAGTGGATCGTAATGTTACAACTGTCATTGTCATAATTGACAATTATATATAGCTCATAGGCTTGTCACTAATGGACAAAATATGGCACTTTGGCCTGTCACTTTGGACATAACATATGGCACGTTAGCCTGTCACTTTGGACATAACATATGGCACGTTGGCCTGTCACTTTGGACATAACATATGGTACGTTGGTCTGTTACTTTGGACATAACATATGGTACGTTGGCCTGTCACTTTGGACATAAAATATGGCACATTGGCCTACATCACTAATGGATGTCAATTATTATCATCGCATTGATGATATTAGCCGGGGTCAAATTGATCACATAGGCTATATAATAGGTCTCAGGACGTAGTCCTTTTTCCTAGATGGCTAGTGCGGTTCCTCAAGTCACACTACTAGGAGTATGAACATTACTTAATGTTAACATAAGAGTACCTTAATGTTTGATTAATAGTCCCGGTCACTTTGGACCTTAACGACTTGGAGGCTTGAACCTAGTCCACCACCTCTGGATAGAAGGATAACTTCCCTTAACTATCCTGATAGAAGGCCCTTTTATCCTTAACTATCATTTCTTGGCCAAAATGTGGTATGTGCCACTTGGCATAATCAAACCCATTAAGGTCTTTTGGAATTATATAGCAGAGCATAAATTTCGAGTAAAATCGAGACGTTCGCTTGAAGAGGACGAATATATATATATATATATATATATATATATATATATATATATATAATTCCAAAATTCTTTATTAAAGGCAATTAAAAAATTACAATAGTAGAAATAAATAAATAAATGAAAAAACTGTCCATGCAAGGACTTAAAAGAAATAAAAATGTCCACACAGGGACTAAAGAAAGAACAATGTCCTCGCAGGGACTAAATATAATAATAGAAGAGACTTCACTCATCCTTCCTTCCCTTAACAAACTTGGATAGCTTCTTGAAGAACTTGTTCGTCTTCTTCTCCATTTTCTCCGCTTGTTGTTGCATTTCTTTCATTCGTTCTAAGGCGGCCTCATTGATGGCCTCAAGTGGCGGCGGAGGTTGTGGCTGTGGTTGTGGCATAACAGGATATTGGTATCCATAACTTGGATATCCAGTAGGTGGATAAACAGGTGGAAAAGGAGACGGGTAAAGTGTGTTATGCATGACCGCTTGCATATAAGGGTCATGCGACAATGCCTGGTAATTTACTGGCATAGACGAGTTAAAAGGATCATATCCAGATGTATCCGAATATGTTGGGATAGGGTTATTATAATCCGATGGTGGTGGTTGAACTGTAGATGATGGTGTTGGTTCCACCACAGGTGAAACATTGGAGGGTCCACCCATTTGTGGGTCCTTGTGAATGGTAGGGTAAGGTTTGGGCAAAGGTGGTAGCGGTCCCGATCGTTGGCCCGCACGTACCGACATACGTGCTCCTCTTTTCCTCATTGGTGGTTAAGGTGGCGGTTGGGGTTGTTCCACCAGTTCCATATGGACATCTTCTTGTACAGGAGGAGTTGAGGAGTAATGGGAAGGAGTATTAGCGAAAGTAAATTGGTTCCAACATTGGTCCCATTCATTAGGGCCTTGGTATGGCGATCCGGCGTAAGAGTTTGAATCGCTTAAAATTTCGATGGGGTAGGTGTGCGATCTTGACGGTGGCATCTCCAGGTTGGAGTCCTCGTCCATTGGGTTGGGTTGATCCAACTGATTCTGATCAGCTGGGGGTGTATTAAAGTATTGGTTGGGGTTAAACTCATCATGTTAAGAATGATGAGAATGATGAGTGGTGTGATTGGTGTGAATGATACGAATGGTACGAACTTTGGGTATGGGTAGGTGAATGTTGCGCTAATGGCCATGAATCCCCCGAATCTTGATAGGGCTTTGTGTGATGGGGACGTGAAAGGATTGTCCTGATGGTTCTCCCCTCATTGGTCCTTTACCTCTTCCTCTTACTCTTGGCGGCATTTTCCTGTTAAAATCAAATTAAAAACAATACTAATATCTTAATAATGAGACGAGTAATCCTAGGTCAAAGCCTAGACTTGGAAGTCTAAGGAATGTGCTCGTGTAAGTTTGAGTTTAAACACAAGAAGGCTTGTGTTTAATTCTCTCAAACATTGGCTCGGATACCAACCTGTCACACCCCAGCTTTCCACATGCAATCCAAACACCAGTGGACCCGGGTGAGGAATATCGTGACGTAAGTTAATGTCACACCCCGGCTTTCCACAGCTAAATTCAAACATCGGTGGGCCCGGGTGGGGAATATCGTGACGTAAGTTGATAACATCATAGACAATTAAACACAACACAACGGAAGTCTTGGATTTAAATTATTATTACAAACCAAATGTTCGAAGTACAAAAATAATATACAGACGGCTCGTAATAGAAGATCCACAGGCGGATCATAAATTGTACAAAGGAAAGAATGTAAAACAGACTTTGGGCAGATCTAGGATTTGCAAGATCCTCTTATCACTACCGAGCACTTCCAGCCTATTTTCATATTGTACCTGCAAGCTTAGTCTTTTGAAAATACTTCAGCTTTTGCTGGTAAATACACCCAACTGACTCATTTTGAAAGCATTTAAAATATGGTTTAAGTGCGTATCAGCACAAAATCTTTTATAACTTGGGACAGTTGAATGTCCAACCTTGTTAACAGATTCACATGTTTGTCCATACATACAGGGCCCGGTACGGAGACCGAGACATGATTAATGTACACACTACTTTGAACTCATGAAGGAGTTATTTCTTCCCAACCTTGTGGGAAATGTATTTTGAGCGTCTATCGGATGTATGCCTACACCCGCGCTAAGGTCGTGGCCATTATCTATCGTAATGAGCTGAGGATATCAAGGACACAGTAGTTAACCCGCGATGTTTAAGTTATCAAACAAAACTGATTAAAACGGAATATGCGTATTTACTAGCCACAATCCGGCATTCGATTGATCCCGATTCCGACCAAGCGATAATAATTTACGGTAACCCAAGCCCGTATAGGGGAAATAAGTCGAGAGTATTTACCTGAGCTAGTCTTCGTTTAAATGCAAGATTTATTAACTTAGTCGTACACAAAAGTACTAAGTGCAGATAGCATTTACCGGCAAGTCTCTAGTCTGGATTATGGCATAAGCTAACCAATTAAATACTAACGGTCTTATTTAAGTCATAGACTTAGACCGAGTAGCGTACAGGAACAAAACGTGTAACGCTAGATTAAACGATGATTGGATAGAATGTAGTTTAATCCCAACAAGTACTTTGACTTGTGTAATATGGATAAACTAATAACATTCTGGATTTTGAGACTTAGATGACAAGGTTAGACCCGTTTCGGTTAATTTCCGTAAACTAGTTACATATGTTTAACCGTACGCATATCAGCCACATCGGGTAACCGAATAAGTCATGGACAAGTTCTATATGCCATTATAAGTAGGATATCAACTTATTTGCCCGTTAAGGTTTTAAAATGAAACTATGCCTCATATGGGCATTTTGGTAATTTCATACCTTATAAAAGGAACTTGAATATAATTTAATGTTATAACCATAAGTATTCTGGAAAAATAACTTGTTTATCATATAATATCAGTAGGATATTAATTATATGTGTAATTTATCTTTTATGACCAAACTATACACTAAAGGGGCGTTTTGGTCATTTTACACATAGTTTATAAATTATTTTGGATTTTGAGGTTATATCTTGTACCTACTGTAAAAATATTTAAAATAAGTTTTAAAATCAGTAGGTAATAAGTCTTGGTTGATTTATATGGTTTAAAACCATACTATGCGCCGTAACGGCGCTGATGTCGTAAAATGACGATATGTGCGATGTTTAATGAAAACTGATATTAAGGTCAAGTTAATATATCTTAGATATGTTATTTAATATAACATATCAGTAGATAAAAGATTTACTTTGAAAAATATGATTAAAACCATTTTATGAGCCACAAGGGCTTTATCGTCATTTATCGACATAATACAAGGACTTGTTCATAAACTCAGTTTATGTTCTGATTTGATACCCCAAATAATCCTACTTATAATATTACATCATTAGGAAACTCATTTTCAAGTTCATTATCATTTAAACCTCTTTGAAGCAAAAAGAGCATTTTAGTCAAAGTGGCATAATTATGGAAGTTGCGCATAAACTCAGATTGTGATTATGATCATGTAATATAACCTCCGAGGGTTATGCGACATTATATTACGATCATAATGCAACATTAGATCAGTAGCTAACTAATTTAATTAGGTCAGAATCAAAAGTCAAAGCAGAAGTCAAACTTCGCGACTTTCAGTTGCGAACGACCTTAGAACTGAAATTGACGAGCCGAACATGTTCTTACATGTTCTAATAATTATTACAAACTATTTTAAGTGTCAAAAGAGGTTTCATAGCATATATAAGCTCAGACTATAATTTTTCCAAAAAATGGCCTGTTTGACTTTTTAATATTTAAACTTTGACCCGTCAATTGGTCTAGCAAACGTGATCTTTAGGAGGTGCCACTTATAGGGACTAACACTTACCTTATTACGATCACTTAGCCATGTTCGTTAGGAATAATGGCTAGACCATAATGGTCTTAACTGTGAGTCAAAGCGTTTTCTGTAAAACGCTTGACTTTTGGCTATAAAAGCCTATAAACGAAAATGCAAGAGGAAGAAACACTTACAAGTGGTTCCTAGGATGTAATAGAACTAAGTTGGATGCTCCTTTCAGTTAGGAACTTCCAGAGGAGGGAGATAGAGTTGTGAATGAGAAAGGTGCAAGTTCAAAGGGTGAACCTTTGCACCTATTTATAGTTGGAGAGCTTGAAGGAGGTGATGCCAGGTGTTAAGGGGTGTGAGATGGAGCTTACAAGTGTCCTAAAACGTGACATAGCAGTTTGGAAACCCATGGTTTCAAATCAAATGGTTTTTTGTTATTTGTATGGAGGCCAAGCAAATTTTCTGTAGACACATGCTTCTCACACCCCACGAGAGGCTAGGCCCTTGCCTCTCGCGTCCCGAGAGCGCCCTATGGTCAGTTTCAAAGTTTGTCTTTTTTAGCCCCTTAACTTATTAAACCTCTTAAAACAGCTTTATAGCATATTTAGCCCTCCGTAACAAATATTTGGCATACCCGGGAGCATGCCCGGACATTTTCGAGCTCTCGGTTCGTTAAAAGGTCACTCAGAGGTATAAATTAACATGCTGACATTTTTAACCCCTCTATTATCCAACTTTCACATATTTACGGATTTAATCCCTCTCGTACAACAAATGGGCCATATGAGAGTTAGGACTTCGTAAAGGATCACTCAGAGGCTCACTATAAGCATGTTGATTCCGATGTCACTCAGAGGCTGGGCATGTTGATGTATCAGTCACTCAGCAATTGTGTTGACATATCAGTCACTAAGAGGCTAATGATTAAGCATGTTGACATATCAGTCACTCAGAGGCTATTGTTTATGCATGTTGACATCAGACAGTCACTGAGAGGCTCAGTTTGAGCATGTTGATACCTTTCGTCCCTATTAGTCTTTAATAGACTTAAATAAAATTACAAAACGTGTCACTATATTATTGGACACGATTTTACGAGGTGTTACACTTAATATCATCATAGTCAATTAAACACAGCACAGCGGAAGTCTTGGAGTAAAATTACTATTACATACCAAATGTTTAAAATAGAAAACAATATACACACAGCTCGTAATAGAAGATACACAGGCGGATCATAAATTGTACAAAAAGTGTATAACAGAATTTGAGCAAATCTAGGATTTGCAAGATCCTCATATCAATACCGAGCACTTCCAGCCTATTTTTGTATTGTACCTGCAAGCTTAGTCTTTTAAAAATACGTCAGCTTTTGCTGGTAAATACACCCAACTGACTCATTTTGAAAGCCTTTGAAAATGTTTTAAGTGCACGTTGGCACAAAATCTTTTATAGCTTAGGAAAGTTACTTTGTAACCTTGTTAACAGATTCACATGTTTGTCCATACATACAAGGCCCAATGCGAAAACTGAGACATGATTAATGTACACACCACTTAAGAACTCACGAAGGAGTTATCCCCAACTTTGTGGGTAAATGCATTTGAACGTCTGTCAGACGTATGCCTACATCCCGCGCTAAGGTCGTGGCCATTATCTAATGAATGAGCCGAGGATATCCAGGGCACGGTAGTTAACCCCCGATGTTTAAGTTATCAAACAAACTGATTAAAATGGAATATGCAGATTTACTAGCCATAATCCGGCATTCGATTGATCACATTTTCGTCCAAGCGGTAATATTTTACCGTAACCCAAGTCCGTATGGGGGAAATAAGTCGAGAGTATTTACCTGACCTAGTCTTCGTTTAAATGCAAGATTTAATAACTCAGCCATATACAAAAGTACTAAGTGCAGATAGCATATACCGGCAAGTCTCTAGTCTGGATTATGGCATAAGCTAACCAATTAAATACTACTGGTCTTATTTAAGTCACAGACTAGACCGAGTAGCGTACATGATCAATACGTATAACGCTGATTAAACGATGATTGGATAGAATGTCGTTTAATCCCAACAAGTACTTTGACTTGTGTAATATGGATAAACTATAAACATTCTAGATTTTGAGACTTAAATGACAAGGTTAGACCCGTTTCGGTTATTTTCCGTAAACTAGTTACATATACTTAACCGTACGCATATCAGCGATATCAGGTAACCGGATAAGTCATGGACAAGTTCTATATTCCATTATACTTTAAATAAGTCGTAATATCAGACATATATGCCCGTTAACGTTAAAAATGAAAGTATGCCTCATAAGGGCATTTTGGTAATTTCATACCTTGTAAAAGGAACTTGAATATATTTTAAATGTTATGACCATAAGTATTATGGAAAATAACTTATTTTTGATATAATATCAGTAGATATTGATTATATGTGTAATTTATCTTTTATGACCAAACTATGCACTGAAGGGGCATTTTGGTCATTTTACACATAGTCTTATAAATTATTTGGGATTCTGAGTTTGTATCATGTACCTACTGTAAAAATATTTAAAATAAGTTTTGAAATCAGTAGGTAGCAAGTCTTGGTTGATTAATATGGTCTAAAACCATACTATGCGCCGAAACGGCGCTTATGTCGTAAAATGACGATTTAAGCGATGTTTAATGAAAACTGATGTTAATGTCAGATTAACTTGTCTTTGATATGTTATTTACTATAACATATCGTACGTAAAATATTTACTTTGTAAATGTATTATTAAAACTGTTTTATAAGCCACAAGGGCTTTATCGTCATTTATCGACATAATACAAGGACTTGTTCATAAACTCAGTTTATAATCTGATTTGACATCCCAAACAATCCAACTTGTAACATTACATTAGTAGGAAACTCATTTTCAAGTTCATTATCATTTAAACCTCTTTTTATGCAACAAGGGCATTGTCAAAATGGCATAATTACAAAACTTGTGCATAAACTCAGATTGTGATTATGATCATGTAATATAACCTAAGAGGGATATGCGACATTATATTACGATCATAATGCAACCTTAGATCAGTGGCTAACTAATCTAAATCGGGTCAGAATTGAAAGTTAAAGCAAAAGTCAAACTTCACGACTTTCGGTTGCGAACCGACCCTGGAACTGAAATTGACGAGCCGAACATGTTCTTACATGTTCTACTAATTATTGCCAACTTGTTTAGGTGCCAAAGCATGTTTCATAACATTTATAAGCTCAAATTATAATATTTCCGAAAAATGGTCTGTTTGACTTTTTAATATTTAAACTTTGACCTGTCAATTGGTCTAGCAAACGTGATCTTCAGGAGGTGCTCCTTAATAAGGACTAACACCTACCTTATTAGATCACTTAGCCATGTTCGTTACTAAGAATGGCTAGACCATAATGGTCTTAACCGAAAGTCAAGGTGTTTTCCGTAAAACGCTTGACTTTTGGCTATAAAAGCCTATAAACGAAAATGCAAGAGAAAGGAACACTTACAAGTGATTCCTAGGATGCGAATAGAACTAAGTTGGATGCTCTTTCAGTTAGGAACTTCTAGAGGAGGGAGATAGAGTGATAAATCATAATGGTGCAAGTTCAAATGGTGAAGCATTGCATCTATTTATAGTTGAAGTGCTTGAAGGAGGTGATGTCAGGTGTTAAGGGTGTTAGAGGAAGCTTACAAGTGTCCTGTGGCATAGCTGTTTGAAAGTCCATGGTTTCGAAACAATGGTTTTTGGCAACATGTGTGGAGGCCAAGCAAAATTCTGCAGACACAGGCCTCTCACGCCTCGTGAGAGGCCAGGGCCTTGCCTCTCGCACCCCGCGAGCGCCTCGTGGCCAATTTCAAAGTTTGACACATTTAGCCCCTCAACTTATAAAACCTCCTAAAACCCCTTTTTATCATATTTAGCCCTCCGTAACCAATATCTGCGTACCCGAGAGTATGCCCGGACATTGTCGAGCTCTCGGTTCGTTAAAAGGTCACCCATAGGTATAAATTAACATGTTGACACTTTTAACCCCTCCATTATCCAACTTTTACATATTAACAATTTAATCCCTCTCGTCCAACAAATGGGACATATGGGAGTTAGAACTTCGTCAAAGGATCACTCAGAGGCCCACTATAAGCATGTTGACTCCGATGTCACTCAGAGGTTGGGCATGTTGACATATCAGTCACTCAGAGGCCAAGTTTAAGCATGTTGACATATCAGTCACTCAGAGGCTGGGCATGTTGACATATCAGTCACTCAGAGGCCAAGTCTAAGCATGTTGACATATCAGTCACTCAGAGGCTAATGTTTAGGCAAATTGACATCAGAAAGTCCTCAGAGGCTCAGTTTGAGCATATTGACACCTTTAGTCCTTATTAGTCTTTAATAGACTAAAATAAAAATACAACACGTGTCACATGCTATTGGATAGGATTGTACGAGGTGTTACACATTGATCTCAGGTTCAGGTTCATTCACTTCATTTTCAAGAGCAGGAAACCTTCCGTACTTTTGCAAATATGTAAACCCAAGAACTTGTTTTTTGAAGTTTGTCTGATTTGCTGAACATCACCAATAATCCTTGACCCATAGACTTTAGATCTAGTGAATTCATACCTTTAACTAACTCGGGGTATTTAGCATCCAACATCATCTAAATGAACCCAAGGATACATTAAGAACATCTCTTTGAGAGCATCTTCTAAATTCTTCTTCATGTTGTCAAACAAAAAACCAGAATAAGTGTAATCCCAGTCTTCATTCGGTGAAACATACGTTGCAGAATGTATTTGATTCACTTGATCTAAAACACCCTTTTCCCTGAAATGCACAGCAGAAACATGTGTATTAGCACTCTCCAGTATGGTGGAAGTATCTTCTTCAGGAGTGGAGGATAGGTTCCTTCATAACTAAGCTTAGGTAGTACAACCAATATAGCACTCTTTGGATAAGATGTTGGATCAATAGGTCTGTCACCACACATCAACACTTCTTGAGCAATAGCTTTAGGAATCACAATCAATGTGTTTATGTTGGACTAAATTATTATATATGTTTTTAGTTATACAAAAGCCCCAATTGATTGGACTAAATTTCATAATTTTGTTTATGTTGTTGATTTTTTATATTTTTGTAACTTTATATTTTAAGGTGATCTTTTTCTTTTTTGAGTTATTCATTTTTTTCTCGTGCGGTATTTCTCACGGATCAAACAACACAAACAGTGAGTAGATCTCTATCCCCCTTTCTACAATTAAACTTTTTTGATGCACAAATTCATTTGAATTTAGATACCAACGTATGCAAAATCAATGTGGGGTTATGTGTCGTTTTTACTTGTTCATTTATTTAGTGTGAAGTCTCATTCAATTGTATTCTAGCACGTCACATTGTGGATCCACTGGTTGACTGGTTTCCCACGGCCATGGGTGAGCAGGTACGCCATCATAAATCAATTTCACTCTTCGGGACTTGAGACTCGCATATCACATTTGGTTTGTATTTATTTATTTATTATTGTTTTTATTTGTTGTTGTCTCATTTACATTGATTTGCATGTTAACTTTTTTTTAAATAAACTATTTTATCTCAACTTAGATCTACTCACCGACTTTTTCTAGTTAACCTAATTATTTTACGTAGGGTACATGAAACCAGGTTCGATGAAGCGTGAAGACAAGTAGGATTGCCTCAAACTAAATAAATTGGATCGTTGTTATGTTTTATGTTTATGAATTATTTTTTGATTATGTTTAATGTGACATTTTAATCATTTATATTAATAAATATTGAAACATTTAATAGTGCTATAGCATAGAGCAATCATCTCGCTTCGTCGATAAATCTAGATGGGTTGGGGTGTGACAATAGGTTATTATGTGTATGTGTATGTGTGTGTGAGTATGCAAGTGTGTTGTAGTGTGCATATATTTATATGTGAAGATCATGTCATTCTGACCGTGCAAAAACCCAATTAACCTAGGTATCTAAGGTAAGTTAGGTATCGTATCCACCAGAAGCATGTGGTTAGTACTATATGAGTTGTTTGATTATGTAAACTATTTATGGAACAAGTGTACAAAACAATTATTAAATTTGCTATGATCTATGCTTGGTTTGGTTAAGAACGTTGTTTGATGTTAATGAAAAGTTCATTAGTTGTAAACAGGTATGTAAAAGAAATGATCACAATTGGGTTTCAGATTACAAGTAATTAGGGCAAACTTACATGGAGGCTTGATATTTAATGAAACAAAATTGAGTTCTTGAGTTTGTTAATTTGAAACCCTGATTGTAGACATTAACATTCGTTTATCATACGTATATGGTTCCTGAAAACCTTCACAATACGAAATCTAGGCAAATGTATGTTTTATGAATCATTAACAATTAACAAACCTAGCATGAATCAAAACTAATAGCAATTATCATTCTTACAAGGTCAATGATACAAGAAAATCTTGACTTTTATGATTTCATAACAATACTAACAATCAATTCATGCAATTTCAACCAAAAGATTACAATATTTATTGATTTGAACCAATTGCGCAAGAATAAAACCCTAAAACTTACAACCCTTGACCCGGGGATGATCTTGAAGAGATTAGTCACTTAAGATAGTTGATTGATCTTTAAAAACGTTGATTGAATCTTGAAACATATAATGGAATATGAAATTGAACAGATTGAAGGGCCCATGATCACCCCTAAATCGCCCCATAGGAACCCTAAAGTTGAATATTCTGAATTAGAATAAAAACTCCTCATGATTAGTCAAAATTAGGTCTATCCCCAAAATTTGCTAAAAGGAAATGTAACCGACGTTGATGATGCCAATACTTTTTCCTGACACTACGTTGTGCTGCATGATGCGACTTTGTGCCTCCAATACATTGTCGGCGTTAGGGACACCAAAACTAGTTTTTCACCCTTTCCAAACCTCATATTTGAATTCCCCTCTCCGAGATACTCAAGATTCATATATCAAGGCCCCCGTAACTCATTTCCTAGCCCGAGATATGCACGTGTGAATCATGAATGTTTCCTACCTTCTCATCTTGCTGTTCAGCGATGTTGCTTCCAAATTGATTCGTTAGCGACAAGCGTCTCCTCAGGATTTCTTAACTTCATCCCTAGACCCAATAAACTTCCAAAATGAACCTTAAATATGTCGAGGCCTGCAAAATACAAATAATCTCAAAGTACTATATTAAAAAAGTCAATTTCACATAATTAGAAAAATTGAACCCGTTAAAGCTTTGGAAAACACCATCCTATCATATTTTGTGTGTATGCATATTTGTGTGTATATATACTTAAATGGTCTACCTTTTAGTTTAAATGGGTCAAAATGACCTGAATACAACTAATAGACCTATAACAATTAACTTTTAGTTTGAACGAGCCAAATTGGCCCAGGTGAACTTTAATAGACTAAAATTTGGATATGTTAAGTGTATTAAAGTGGGTTCAAGTTAAAATGACCTATTTTGGTAAATGTTGTGATTGGTGAATGTTTTAGACAATTTTAAAATTGTTAAATGATTTAGCTTTTAGTTTAAATGAGTCAAATGACCCGAGCACTCTTAATACACTTAGAACGTCCAACTTTGAGTTTGAACTAGCCAAAATGGTCCCAATAAACTTTAATAGACTAAAAGTTGGATATGTTAAGTGTCTCAAAGTGGGCTCATGTCAAAATGATCCATTTGGTAAATGTTTTAAACATTTTTAAAAGTGTTTGTATTGATAATACGTAGTTTTGTTTCAATGTATAATGTATATCTTATTTTGTAGGATCAAATTGAGAATTTGTTACCCAAGATTTATAGATTGGATACTTCTGCAAATAAGACACGACAAGATTTAAAGCCTTCCACTTTGACGAATCTTCTTCCATCCGTCTACCCCCAAATTTCGATTGGATACTTTTGCAAATAAGAACAAGTTACTTCATTCTTATCCTTGGCTGGAAAGACAGGGTCTTGATATTACTTGGATTGAAAATTGCTAATGTTATAAAGTTCATCACCACTGAACTCATCACCTGTCACTAACCGTTTCCTAACAATACTCCCCGTATACTCACTAACCGAACAACAGTTTGCCATTAACACCTGATGACAACCCTCATTGGCATTGATTCCCGTCTTTGAACCTTTGGGAATCGGCAATTCATCGCCCATGTAGAACGCCTCACAACCTTTGGTTGGATCATTTCCACCAAAGAAAAATAAAAAGTAAAACATTTTTTTTCTTACTATGCATCGGATGGTTTTACTCCCTTTACAACCTCAACCACATCATTCTCTTGGCCCCTTTTAATTAAAACTTATTTTACCAACTTTGTGTACTCCAGGTAAATATACCTATGCTTCTTATGTGCCCCAATTAAAATTCTACGAACTTTCTTCAATTGTTTTATACCCAACATGACATCAAATAAGCAACCAACCTGCAACTATATTTCTTTCCTTTCCTCCAACCATATCTCCTTCAAGTTTTCTTTAATTGCCGACTTCTTTTTCCGTCGTTTTTCCGTCGTTGCAACCCCGTGAGGGGCTGCTCCCCCTTCTTGGAAAACGACTCTTAAAACCATCAAACTCTGATACCAATTATTAGAAAATAAGGCCCTTCGATCAAACACACAAAACACGGCATGAACGAACTCATTCGACTCTTTATAATTTATTAATGAAAGCACACCAATACAATAACCCTAACCCTCTTTTATACTAAAACCCAGTTTAGTCCTAGCCCGACTCAAACTCTATTATATAAATAAATAACTAATTAGATAAACCTATCTAATAAACTAAAATTATCGCTAATTACATATTAAAGACTCAATAATTCACCAAGAATTATCTATAACCCGTCATAATCCTTATCTCTTTAATTCAATATTAACCTCTTCAAAATGGACTTGCATTAAACCATGATCTTATTCTTGAATAGGCGGCTAACCACCTACCATATATTGAAAAATCGAAATGTTTGTAGCTTAAACTGACATGTTATAAAAATCTAAAAGCTCAAATTTCACTTATAGTTTTTCTTTGACCGTTTTAATACTATAACGAACTTAACAAAACTTTGTAAGGGGGTGGCGAAATGGTAATGGCTTGTCTCACTGTGTATCTAGCTTGAACCGGCGGCTAACCACCTACCATATATTGAAAAATCGAAATGTTTGTAGCTTAAACTGACATGTTATGAAAATCTAAAAGCTCAAATTTCACTTAAACGAACATAACAAAACTTTGTAAGGGGGTGGCGAAATGGTATGGCTTGTCTCACGTGTGTATTTAGCTTTCACTTGTTTTTTTTTTGCCTTTAACTTTTTTGAATACCGTCTATTTAGCGTAAATTGTGTTTTACTCAAATAAATTTTATTGGTTAATAGAATATTGGTAGAGTTTTGTGAGTGTTTCAATAACAAGATCTCGTAATCATAAAATATAGTGAAAGTTTAATCATCAAAAAATTTACCAAGGAGTAAACTTTCGTTTTGCTCCTTGTGGTTTGGTCACTTTAACGGTTTTGCCCCAAACTTTTAAAATAGCCATTTTCCTCCAATAGTTTGCTATTGTTTTTCCATTTTGCTCCCTGCAGGGAGCAAAATAGAAAAACAGACAATTTGGATGGAGTTAGAGGCGGGGAGCAAAATGGAAAAACCATAGCAAACTATTGGAGGAAAATGGCTATTTTTAAAGGTTTGGAGCAAAACTGTTAAAGTGACCAAACCACATGGAGTAAAACGAAAGTTTACTCTTTATCAAGTTTTATGGTTTGGTTTTAGTTATATGGATATAAATATACCATTATAACCCAACCTTTGTATTTGAATATTTTTATATGTAGTATATTATATGTTGGCAAAGTTCTACTACAGGTCTATTATAAATTATGTATTACTTGCCTACTTCTCTCTATTACAATTTAAGCTTTTTCTATATGGCATGTTATGTAAATACTGTGTATATATAACATTATTGATAGAGTTTGAACTATTTTCACACGTTATAAATTCAAAACTTTTAGTTGTCTCTTTTGTAATTTAATTTTAATTTATAATTGGATTTAATTTGTTCCCATTTGAATGATTGGAAATCCAAGTTGTATCATAAAATCATTATTATAAATCATTGAAGAACATCTCCAACTACGTATCATTATGAAATGATTACAAGACAAATTAATGATAATTTTCTCTTTTAATATTAAAATATTTATTTCATTGTAAATTTACAAGTTATTTTAATGTATAAAATACAAATCCATATTTTCATAATCCTATAAATTATTAGTACGAACTTATATTTTACCGAGTCTCATATGTTACCAATTCACTGGAGAATTTGCCTTTCTCTAAAGGAAAGAAGTCAAATTTCTTTATAGGGCTTAGCATTCGTCTTGTTTAGTGATCAAGTTGAAGTGTACTATTTAACTTTTAGATATCATTATTAATTGCTAAATGAGATATACATTATAATGTTATTTATCTATTATGAATAATAAATAAATGATTAACCACGTGTCACAAGTCTGCGAACACAAGATTTTTTTTCTCGATTTTCTTTTTTCACCTCATCGTAATATATTTCTTAATTTAAAAAAGTTAAATCTAATAATATCTTATCTTAAAATATCGTTTTATAATTTGTAAATATTGATTTCTAACTATTTAATATTTTTTTATTTAACTCGTCTAATACAAACATTTTTAACATAAACAATATAAGGTGTATATTAAATTATTTATAATATATATGCTAATTGTTTTATGCATCGAAAAAGATCTCAAAATTCAAGCGTTGACTAACTAAGATGAAAAGTTGACTTTCTATTTTCTTGGAGAATAATATCCCAGAATTCGAAGATTGAAAGAAATAAACATTTTGTTTCATGAGTTGTCCACATGCCTTTCATTTGTGCTAGTGAATCTTTCATGTTTGAGTTCTCTCACCCCCAAAAAAATCTGATATTTCTTCTCACGTCATAATTTGCTCTTTTTTTCTTTTTATGTTTACTTTTTCAGATTTTTGTAGGGTGAATTGCTTGTCATCTATATTTTGTTAAACTCATGGTTTAATTGAAGGGAAAGTGACATTATCTATAAACAGTTATTTAAAAAAACAATCTATTTAGTCTATGCCATATATAGTAATATCAAATAACTTTGGTGGTGTTTAGATGACAGACACCATTATATAGACATAATAATATCATGCTTTACGGTGATCTTTTAAGAACTAAAAAACCTTTTCTTACACAGACAATTTGAAATAAATAAAAGAAATTGAAATAAAATCTTGAGCAAATTAGGCTCAAATAAAATGGTCAAAATCAGTTTTATCGAACTTCTATGAACATGCCAAAAAATACAAAAAATATAAAACATGATAACCATATATAACAAGCCCCTCACCGAACTTAAAAAGATCAACTAAACAAAAGCACAAACCCTAATTTGAAAGACGACGTACATAAATCTAAACGGTTTAAAAGCCTAATGAAAACCTTCAGAAAAACCCTAAGATGCTCAAGAACAAAAATGTTGTGTTGAACAATACTGTTGTAGGACAAAACAGTTTTGGTTAAACAATGTTTATACCCTTACATGTTAATTAAATAAGAGTGTGTGAGAAGATTATGAGAAAACTAGATATAAACTAGAAAACAAAAAAAGAAAGCCCAAAAAAACACATCAATTTATTTTTAATAAAAAATCGCTATTTTTAATATATAAAAAAAATTTCAAAAAATAATTTAGTACCACACATGTGCATTATATGTATATGTTGCACATGCAATTTAGCGTTATGGTTTAGATTTGGGTTTATTTTAACTTTTAGGGTAACGGTTTTTTTTGAGAGGTGGGAGGAGGGGGGGTTAGGTTTTTGGTGGATTTATGTTTTAGGTTTTTGGGGGTAGGGTTAGGTTTTTGTGGATGGCTGTCTTTAGGTTTCCTGAGAGGTGGGAGTGAGAGGTTTAGGTTTTGAGGAGGGGGGTACCGATGTGGGGGTGGGTTAGGGGGTTTAGGATTTTTTAGATAGTTTTTTTGTTTTCTCACGATACATTCTCATAATAGTGTTTAGTTAAACAATGTTTATACCCTTACATGATTAAATAATGTTTGCTTTTGTTTAGATGTTATCCTTACATGATTAAATATGTTTGCTTTTGTATTTCTTTAGATCTTCATGTCATATTCTTGAAAGCTTCTTGAATACTTGAAATGAACTTGAAGATAAGGGGTGTTGTTGGGTGGTTCTTAGCCGAAAATAAGAGTGGAGAAAGAAAGGATTGTGTGTGTTTGGAAGTGAATGAAATGGTGATAGATAAGGTGGTGTTGTTGCTCTTTTATCTCTCAAGTTTCCTTAGTCAACACAATATCTTCTTATGCCATCCCTTTTTATCCATATCATGATCATGACGGGTTAGACATGGTGTTATTCTTTGTTTAATCAATTACCCATGTGATGGAAAGTTTGAATTCTAGATATTTAGGTTGTTAGTATAATTAGGATGATTATGATGATAAATAGGGTTTAGGGTGTTAAATCATATTAACTAGTTCACTAGACTAGTCTAATTAGCATTTAGATGTTGAATGACACTAGTTTCGTTATCGAATCGTTTACCGGGACTTTGTATAATGTTACATGTTAATATTCCTTTTTACACCTTGTGATATATGTTATATTCTTGGTATTGTATGTGATCATTAACATGGTTTAATGATCATATAATGATTCCTTGATTCTTGAATTGTTAACAGGTTTATAAAATTGGTAACTTTTGTATATCAGATCGGACAATTTAGTGTTTATGCATTTTACGGAAAATTATATTATGTACACCTGTTTTTCTCATCTAGGGTTTTGTATATATATTTTGTATCGGACCTGATTTCCTATCTTTATTGGCCGTTTCAAGGAGTATCGGAACTCTCCTGGCATGAATAGTGTGTTCGCATTGTCTACCAACGTTTTCAGACATAATTTGTATCGTATCACGATGCGGCAAATACGATTATGGGATATGCAATGTAAATGTATATCATGGCATTGCTAGACTTATGAGACTCAATTATATCAAAATTAAGTCTAATGCATGCAATTTATTTGTAAAGAGTGATTAATTTGTATGGAATAGCGGTTATTTTACCGTTTGTCACATATATCCGGAAGGCAAATATTCATACACCACACTAAGCCCACATAACCTCCAACCCAAGTAAATTCGAGCATTTTTAATATGGGATAAGACATAAATAACCGTTAAATTCGTTATAAGAAAAGTATTTTTTGTCACGTGCATTCAGCCAAACCGATTCTACTTCAACATATTCTTGTTTGAATTATGTGTATGTTTTAGAGCAGCAACAATGCTACGATATGAAACAGAAGTCCAAAAACAAACCACCTGATCCGGATCACCCCCGCGTTGTGAAGGTTTGACGTTAGTGGTCCGATTTGTTCCAACAGACTACCTTGGTTTATCTTGGTTTAGAATTGCTGGGACCACACACTCACAAACTTTTTTTAGTGTAAAAAGTGGGGTATGATATGGAGGTTTGGAATGGTTTGGTATTGTGAAAAAAGTAGGGTTTGGAATTATATGAGATGCTGACTATGCTAGTTTGGATTTGGACTTTGACCAATTAGAAGGCTCCAATTGTTTTATTAAAGAGTTTAACATAGCTCTTGAAAAGACATCAATTACATTTGGAGATCATATGTTTTGAAAATAGACTCAAATGTATAATTTCGCAAACTTAAAGTTTAAAAGTAAGTTTACTTAATTTACTGTTAAAAATGAAGGTTAAATGTGTAATTCATGAGCAAACAGTTACGAAATATTGTTGTTGGTTGAAGTTGTTATAACAACTTTTATAAGTTGTTTTATATTGTAACTGATATTTGTTCAAGTGAAGAGGTGCATAAGTTGGAGGGCTAAAGTGAAAGTTTGACAATTCTCAGGGAGCAGGTTGTAACTTGTTATTGTGGCCAGTATAAAAGAGTGTGGGTACTGTGCAGATCTAGATTCTTCTTCAGTACTGCTTCTTGTCTTTGTCTCTGTTAGGGTTTGTTCTTGTTCGTATATTCAGAGTTTGTATCTTGTTTTGTATAGATCAACTGATAAAACTTATCAGTAGATCTGTTACTCTGTACTGTTCTGTTGTTTGATCTTACACCTAGTAAGATCTGGGAGATTTGGGTATTTTGGTTTGGGTCAAGTTAATAAGATTTTGTCACTTGTTTTGTCGCTATATTCTTGTGTTCATATAGATCTGTACTTTTCTTCATGGTATCAAAGCTATTAAAATCTTGATAGTTATATTTCCGCTGCTCGTTGGCTCTGATCGCTTGTTGATTCTGGGGTATTTGAGGGTTTCTGAACTTAGAAACCGTTTGGTAATAAATCTGAAGTTTCTTGGTTTTTGTGCTCGGTTGAAGGATTGAAAACCCTAATCTGGGTTAGAGGAGGATTGAAGCGATTTGGTGGTTTTTCTTAAGAACCGCATTGGTGTCTGTAACCCTAGAAGGCTACAGGGCAAACGAACCGGGTATATTTTCTCTTGTTCTTCCGATCTACAACTATAGCCCTAAGTGAAGGCTATAGTCTGTCTGATCTGCAATATTTGGACCTAATCGCACCCACTGTGAGGTTGTCTTCTCTCTTTCTCTCTAGTTTTATTTCTGTTATTGCATTCATTAATAAGTTGTGTCTGGGCATAAATTGTTACCGGGGTAGTTTGGACCGGCCTTGATCGAGTCTTCTGTGCTATGTGTTGCATTTGTTATGTGTAAAGTGTTTGCTGATAATTGATATTGATTCATCTTATACTAAGTTTAGGACAAAACTTACTGTGTAAAGACATGTCCAGGCACCAAGAGTGATGAACCTAGAATCTTGATCCCTGGCACAGTATTGTTGTTTACAAAAAAATTGTTTGTTTGATCTTAAGTTCTACTGAGTATTGTTTGTTCTTGATTGTGTGAATATGGGTGATGTTGTTGGGTCTTCTCAGACCCTCATTAGTAAACTAGATATTGGGGATCCTTTGTATATACATCCAAGTGATTCTAGTAGTTTAACAATTGTTAGAATAAAATTAAAAGGAACTGAGAACTATTCTATATGGTCTAGTAGTATGAAACTAGCTTTGCAAGCAAAAAATAAGTTTGGTTTTATTGATGGTACTTGTGTAAGACCTGAGGGTGATGAGGTTTTAGGTAAACAGTGGGACAGGTGTAATTCAGTTGTTTTAACTTGGTTGTTAAACTCTGTTTGTGAAGAATTATATCTTGGTCAAGTGTTTTCAAAACTAGCTAAAGGTGTTTGGAATGATTTGAAAGAAACTTATGACAGGGTTGATGGGTCTGTTGTGTTTGATATTCATAAAAGGATAAATTCATTAACACAAAATGGGTGTTCAATGTCTGAATATTATCATAAATTGAACACTTGGTGGACACAAGTAGATGCTATTTTACAATTACCTTCTTGTACTTGTGAGGCCTCAAAGGAATTTAATAATTTTAGTGCTTTAATTAAACTTATGCAATTTCTTATGGGGCTTGATGATGTGTATCATTCAGTAAGAACCAACTTGTTAACTAGAGATCCTTTACCAACAGTTAAAACTGCTTTTTCAATTGCGTCTAGGGAAGAATCACATAGAGGATCTAGTGGTATGTCAAAAGGAAGTAATGTTGCTTTTGTAACTAAAACCAATACAAGTTTTGATGTTAAAAAGAAAGTGTTTAGAGGTCCAAATCAGAATTTGAAATGTTCCCATTATAACATGTTATGTCACACTGTTGACATGTGTTTTGAAATTGTTGGGTATCCTCAAGGGTTTAAAAGAAGACCTAGTAATCAGTTAGGAAAGAATATTAGTTTAAATAATAAATCAAATATGGTTGCTAGTACTTCTTCCATGCCTTTCACTTCTGAACAGATAACGAAATTGTTGAGTTTGGTCAATGACAAGCCTGGTACTGAGCAACAATCTGGTAATTTGGGAGGTGAGTCTAATGTTTGTAATAAATTCTCTAGTATGTCTGGTGTCTGTGGTAATTTTGTGAGTTGTTCTAGTATGGTAAATGTTGGTTTTAATTATAATTGGGTTATAGATTCAGGAGCTAATCAACACATGGTAATGGTTGATAAAGACATGTATAATTGTGTAGATGTTTCTGAACTTGATATTAAAGTCGGTCATCCTAATGGTACATGTGCTAAAGTAACAAAGACTGGAGATATTAATCTTGGAAATGGTGTAGTCTTGTGTGATGTATTCTTTGTTCTTGAATACAGTGTTAATCTTGTGACTGTGTTTAAATTAGTAAAGGATAACAAATTATCTGTTGTATTTGATGAAGACATGTGTTCTGATCAGGATTTGAAGTTAAAGAACGTCCTGGTGACTGGTAGACAGGAAAATGGTTTATACTTTGTTAATAGATCTGGTAATGTGTCAAATATGTGTTTTAATTCATTGGTTAAGTCTAATATATGGCATAGTAGACTTGGTCATCCTTCTGATGAAGTTTTAGCCAAGTTGAAAGGAAGTTTGGGGATAGAGTCTGGTGCAAATAGTCCTTGTGAAGTGTGTCATAGGGCCAAACAAGTACGTGTCCTTTCCCACTTAGTGAACATAAAACAAAGAGTGTAGGAGATTTGATTCATCTTGACTTATGGGGTCCTTATAGAGTAACAAGTAAGGAATGTTATAAATATTTTCTAACTGTGGTAGATGATTATTCGAGGTCAGTTTGGTGTTATTTGTTGAAAAATAAATATGAAGTCTTTGACAATATTACTAGTTTCTATAATCTTTTACATACTCAGTTTGAGAAAAAAAATTAAAGTGTTTAGATCAGATAATGGAACTGAATTTATTAATAATCAAAATGAGTAGTTTTTGTGAAAAGAAGGGAATTTTACACCAGACATCCTGTCCTCACACACCACAATAAAATGGTGTGGTGGAAAGAAAACATAGACATCTTTTGAACATGGCTAGAGCTTTGTTATTTCAGGGTGGTTTGCCTTTAGGGTTTTGGTCTGATTGTGTGCTAACTGCAGTATATTTGATTAACAGGCTGCCATCTTCTGTGCTGTTAGGTAAAAGTCCTTATGAATTAATACATGGCTTTAAGCCCTCTCTTAGTCATCTTAGAAACTTTGGATGTTTATGTTTCAGCACTGTTTTAAATGAAACTGATAAACTGTCTTTTCAAGCAAATAAGTGTGTTTTAATTGGATATTCCAACTTAAAGAAAGGGTATAAACTGTGGAGTTTGGATGAAAAAAGGAGTTTTATTCTAGGGATGTCAAATTTTATGAAACTGTTTATCCTTTCAAGTCCAATAGTTGGAATACACCAGATGTTGAAACTGATAAAACTATTACTCAACTTAATTTTTTTGATTGTGTTAAAACTTCTACATGCACTGGTTCTGAGACCACAATTGCTCCCAATGATGAAGAGGGGGATTTAAATGGTTCTCATGGGAGTCCTTGTGACGATCAGCAACCAGAAGGGTCTACTTTGGTTGCCCCTATTTATGACTCTAGTAATAACAGGGAGTAAGTAGAAGTGAGGTTCCTATAACTGGTAGGGTAGAGGACACAAGACTTTCAAGTGATGAGACCAACCCATCTGATGGAGATAGGGTTGAAATAAGGAAATCCAGTAGAGAATGTATACTTCCTAGGAAATTTAATGACTTTGTTGTAGAAGGAAAAGTAAATATGACATTGAAAAGGTTGTGAATTATACAAACTTGTCTGTTGATAATATGTCTATGATTGCTGGCTTCAATAAAACTATAGAACCTAACTCTTATAATGAAGCAATAAAAGATGTTAGGTGGATAGAAGCTATGAATAATGAAATGGAAGCTCTCTATAGGAACAATACATGGGAGTTGGTTGATTTACCAAAAGGGAGAAAACCAATAGGCTGCAAGTGGGTATACAAAATAAAATATAAGGCAAATGGCGAAGTTGAAAGCTATAAGGCTAGATTAGTAGCCAAAGGTTATAATCAAAGAGAATTTATTAACTTTAATGAAACCTTCTCTCCAGTTGTGAAAATGGTTACTGTTAGGTTAATAATAAAATTGGCTGTTAATAATAACTGGACTTTATATCAGCTTGATATAAATAATGCATTTTTATATGGTTTATTAACGGAAGATGTATACATGTCATTACCACAAGGATATTATTCAAGTGATGAAACAAAAGTGTGCAAACTTGTTAAGTCACTTTATGGTCTTAAACAAGCACCAAGAAAGTGGGGTGATTGAACTAGAAAAAATTGCTACTGAAAAGCAAGTAGCAGACATTTTTACAAAAGGTTGAGTGCAAGTCAACATAACAATTTGTGTGAACAGTTGGGGTCGTTTAATATATTTGCTGCATGAATTATGGGGGAATATTAAAAATGAAGGTTAAATGTGTAATTCATGAGCAAACAGTTACGAAATATTGTTGTTGGTTGACGTTGTTATAACAACTTTTATAAGTTGTTTTATATTATAACTGATATTTGTTCAAGTGAACAGGTGCATAAGTTGGAGGGCTAAAGTGAAAGTTTGACAATTCTCAGGGAGTAGGTTGTAACTTGTTATTGTGGCCAGTATAAAAGAGTGTGAGTACTCTGCAGATCTAGATTCTTCTTCAGTACTTCTTCTTGTCTTTGTCTATGTTAAGATTTGTTCTTGTTCGTATATTCAGAGTTTGTATCTTGTTTTGTATAGATCAACTGATAAAATTTATCAGTAGATCTGTTACTGTGTACTGGTCTGTTGTTTGATCTTACACCTGGTAAGATCTGGGAGATTTGGGTATTTTGGTTTGGGTCAAGTTAATAAGATTTTGTCACTTGTTTTGTCGCTATATTCTTGTGTTCATACATATATGTACTTTTCTTCATTTACTCAAGGTTGGTTCAACATATATAGGGCGATAAATTTAAAACTTGGTCAAATATGCATCAAACAATCAAGTTTTACAATGATATTAAAAGTTATAATTTTTATTTTATGTCAATTCTGATTATATATTGTGTAACAGTTAAGAACTATGAGTTGAGATAACTAGATAAGTCGAAGTGATAAATATATACGTCATATACATTTAAGTTTCTCAAGTTGACAATTCCGGTTAATCTTGTGATATTGCCCACGAATCCATCACAAAGTACGTCCATCTGAAGGATAGTATGCAATTAAAATGATCGTTTTAAATTTCATATGATTATTATAAACTTTTATAACTAAATATACTAACAAATAAATTAACTTTAACAATTATATATGTTTAGTATTATATGGTAAAATTATCATACAAAGTCTCCTACATTTAAGATGGGTACAAAAACACAATAGATTGCAAAATATAACACAATGCCAGGAAAAAAGACACAATGAATCAGTGGCGGAGCTAGCCCACTAATTCAGGGGTATCCCAATTTTTTTATCGTGTAATCATACAATAATAAAAAAAACACGATAACAAATAAAGTAAAACAAATACCTAATAGATTTGTACTCTTCGTGTTAACAAGAAAACTAGAAAAGTATAAGTTTTTGTAGCTTATCTAAACACTTAAACCCTAACAAACCTACAAACTAAAATTCTACATAATCGATAACAACACAAGAAATCAAAGGACAAGAAGCACTCACAAATCACCAAGGTCAAACGCAGGTCAACGGAGGTCAACTGCGATCAGACTTGCAGTCTGCAGCAAGGGCGATATCAACAACGTGCAACTCGTCTCCAGCAGTCCAACGGCCATCTGTTTCCAAAATCTAATCGCCGCCTTAATCTAAACTTGGGTATTTTATTGTTTTAGATTTGGGGCTTGGGCTAAGTTGGGCCTAGTTTCGATTATACGATTCTTAATTTGGACTAACTTTAGCGTTTGTGCTTATTTAATATAATACAATTACCAACTTTGTCAATATTTATGTACGGGTGTGTGTAAATTCAAGTTGATTTACGTTGCTACGTAAATTTTCCAGGAATTAAGTCGGGTCAAATGTAACACGTTTTCGTGCTTATTTTATGTATGTTTTCAGTGGGTCTATCTTTTTATGTTAAATTTTCACGAAACGCAACGACAACGCGTGAGGCAATTTACTAGTTAATTATAGAAGTTTAGGGTTATAAAATGTCTGGGCTTATAAAAATTTGGTATTTTAATATATTCAAGTATCCTATTTTTTTTCCAAGGATATCCTCGTATTTGTTCAGATGTATCCTTTGTATAAAACCGATAAAAATAAAAAAATTACACTACGAAGACATGGCTGCAATGAATAACACTATACCTCCGCCCCTGCAATGAATAGGAAAAAAACATAATGACGAAAATAAAGAAAAACACAATGCTAAATAAAAAAGAAACAATGATCAAACAAAAATTTTAAATTCTTCAATCTCAAAATCCAAAAGCGAAAATCTAAGATTGTAGTGTTCGGCGAGACGGTTCCAATACCGCTAAAATGAGTTCAATCAAAGTCTGTTTGATACCCTTCTTACGACTTTCTGTTTTTAAAAGACATTGTATTTAAACTTTTATCATATGGTTAAATATATTTATAAGATACATAAAATATACGATATTCGAAAGTAATAAAGGCTTTTGGAATCATGATAAATTGAAATTAAAGAGTAGTGGATTCAAAATCATGATTTTTACCTACCAATTAATCAGAACTTATTCGCCTATTGCTTTCTTCCTAAGTTTAGGTGAAATCCTATTATATCCCTAACAAGCCTAAAATACACAATCAAAGGTCTTGGTTAAAAAGAATAAATACGGTGGCATGATAATTACGGTTTATTACTTATTAGAGAGCACTTGCATTAATTTGTGGAAGTTTTGGTTTTTAAATTTATTTTGCAATATATACAAAAATAACAAATAGTGTGAAAATATATCTATAGCTTGGGATTACTGGTTTATTTTGATATTTTATCATTTTTTATTTTTTATTGAACAACAATAATTCATTAAAATGAACCAACCTGAGACAGGAAATGAATAGTACAAAGCATAAACAGAACCTGTATAAAGAATTTGTGACCTGAACACCTCTCGGAATCAAATGCGAGCTCAAAGGGATTCTATCAAGTCTCCAACTAAAGTAGATCAATCTAATCGGGATCCAAATTTACCAAATGAGCTTGGATGTCGGATTTCATGACATAAAACTATTAGTTTAACACATTATTATAATAAGTCAGACATGTCACTCTATACATGCGTTTCAAAGCTAACGGTGTACATATCATTATAATGAGTTATGTGCGACGTTATATACATATGGATCAAAACTCATTACCATAATGAATCAAACCTAGAAAACGGACGCAACATTATATTATATCTATAACAATTGCAAACTTGATTAAGAGTGCATCCCTTTAATGTGATCATTTGTCCACTTTCAAGTGGTTTTCTTTTCTTTTTTTTCTCCTAACTTTTTTCAGTTTACCTTTGTATATTTTATAGTTTTTGTATTTCAACCACATAAAAAAACCAATTTTACTTTTATTAAGTATTAAGAATTATACGATTTGAAAATAAATCTAACTAATAGGTTTATACATATACATAATGATAAATTGATAACGATATTATTTATTAATAAATTTGAATTTAAAAATTGCAAAAAAAAGTTAACATTCTAAGGTTATTCAATTTTTTTCAAACGCAAGATATCTATTGTGAGTTATGAGATTCGTTATAACGTTTTAGTTTCTAAGGAAGTAAATGTTTTAGATTGCATAAAAAAAGTTATAATAGATGTTTATTTTATATAAATATGTGCTATGATGTGTTCTATTAGTTGATTAATAACTAATTGTTATATAATATCTGATCTTTATATCTTCTCTTAATCATGTATTATTTTTGCAAGGTTAATGCTAATGTAGAAGTCGCAAAAATCGAGTGTTACAAATTTTAGCACTCCACATTATCTACGTTTCAACCCTGCTGCGAAGCGCGGGCATTTGCAACTAGTAACATACATTTGCATGAAACTCATAACAGTAACGAAACAAATATAAAAAGTGTAGAAATCAGTGTAACAGGTTAGACACGTCATTATATACGTTTCATTAGAGTCCACTATAACAAGAAATTAGATATTAAAAGTTAACGGATTGTTATAACAAGTCAGACACATTATTCTATAGTTAAGCATTAAAACTCATTATAACAACGAATCAAACCTAGGAAATGAAATCAGCATTGTAGTTGCTTAGACACATTATTGTAGTTAACAATGTATCTTACCCTTTGTAAACGACGTTGTTTTTTCTTTATAATATAATAAGGATAAGAATTATATAATTTAAGTACATAATACTGGATTTAATAATATACTTTTAGAAATAAATAAAGTATATTGAGATATTTGAGACTAGATCGATGATGTAAGCTATTTTTATTCCAATAATTAGTGTAATGAAAACCTAATTTCTAATTTCAGCCCCTTTTATCAAATGGTGACAAAAACTAAATTGTTAAATTTATATAAGTTGTTGACAATACGATGATGATGTATCATGTATTAGTGGAAATTGGGATAAGATAATTGATAATTATTTCTTTTGAGCTTGTTTTTAGTCTATCTGTTTGGTCTCCTTTAAAAGGCCCAACTTGCGGATCCTTTTTATGTATCCAGCCCAGTTTTTTTTACTTTGTTTGTCCAGACTCCAGTCCAATCTGGGGTACTCAATGTTACGAAAATACGTTAATTTTTTTACTACAACATATATAATTTAGTTGATATATTGATTGCATTACAATTAGTTATAAATGATTGAATGCTAGTTTATGAAGTGTACCCTGTTATAAATGTTAGTTTAAGTATATCTTAAATGCGACACGTGTTCTAAATACTTAAAAAATTGTTTTAGACTATCCAAGTAAAACATAAATTCTATATGATGTATTACATGGTTTGTCTATAATAGTTTTCTAAAATAACACACGTGGATCTGTAAATCTAATGAAACACTAATTTGTTTCATAGTTTATTTGCAAGAATCAAAAGTAATTTGTATTCTAAAAAGATGGTTTGTAAATCTTATGAAATAGTTTAAAACTTGATCTCGGGACTCAAAAGTCTAATACCAACTAATCGGTTGTATGAAAGAATAGAAGTACAACTTGAACTAGAATATCAGTTATATTAAAGGGTAAATTTATCATATAAAGCCTCCTAAATGTAGGAAAGGTACAAATACACAATACATCACAAAATATAATACAATTATGAGGAAATAAGACACAATATATCACAAAAAAACACAATATCAAATAAAAAGACTCAATGATCTAAACAAAAATTCTAAAATTCTACATGCTAAAAATCCAAAAACGAAAACCTTAAATCTAAGATAGTAGAGTTTGATAGACAATTTCAATGCTGCTAAAGTGAGTTCAAGCGGAGTTCATTTAATATCCTTTCTACGACTTCTGACTTTTTGGAGAATAGGTATTCGATCTTTTTTCCTTATTAAATCACCTATAATCATATATGTGAATACACAAATAACAAAAATAATTATTAGATTCAACTGTCAGTTTGAAATCGTACACGTAGATATGATAATAAACATACTCATATATAACTGGTCAATAATGATTACAACAAGCGAGTTAATATTCATTCACAGTCTCTTATCTTTATATTTCTCTATACATAAATAGATATATACAGAGAGATATAGTGAAAAAAGATATGAGAATAAGATGTAGGGGTATGAAAATAACGTGAGCCTATAACAATGCATTAAACCAAGACTATAGGGTGTGGTTTTCTCTTTCCCCAAGTTCACATATACGTCACATTATCTTTCTTTTCACCTCACCATTTTCCTTCAAGAGTGGGTGTGGTTTCTCTTCTTCCCCCTTCCATTTTTTATTTAATGTATTTTATTTTTTAAACACATTTTTATTCGTTAAATGCATTTTATTTATAGTAAATACAAATATTTTCAATAAACTTAAAAATTGCAAAACAATTCTAGAAAATTACAAATAAAAAAATAAACACAAATTACCATCTAAACTTACATAATAAAATCATAAAATAATTTTTACTTAAACGTACGAACATCACTACTCGTCATCAACAGGATCAACACGAAAGTTATTCCGGTTATAATCGATTAAATCCGCACATAGGTTTCCATTCACATTCTCACCGCACAGCGTCCACAAATTTGAGTGTTGTTGCTCCTTGTCAACCAACTCAACATTCTCATGAATGTCATTCGAATCGTATTCGCATATTGCTCGACCATCGTCTTCAATAATAATGTTATGTAGTATTAGACAAGCATACATAATGTATCTCAATTTTTTGGTTACTATGCACGAGCCAGTTGTTGTATTATCTCCCATTTTACCTTTATCACACCAAACAACCGTTCAACATCTTTTCTTGCCGGTTGTTTGCACTTCGCATTTTTTTTCTATTTTCCTCACTGGGATCTGGATAGTTTTAACAACAGCCATTTAGGATGGGTATATACAATCGGCTAGGTAATACCTATGCTTGTATGACACCCCATTGAGCATGAAAGAAGAATCAGGGCCAGTATCTCGTCGAAAATATCAGATATTGCAAAAACGTTTAAATCATTGTTTGAAACTGCAACCCCAAAATGGCATGCCAAATCCATAAATCCTATGAGCAAACAGTTTCTAAGATTATTGAGGGATAACCTATATCACCGTCCATAAATTGACCGCCATTGCCAATGCATACAATCAATGCTTTCTAGCATCTCAAGAAATCCATGTCTCTATTCATGGAATGCATAAAGCTTTTCGATATCCTTCTTCGTTGGTCTACACAAATACACATTGCTCTATAGGTTCACAATACCTTTGGAAAATTCATACAGACACTCTTGACTCATTCTAGTGGACATCCTTAAATATTCATCCCATGAATCACTAGTAAAGCCATACGCTAATTGAAAAAGTGCCGAAGTGCATTTTTGAAGCATAGTAAAACCCCTTCTCCCTCTAGCATCCTAACGTAATGTGAAAAACTCATCATATTTAGCCAAATTAATGGCAATACGTACGAACAATCGTCGACTCATTCGAAACCGACGCCTAAATTGTTCGTCAGTCTACACACAGTGTTTAGCAAAATAGTCCAACCAAACGTTCATGAGCACCTTAAATAAAGTTTGAAAACTAAGTTTAATAAATTGTATAAAACAATCCTAAAAATAAATAATAAAACTTATAACACCAAATAACTTTAAAAATATAAATTGTATAAAAGTTAATATACCTTCGCAATCTCTATTTAACGCAGCGGCCCTCATTCTTGGTTGTAAAGTTCCTTCGTCTTTGCCATTTTCTTCCATCTCGACAATAATTTTCGCCGTCTCAAGCATCAAGCTAAGCAATTCAACAACAATCTGATAGTCAAAGCTTCTCATTAGGCTTCCATGATGTTGAACTCGGGGAAGGCATGGTGAAGCCCGACTCTGTTCTGGAATACCGCCCTTGGATCGGGCGCAAAGAAAAGCCCCGGTGAGTGGGGAGCCCTCACCGAATTGCGGGGAAAATGGGATAGTGTGTGACAATAGTCATATGACCGTTAAAATGAAAAAAAAAATATTATTTTATAAATCCTATAAATACATTTCTCCAATATAAACAAAAAATGGAAAGGTAAGGTGGTTGGTTCATCAAAGAAAACCAACCCAAGATCACACTGAATTAAATTAATAAAATCCTTTTTAAATAAAACATTAATTAAAATAAATTAAAATATTTAAGTTTGGGGAAAACTGAGAAAATCTAGGATGACACCACGTAATTTGTGAAAATCTGGAAACAACTGAAAAAAGTTGATGTGGTGCTGACGTGTCACACAAAGAATCTAGGGAAATTGGGATGACACCCTATGCCCTCATATCTCAAGGATATACCATTCTAGGGTTTTTAAGGTAAGTTTAAAACCGTGAAATTGTCTAAGGAGCAACTTCACATATCGCTCTAAACTTGTAAAATTACATATTTTCTCAAATCATGTTTAGAGAGATTTATACATTATCCAATGAGAACATGTGTTTTGTGAAATATACAAGTTTTCAAGCTTAAAAGGGACGTATGAGATTCGAGCATTAGCACGGTCATCAGTTTGGTTGGTTTTACGATCAAACTTTTTTTTATATTAAAAATGGTCTTTCAAAGCCTCAATGACCGTAAACGCTACCTTCGTGATCACTATCATAACCCTAGGGTCACTTTATTGTATGTCAATTTTGTCACATTAAGGCTTATTTTAGTTTTTTTTTTGAATTAGGGATTCAACTCACATATTTAGATTAAATAAATGTTACTGGTTGTTTCTAAAGTATTCGATTAAGATTTAGAGATTATCACTAAAAAACTATAATAAGATAGTGATCATACAACACGATTCGATGTATTATCTAGAGCATTCCAAACGAAACTACAATGCCCACGTATTCAACAGATCCACCATCAAACTTACCAAAGTTTAGTTTGGAAAAACATGAAAACCAAAGGGAGCATAAATGTAGGTAGTGATGAATAAAAACAAGAAGCAGTTGATTGTTCATCGATTTGATTAAGTAAGAGGTTGATGATTGTTCCTTGCTGCCGCATAGTAATTAGGAATGATCAAGGGGTGGAAGAGGATATTTGATAGCATTCTTGAGGATTTTGTTTAGAGCGGCTTGAGCAAGGTCAATGCCACATGCATCAGCCAATCTAATAAGGTATAACAATACATCTGATAGTTCTTCCCCCAAATGCTCTTTCTCTGATTCTTCCCAATCTTCCAATCCTCTTTCCACTTCTCCCTTCCATTGAAATATCTCTGATAACTCCCCTACCTCACCCACCTGCATGCATGCATGCATTCCATTCAAAACAAACATTTATGCTTTGTCACTTTATGTATATATGTAATATTTGCACTCTTACCTACAAACTTAACATATTTGGTTGATGATGTTTTCGGTTTTAATCACTTTCATATAGGTTTAGATTCGGTTGGGAAGTGGTATGTGTTTGATGGCAGTGCAGACCCATGAATTATTTGTTGGGGGTGCGGATGAAGGGTTTAACCATGTTTATAAGGGGTGCGGTCGGGCTTTTTGCTTAAAAAATACACTAGTTTTTTTTCCAAAGAGTGCGCCTGCTCACGTACAAGAATACATAGGTCCGCCTCTGTTAGACAATATAAATGACCTCGATGAGTGATAGAACACACCATGAACATTCAATACCATCAACAGATTCTTTTCTTTTTTTTGGATGGTTTAGGATAGTGCTAATTACTTATACAAACCTTGTAAATAAAATCATAGACGTTCTGACAATGTTTTTATTTTTTTGGAATTTGTTGGTGTTGTAAGACAACTCGGAATTTAGTACAGATTTTTAAAAATTAACTTTTATTTTTTTAATTTATTTTCTTAATTTAAAAAGTATATTTTTTTAACCTGTGACAGATTTTGCCAAATTTATAAACCAAAACTTCGTATTAAATCAGACACAAAATTCATCACTAGTTTTACGACGCTTCTTTTCCGTCACAGAATTAGCGAGACGTTTTTTCCATAGCGAAATTTCATCACAAACACTTGTTTTATAGTAGCGGTCCTGTTAGTGACGAATTTCGGAATCTTTCTTAAACCCATACAATCCAGTAACTAGATCCTTAACTACTACCAGGTACTTAACTATACAAAATAGTGTCTAATTAATGAAAGAAAAAAAACTATACAAGTTCATTAAACATGAAGATATATAGGCAAGTGATGTATACCATGGCAAGGAGTAGATTTCTTGGTGTATGATACTTTTCCCAGTCCCTAGCCTCTGCAAAATCTTGTAGTTTCTGAGACAACTCCTTTAAAGTTATGCTTCTATCTTCATTTTCTCCATCTCTAACAACGTCTGCAATAGGGGCCCGCTGACCCCTATGGACACAAACGTGGAAGGGGATGGAGGATAGGCAGCCGATGTTGAGGTGAGAGGTTGTGGGAGAGAGAAGCCAACGTCCGTTGTCATGGACTGTCCATAAGAGACGCTTGAAGGTTTTGTCAAAGAAGGAGAGAGAAACGGGGAAAAATCGGTGGGAGAGGAGAGAGAAGTGGCTGGTCCATGGGATGGGCATGAAGCAGCGTCCGACGTGGAGGTTCGTGGACCTCCCCCGACCGCAGATGCTCTAATGGCATCCATTAATCCTCTAATTTGTGTCTCTATAAATGAAAATTTTCATGAATATATAGCATCAAAAATGATCGGTTTTACTAAGTTTTGTTTTATTTTTGTGGGAATATTTTCTCAACTTTTTTTATTAGGAAAAGGAAGAAGTGGTTGTATACTAATATTATTGGCCAGCATAAATTGTGTTGTCTAAGATTCGTCACTCATTTAGTGAAAGAATAAAGTCTAGTGCTACATAATATTAATATGTTGTATCGTCAATTAGAATATTGGAATTTGGTGTTAGTGTAGGATATTGAGGATAGGGTCACTCACTAGCCCATTTCAGAAAGAAGGGATAATATTTTTAGTGCTTTTAGATTTAAGATTATTTATACATATTCTTGATGTGAAACTTTCTTTAAAACAAAAATCTAATTTCCTGGAAGGAAATAAAGTTAAAGAATTAGGTGCTAACATTGATACATAGGATTAGTTTATTTAATAAATTTTTTGGAATTAGAATTTTGATTAATTAGGTTCACTTAACAACATTCGCAATTGATCCTTCATCTTTATCTTTATAATTATATTAAACATACTAATTTTTCTTTCTTCTTTTCGATTAAATAATATTTTTTATACTTTATAATTATTTTTCTCTCCCATCCACTCACAACCACTTTTAAAAATAATAAAAAATATAGAGGGTGAAAAGTTCTTTTTTAAAATTTAGTGATGAACAGTAACATTTCTCTCTCCTCTACTTACAACCATTCTATATGATGTAGAGGTTCCACATATATATTTAAGAACTCATTTCTTCAAATTTTATCAACAAAAAGAATTCAAGATTCATTTCATAGCTCGAGATAAGTTTGCTTTACAAAAGAATTCATGTTAATTTTGTTTTATATGCTTCCACTCTTCAACAACATTGGTTCTGTTACGTCACTAATAAATACCTCCAGAAACTTTTAAGGTGACATATGCTCAAAATGCAAGACCTATTTTTCCAAAGAAGGAAAGAATCTCTGTTTCTTTAAAACGCTTGGACGTATCCTTAATGTGACATTTTTCCTCAATGTGACTGCTATCAATCATAGAGATGAAGAATTAAAATCCTGCAAGGTGCGGACATAGAAAATACATAGAATCAGATTAGCTTACCGTTCCAAAAAAGTCTAACCACACTTTTTGTCAGGTTTATATTTTGAACGGTAGTCAACTGTGGTGGTGATGGATGGTTACTCAATGCCTTGAGGGTGTTTGGAAACTGTTTTTGGCGGGTTTTAAGTTTGATCAACTACGGTCAAAGATAGTCAACTGTGGTGGTGATGATGGAGGTGCAGTGGTGATGGTGGAGGTGCAATGGTGGTGGGTGGTGACATCGGAGGTGTAGTTGTGGTGGTGACGGTGAGGTGCAGTGGTGATGGTGTAGGGGACGGAGGATGGGGTGGTTTAGAGTAGGGATGTTCACGAGCCGAGCCGAATCGAGCGGACCTTTGCTCGTGCTCAGCTCGTTTACAAACCGAACCGAGCGAAGCAGCTCATTTAAAGCCGAGCCTCAAGTCAAGCAAGCATTTTTCGAGCAATAAGTATTCCGAGCGAGCGTCGAACAATTTGGACACCCTTGTCGCCCACTTTAAATTTGATGAGAAAGATAGTCACAATGTTGAGTCTCAAGTTTTATGTCTTTAAAAACATGTAATATTTTTCTTATGAATACAATGTTGTGGCCAACGAGGAGACGATCATATTGCACGAACAATGACGTTGAGAGAAAGAGACGATCGACTTAGGGTAACAACATGAAACATTGATGCAATGAATAGACACTCGTTTATTGGTTTAGAGATTAACTTTTAGATTTGATATTAATTTTTTTATGGGAATAATTGTGCTAGTACGTATAGATATAGTTGTATATTTATATACAGTGAACCAAAATTTATTAGAGTGGTATATATAAAACTATAAATTTAATTTATATTTAAGTTTATACATATGTTTGTGTATATATATAGGTGTGTGTAGATATGTGTAATTTATATTTGTGTATATGCATGTTTATATATGTATGTGTATATGTATATATATATAATAATTAATAATTCGAGTCGAACCGACGAGCGGACCTTTGCTCATGCTTGGCTCGTTTATAAACTGAACCGAGCAACTTGGCTTGTTTACAACTGAGCGTCAAATCGAACAAACATTTTCCGAGCAATTTTCGAATGAGCGGCGTGCGATTTGAGCGGTCCTAGTTTAGAGTGAGAGAAAAATAAATGAGAGAGAAATAAAGATTTGAAAGAGAGATAAGGGAAAGAGTGAGAGATATATAAGAGAGAGAAATCTAATAATATGTTAATTTTTGTTAACTATAGGAGTCATTTAGTTATTAACAAACTTAATAAAAAAATTCTATCGGTGTTAAAAAGTTGGACTCAAAACATTTCAAAAAAACGTTTAGGACTCGGTATATTAAACATTTTGATTTTGAACTTAAGTGATTATCACCCGTAAAACATATTGCCTCAAAAAGTAATTTTCCCTATATTTTTATTTAACAATCAAGTAATTTTCCTATAGTTTTGATTATGTCCTTGACAATCAATCCATGGTCGAACCATGATACCAAACGTAAACACACGTTCGAAACTTTACAAACTTCTTGTGATATCTTTTGTTGATTTTTACATCAAGGAGTTCAGGTTATGAATATATAAGTATATTTAATAGTATTTGTTGCTACAACAAATATTAGACCAGAGATAGCGGATGGATGGGTCAGGTAAAAGAGTTCAAGGGTTTTGATTTGCTTAACGTATCGTGGGATCCCCCACATATGCAATACGTAGGGTTAGATCACTTTGTTATTGCTTGGTTAGAATTCTGGATTGAAGAATATTCAACCCAGAATGTTTTTTTGCAATGTGATTGTATTAAAGTTAGTGAAGAATAGAACATACAAAGAACAAGTTCTAGAGATAAGAAGTGAGATTTCAGGATTTGTCCAGCTGAATGACAAGGTATTGTCATTTATAGAGTAAGGGCTAGCCATAAAAAGAAACCTTTAACTAGTGATCCATGGTTGCAGTGGAGGGCTTGCCCTTTTTAGTAGGTTAAAGGCTTTGGACTTGCGGGTAAAAGGAGGTATTCTCCCACATGTTCCTTGTACGGCTAAGTGGGCGGGTTCACACGTAAAGTGTTGTGACTAGTCACTGTCTCGTGCTTTTTGCTGTTCACGATAGTTGGTTCATTTCGAACCCTTTTACCTTTCAACCCTTTAAGTTGTATTGCATTCTAGTCATTTAATTAAGTTTGAGCTACCCACGTCATCAGCCCCCCTCCCCCAGTCAGAGGTATATGAGGTGTAAGCTCTGATGCTTCTGACTTTAATGCAATATTTTTTGTAGCTTAAAGGCTTGAAGGGTTTTTGTCTCAAGGTTTTGGACGGTAACAATTTGAATTCTGATAAGACAGTTGATGTGACTGTCACTTGTGACAGTTTTTCAGGCGGCGGTTCTTTCCCATAGGTCATAATAACCACTGGATTTTATTAATTACCTCTTTAACTTTTCTATCAAAATTCATAACTGCCATTTCAGCATTTCTGCAAATAAGATTTTCTCTATTTCCTCTGTTTGATTATCCAGGTTAGTTTATAGTTTTATCTTTTTTCCTGATTTTCCTTGATCACCTTTAGGAGCAATAGGTGCAAAGAAGGATATGGGAGTGAGGTACTCTCGATTAACAAAAGAGTAAGTCAATGCATTTTGTGAACTTTGGGGTATTGTTTCATCTGTTAATCTGGTCGCCCCGGGTTGTGATAAACCTATTTATCAATGTCCACTGGGTTCCATTGCTTTGTATTGCCATCACTTTGAGTTTTCTAACCTCTGTTACCCTTTTCTATCTTCGTTCTCAATGTTTTGGAATATTATCGTGTATCCCTTGGGTAGTTACACCCTCGAGGGGTTTCTAGGGTTTTACATTTTGAAGTTTTGTGTCGTGCATTGAGCTATGACCCATCGTTGTTAATGTTTCATCGATTTTTTCGATTCACCCAAAATGGTGACTGGTTCACGTTTGAAACATCTCAATTCGATGGTTCTTTAATCTCATAGCTTGTAACTACCTTCGGTTCTTGGAATGACCGTTTTTTCTTGGTTTCCGAGTCAGTTGTTCTGTTTAAGATGGTTTGAAGGCATCCTGATACCGTTCTTAATGAACTTGAACCCTTTGTGTCTGAACTGGATGAAGGGTTGTTAAAAGCCCTTAGGGGTTGCCATTCACGACTTCGTCCTTTCCCTTAACATCTTCTAGTCTCAACTGGTGTAAGTGTTCTGTGGGATAAACCAAATCGAGACCCTATATTCATGAGGGGTGATCAGGGTATGTTATTTTGCCTTCACATTTTTATTATCTTGTATGATCATATTTTCTTTTACTTTTCTTGTTTGTTATAGTTATGTCTACCCTTGATTTTATCAAGTCTGATGATACCTTCGATGTTGTTCTTATGGATGCTGAAGTTGTTGAGGGAGAGGATGCTATTACTAGAAAAATGGAGGGTAGGTTGGTTCTTGGTGGGAAATATGTCAACGTTCTAAATGCCAAAGGTTTTTCAAATGCTAGCCCTTCTAAGCCTTCAACCCGTCGTTCATCTCATCATTTGAAGGGTCCAGACCAGTCAACTGCTACTGATCTTGTTGATCTTAGCGATGATATTGAGGTTTCTGAGGACCAAGGGGTTGAAGTTGAGGGAAAAAAGGATAGGGAGTTGCACGTGGTTGTTGGAAAGAAGAGAAAATTAGAAGGTAAGAAGGTTGTTGTGCCTGCTGCAAAGGGTTCTTCCGATAAGAGTGGTGAAGGTTCATTAGAGGTTGATGCTGGTGAGGTTTATGTTCCTAACTGGAGTGTTAAGGTTGGGGTCAGCTTCAAGTCTTCTGCTGTTTGTGATGAAGTGTTAACCCATTTTTTCCCTCCGATGGTTCGTGGTTCCAAACGGCAATAGACAATGATATTATGATCTCCCAAATGATGATGAATTCCTGTAATTTTGCTGCCATGCTTCCTGAAGGGATTTCTCGCTTTCGACAGAGGATGCATGAGTATGAAGAGTTTTCGAAGAAGAGGGATAAAATGAAGGCTTTGATGGCTGCTATGAAGAAGGAGAGTGAAGGGTTTGCTAAGAAAGAGGAGGCTTGGGTGAAGAAGGTTGGTGAACTCACACGAAGGCATGAGTTGGAAATGAATGAGTTGAAGAAAAAGATGGAGGCAGATAAGTTGCAACTGAAGGCTGACAAGGAAGCTTTGAACGTGCAGGAGAAAGCCTTTTCAGAGAAGAAGGCTTAAAGGCTTCCTTGGCCCAAGTGACCAGCGATGACCAGTGGCTTATTGAACATTGGTTCCAACAGGTGGTTACCTACCTTCTGCATTCCATGGAATTCAACTCAGCCCTTGGTGATGTTTATACAAAGCTTCTCAACTATTGCAAGCATCTAGGCTTCGTTGCTGGTTATAAGGCCCATGAATCTGGTCAGCCTCAGGAACAGTCTTCCTTTTATCAACCCCAAGCTTCTAAGACATGGAACGGTTAACTTATCCTTATGTGTGTGAGGTTTCCTCTTGCTTTGGTAAACCTCTTTCTGTGTTGCAGGGATTGAAGCCCCCTGGGCTTAATGAGGGCGTATGTGCTGAAGTGCTAAAATCCCTTTCCAAGAAGCGTTTCTGCTCGGGTGATAGTGAAGAAACTTTCTCGGATGGTGCTAAGGGTTCCCTGGGGCAAGCTTTAAAGGCTCTGAGGTGGTGAAAAATGGTGCTAGAAGGCAAAAAAGGTGAAGAAGGCCAAGAAGGCTAAGGTTGGTGAAGCTGGGGCTTCTAAGCCTACTTCTGATGTTTAAACAATTAATTCGTAGCTATCTTAGCAGTTTGAACAATATTATGTTTTGTATGTTTTGAACATGTTTTCTTTAATGGAACCGTTTAGGTTCCTCTGACAGTTGAAGCCTTGAAGGCTTTTGAATAATATGTAGGTTGAATGGTCCTTATGGCCATTATTATGTTGAACTCTTTATTTTCTGTGTTATGTTGTTCTGTGATTCCCTTGTGTTAATGATGTTGTTATTGTCTTTGTTGTTTTGCTATGTATCCTTTATTATGCATGCCTTGAAGGGTTTAATGCTGCAGTCACTTAACATTAAAGTATTTTTAACAAGAAGACACATCATCTATCCTATCTATAACACTCACTTGATGTCTTTTTGGTTCGTAAGCCATTATTAAGGCTTAAGGAACATTTGATGTAGGCTGCTCAAACCCGTTTATGAGACATATTTTTAAAATTTTTCTAAGTCTCATGGAGTTGTATTGATTTAGGAACTTACCCCTTATATAGGTCCATTTAAACCTTGAACTATTGAGCGATGTAGCCTGGGAGCTCATCCCCTTACATGGCCCTTGCCATTGTTTTTTGCTAGGTTCTCAACCTGATTATAGGATAGAAAGACAAATTTTGACAAAAAACTTCGTCATTCATTTATTGGATAATACTTTGATTACAAGGGATGGTAGAACATTCTTGAAATTCTTTCTAAGACATTTTGACTAGACGTGGAACCTTTTAAGGTTTTTGCCATTCCAGTGTCAGGGAAGCTTTTTACCTTGTGCATCAGCCAGTTTGTATGATCCTCCCTTGTGGGCTTCAAGGATGGTGTATGGCCCTTCCCACTTAGGGCAAAGTTTTCCTTGACTCTCTTTCTTACTAGCTTCATTGTTTCGAAGTACAAAGTCCCTAGGCTTGAATCGTTCATGCTTTACCGTGTGTTATAATATGATTCCATCTTTTGTTTGTACTTAGCTTCCCGTATAGCGTCCTGATCGCAAGCTTCTTAGAGGAGTTCCAAATTTAACATGGTCTCCGTTTTGTTTGACTCGAGGTGAATGTTGAACGTTCATTGTGTTGTAACTCAAATCTCCGCTGGGATTACAGCTTCTGATCCAAACACTAGGCTGTAGGGTGTTTTATTATGACTTGTCTTCTTAGTTGTTCGGATTGCCCATAGGACATTAGGAAGCTCTTCGAGCCAGTTATTGTCATATCTTCCCAATCGGGCTTTAATCCCTTATACAATGCTTCGATTTGTCCTTTCAACCTGGCCATTTGACTATGGATAAGCAACCGAGCTAAATACATGAGTTATCCTGAACACTTTACACTAGGAGCTAAAAGACTTTTCAGCAAACTGCTTTCCATTGTCCATGACTAGTACCCCCGGGAGCCCGAAACGACAGATTATGCATTCCCATACGAAATCGATGACTTGTTTCCCCGAAATTTTGGCCAATGGTTTTACATCCGGCCACTTGGTGAAGTAATCAACGGCTACTAACAAGAATTTGACTCCCCCTTTAGCTGGTGGGAATGGACCAACAATGTCCATGCCCCATTTGTGAACGGCCAAGCCGATGAGATGGGAACAAGATCATGCTTAAGGCTTTTGGATACTGGAGAATGCAACTAACAAGTTTTGCATTTTCGCAGCTGTTTAGAGGTGTCACGATGCATGGAAGGCCAAAGGTATCCAAGGTTTATCAATTTTCAACTACCGTTCTTGGGCCATAGTGAGCCCCACATATTTTTTGTGAACCTCCTTGATCAGATACTAGCTTTGTTCTGGGCCAACGTGTGAGGGGGGATCGGCTCTCCTCCGGTGAGCACCAGACCGATCTGACTCAGCTAACAGAGGCGGAATTCGTTGTTAGTGAATTTGAAAAACAAACAAGTAAGATCTACTGCTTAAACGCTTTGAATTGTATTAATAAACGTGAACAAGTACAGAGCGAGAAAACAGTTTGACAGGGCTTCGCCATACATCAACCAACAGATCCTAACACAACACTCAGGCTCCTCTATTTATAGATCAACATGACTCATACAGGAGGAGAGCGTGAGTGAGTGTGACTCGTGAGAGTGATGCCTCGTACAAGTGACAGAGGGTCACTCGTAGGAGTCACAAGATTCACTCTTATGAGTCATTCTCTAAACTAATAAGACATATACAAACTGACGTTCTAAGCCCTATATACATAAACAACATATCCTAGACATAGGCATTAGAAATTATGCACCAATAAACTCCCCCTTGGATGTTGCCGCAGTCTTGGATAGTCTTCAAAAGATCTGACATTTATCGACCAAAGAAACGTTTCGAAGGCTTGCAACGCTCCTCAAAAACTATCGGTGTTTGATCTGTAGGAGAGGCCAGTTAACTGTATTACCAAACCGAAAACTCCTTAGTGACGCAATTCTTGCTCGCTCAGCAATTCTTTCTTCTTTCTTATCTTTCTTTTTTGCTCAATCTTCTCCAGCTTTCTCCAAGAAGTGTTCCATGCTGTTCCTGAATGTACATTGTTAGCACAACAGACATTAACTATCTTCTAGAACTGGAGCGCTTGTTCTTTATCTTTCTCTTCGAAACTGATCTTACTGTAGAACAAGCATTCGATATCTTTCTTTGAACAATTGACTAGCCACATCAGGTCTAGTACTCGAATGCCACGCCATAGACCGTATATACGTTTGTGAGCTATGACGGCTTCGGTTAGTTCCTCAGTAATCTTCCAAGAGTCATCATCTGGATGCACACAAATAACGGCTTCACCTGTGCTTGAATCATAGTGCCACCATTTGAAGATCTTGTAGAAGTTTGGTTGCATCTTGATAAGAGGCATATTCTTCATCACTTTCGGCCTCTTTACGATTAGCGTCACATCCTTTTCTTGTATTACTGGATCGATCTTCGTAATTCGCTTAGGGAAATGCGGCTTCCAGTGTGTAAAATCATGCGTAGCCTCAAGCTTTGTCAGTTTCCACAGCCGCTGGTCGTGAAATCTCATCTTCAGATTTATAATCTTTGTTTGCACAAGCTCTTTGATATCCCAGTACGGCAGGGTCTTGATATCGCTCAAGTATTGAAAATACGGATCCCAAACTCCATTTTAATAGCATAAACATTTAGCTCCTCGATCCATCCCAGCTAATAATATCCCCCAGAGAAATATCCGCATCACGCGTAAAGAATGCTAAGGGACGTTTGATCTTTCGCTCAGCTGTTGCTACTTTGAACCACCGTTTCCTCATCTCAGCAATTTCTTCAGCAGATAGTTGTTGAGGAACGGTCCCTTGTTTAATAGCCTCCTCTACTTTTCACTTCAAAAGCTCATCACTTTCGGCTGCAAACAGATCACTAAAAGTTGGGGAGTCATCTATACCCTCATCGGCAACTTTATCATAGTCATGTGCATCTAACACATGTTCGAAGACATAATCAACTGGCTCGAAAGCACTAATATCATTAAGTTGTTCTTCGAAATCAAACTCAAAATTTTCTTCGTCCACTCCCAGCATATCAGCTATTTCTTCTTTAGTGTAGCTGTGGACAAACTCCCCTTCATCTACATCATGCTCTAAATATAGAATCTTCGGATTGGGTACAATAGGAACAGTAGACATTTCTGTCACTGAGAAGATTCCTGCTTGCTAAGCATCTTTAGAACTATCAGGCTTTCCCTGATCTCCACCTTCGTTCACTTGATTAACAGAATCATCCAAGTACACAGAATAATCGATATCATCATTCAAATTAGACTCTGTTACAAGGACACCTGACCCACCTAAATCATCATCACCATCGCTATCATCGTCAGACTTGTTAGAAAATATATCATCAAATCATCCAAGTCTTCAGTTTCTTTCTCAGCAGCCTCATCGAAATCTTCTATCTCAGCTTTAATCTCTCTTTCTAACTTTCTCTTTTCGAGCCATTCCCGATGTCTTGCTGAAAGATTCGTCATGTCTATATCAACATCTTTAGGCTTGCCAACCGAAACAAACTTCATCGATACTGAATACACCACCATATCAGAAATTAGTGGCACAGATTCAGCTTCTGGCTCAGTTGAAACAAACAAGGGATCCACACCAACCTTTCCCTTACCTTTGCCTTGAGCATCAGATAGTTCGTTAGCCATACGTTCACGCTCCGCAACCCTTTCTCTTGCGTCTTCTTTCTTAATTTCATCAATTTCAGCAACTATGTTTATTCCGAGCTTCTTTGTAAGTATCTTCTCGAATAGGCTCATCTTTCTTTGGTTCATGTGACGTTCTTCGTCATATTCTGCCATTCTTTTTCTTAGACGCTCATTTTAGATACTATACTCGTCATCATAGCTTCAAGCTGCTATTTTTCTGCATTTAGCCCATTCAGTTGCTGCTGAAGTTCAGCAATTCTGACATTGTTTAACATAACTTGTTTCTCTAATTCTTCAACACATGCATCGTTAAACATGTCAGCAGGGAAATCCTCCCCCCAGGTATATCAACGAAATCAAAATCAAAATCAAACTTGGGTTGGGATTGTAAGGGTTGTGGTGTCGGCTACGGTGGTGGTTGTGGTGTTTGATGTCGTGGTGGAGATGGTGGTGATTGTGGTGTTGGTTGAGGAGCTGGTGATGGTGGTGGTTGTGGAGATGGCTCAACATTTCCTTCAACAATCTTTTTCTGCACTTTCTTCTTTGATTTGTCTTTCAGAGAATCAGTACTTCTAACAGCCGGTCTTTTGAGACGTTGAGATATTTTCTTGGCTGGTTTGCGAACAGGAGTATCGCTATCAGAACCCGAAGGAATATATGTCGTATCATCCTCTCATGTCGCTTTACGTCTCTTTTCTTCTGCCTTTCTTTGCAGTTCGGCTAAACGTTCTCGCTCTATCTCTTTAGGCCTTTCTTTTTCACCAGCAATTCTATCTTCAACATTAGTACTAGAAGATGACGTTTCTTCAACCACTTTTTCCTGAACACCAAACGCCTGCCTCTCTATATCAGCAGCTAGAGATTCAACATTCTCTTCTGGCTCTGATTCATCTATCAATCTCGAGCTTTCGGATGCTTGCTGTTTCTTTAGAGGAGTAGTAGAGGAAGATACGGATGTTTGCTTTCTCTTTGTCCTCTTACCCCCCCCCCCTTTAGCATCTTTCACAAACCATGCGCTTCTTTTAGCAATGAAATCATCTAAAGCTTTTAGCTCTTCATCCTCGTCACCACTGTCGTCTTTCCTCCATTTCCCTTCTTCCGGAGCGATAAATCTTTCTCAACAATAGCTCCAAAGACAGGTTTTGCATTTGGGAAGGTCTTGAGATGCAAATTCATTTACTTCAATGTTGAGACATCCATATGCTCTAGCTTTAACACATCATCTTTTTTCTTCTTCAGATTCGGATGCAAATGGTCAAGTAGCAACTGAATAAAACGAGGATACTACAAAAACTTCTCTCGTTGCGTGTTTTGGACCATTTGAGAAAAAATCACTCTTGAGAAGTTGTAAGGCAGGTTCAGAACAAGAGCAGTGATCATACACATCTGATAATATACTAAATCATCGAATCCGCCCTTTCGGTGGCTAAGAGCGTGAATAATGCAGTGTGCTATATATCTGAATGGAGCACTGAGGTTAGCCTTCTTGAATGGAGCTGCATTGACGAAACCGGCATAACCCATTCGGTAGAAGCACCTTTTCACTATATACTCAGAAAAGCCGGTAGGGTCGTCTTCATGGCCGTTGAACTCTAGCACAGTTCTGTCAGCTCTTTAGTGATCTTTACTTGAACATCTTTGTTGTTTATCCGAACTGCCGATAAAATCGCATTCTCATCTTCGTCAACCTCAACAGCATTCCAAAATATTCAACGTGAGATCTATATGCTGTGTGGCGATCTGTGAGAGCTTTCGTGATAGGAAGTCTGCTTAGAAAATCCAGAACTTCTCGATATGCAGCAATCTCTAGGATAGTATCATCTAGAAGACAACAAATATTGTGGAACAGTGAAAACGAAGATTTCTTGATCTGCAAGCATAGACATTTCAACATTTAGAAACATTTTAAAAAATTTCAACTTTTTAATCACTCGTGCGAATCACCATTCGTACAAGTCATATACTATGACAAAGATATTAAATCTAAGTCAAAACTTCACTCGTATGAGTCACTACTTTGCACGAATGAAAATATACTTAACAAATTTTAAGTTTTGACTAGAACTTCTTCGTACGAATGATGCTTCGTACGAGTCATCAAGTTATAAACATTAAAGGACCTACTCGTACGAATACTCACTCGTACGAGTGAAAATGATAATGAGACATTTGAAAACTTTTGAAATCCTTGCTCGTACGAATGATGGTTCGTATGAGTTACAAACCGTACGAACTAACACTTAGTCAAATCAAACTTAAAACGTATAGATTTTAACAAATTAAAGGTTGATTTACAGGTTAATAGGGCCGTTTTTAACGTTTTTAAGTTAAATTTTATATTTTACCGGTCCAATTACCCTAAATCTACATTTTATGTCCTTTTGGTCCAATTTTGGCATTATAACGGCTTAAAACGAGCATTAGTACCTTGCCCATTGAAAGAGGTGTGCAAATCAAACTCCCCAACGTCTAGATACGTAGTGTAGATCAAGAAAATATAGTGTAAAGGACTGATTCGCACAAAGTTTCCTCTCAATCGCACAGAGTCAATAGTCTGACTCGTGCGAATGAGTCATCCTTTTATACTCATTCAGATTTCACTTGTACGAGCGATGGCTCGTGCGAATGAAGATTTATGTCACTCGTACGAGTTAGTGTCACTCGTACGAGTCATTTCTCACACTATGAATAACTTTTTGATTTTTTTATGAAATTTTATCTGTTTAATAACCCATTCAGTTAACCAAATCCAAGTTAATGGTCTTGGTTGACCATTGTGTCACCAAAAACAAATTTATTTTAAAAATGTAAAGTTTCAAATTAATGAACTTTTTTGACGTTCAGATAATCTTCTCTTTTCATGATTAGCTCCCAACCCATGAACTTCAGCTTTCCTCCAACAAGCATCGTTTTTACTTGGACTAATGGTGTTTTCATCATCGGTAGACTAAAATCTAAGATAAATTGCTAAAAGCTGAAAATCTTTTTTGGGATTTTTTCCGAAAAGAAATAACAACTAAAAATGTATATACACACATATTTTTGTGAGGTTTGTGTTTAGAGGATCATATCAAGTATTTAGACAAATCACGAGTACCGTTGATCTTGGTAGAATCTTTAAGTTTTTAAACAGATTTACTTAGATTGGCAATATACTTATCCACTTAAACCTCTACTCGTTTCTCAATTGTTTCAAGATATGTTAGGTAATATTAAGGAACATGAAGTAACTGTATTTCCCATCTCAGAATATACTCATCGAGATTCTCAGAATTTCATTTCACAGGTGAATATATCTAACTGAGATTAGTAAATGGGGTGATTGCGAGACCTTCAGAGCTCAGGTAGTATTTCCATACACACAAAGAGATGAAGGCTCGACTTTAGGTGGTGTTCCATTAAGGAATCTTTTGAACTGCAGATGTCGTAAATATTTATGACATACTCATTTTTATGCAGCTTTTGTAGGAAAATAGTGCGTAAAGTATTATACAAGTTCTAGGCAATTGCCGATGCAAAATCAGAAGAACTCGGATAATACTCCAGATATCGATTAAATATAAAGACCTAGTATCGCAGAATCTGGCATTCTCTCAAACGAATTTCGGAGTACTAAGTCCATATATCCGAGAGATGTCGACCCACAAGTTACTCAGTTTTTCTTTTAGGTTTATATCTTGAGAAACAATTTACTGAACGAGTGAAGCCTGTTGGCACATCCTCAGTAAGACCTGTTTAATAACTTGTTTAAACATTCCATATCTTTAGCATACTGTGATTGTTATATTGATGTAATATGATCTCCCTTATTCACAAAAAACTCTTTTTGATTTTTATAATGTTTTTGTATTTTCCCAAACTTTCTCCCCCTAAAATCAAAAACATATTTTTGGTTTTTAGATTTTTTAAGAAAGATATTTACAGAACAACATGTCATACCGATGAGAATCACGTCAAGTCCTCGTCATCCTCAAATTCAACCTCATCAATATCCCCTGATGCCAGATTTCTTAAACCATTTAATTCTAAAAGATTTTTAAATATTGAACGATCAACTGCTTTGGTGTAGAAATCTGCTTTTTGGTATCAGTGTGGATTTTTTCAATTCTAACCAACTTTTTCTTGTAGCAATCACGGATAAAGTGGTGTAGAATTTCAATATGTTTAGTGCGTGGGTGTTGACAAGTGATTTTAGTGATATCAATAGCAGCCTGATTATCTACATATATAGGCGTGTCAAGAAAATGTAGTCCGAAGTCTCTCATCTGCTGTTGTATCCAGAGAATCTGGGAACAACAGCTGGATGCTGAAACGTATTCAGCTTCACATGTAGAGAGAGCGATTGCGGTCTGTATCTTGCATTACCACGTTACCAAACGAGTTCCAAAGAACTGGCAACCAGCCCTAGTAGATTTGGCATTAAGCTTGCAGCAGCCGAAATCAGAATCCAAGTAACCCACAAGATTGAAGTCGTCAAGTCGAGGATACCACAATCCTGTGCTTGGAAATCCTTTCAAATATCGCATGATACGTTTGACGGTTAACATGTGCGAATCTTTTGGATTGGACTGAAAACGGGTGCATAGGCATGTAGGATACATGATATCAGGTCGCGAAGCTGTAAGATACATCAAGGATCTGACCATGGAGCGATATAATGTTTCATCGACTTTGACTCCATGAACGTCTGGACAAATGTCGTCGTTAGGTGCTAATGGAGTTGATGCTGGCTTAGTTCCTGTCATGTCAAATTTCTCTAATACGTCATGAACATACTTCGTCTGATGGATGAAGATACCATCAGGCAATTGATCAACCTGAAGTCCTAAAAAAGAACTTCATCTCCCCCATAGCACTCATTTCGAATTTTTCTTCATGACTTCTTCGAAGTCTTTGCACAGCTTGTCATTTGTCGATGCAAAGATAATTTCATCCACATATATTTGCACAATAATTAGATGTCCATCTACTTCCTTGGTAAAGAGGGTAGAATCTACAGTTCCTCTGAGAAAGTCGTTGTCAAGAAGATGTTTTGAAAGCGTTTCATACCAAGCTCTCGGGGCTTCGTGAAGACCATATAAAGCTTTGTTCCAAAGGTAGATTTATCCTTGTGTATACGATCAACGAACCCCGGTGGTTGGCCGACATACACCTCCTCTTTGACTTTACCGTACAGGAAAGCAGATTTGACATCCAATTGGTACACCTTGAAACCTTTCCAAGAAGTAAAGGCCAAGAATATGCAGATAGCTTTGAGACGAGCGACTGGGGCGTAGACTTCAGTGTAGTCTATCCCTTCTTGCTGGTGAAAGCCCTGGCCACGAGTCTAGCTTTGTTTCTAACCACTATACCTCTATCATCACGCTTACACTTGAAGACCCATCGAGTGTTGATCTTTTTATGATGATCTGGTAGGTCAACAAGCTTCCAGATGCCTAGTTTTTGGAATTGAAGCAACTCTTCCTACATTGCGTCCACCCAACTTTCTTCTTTCAATGCGTCTCTCCAGTTTCCTGGTTCAACCTGTGAAACAAAACAATTGTAAGAAATTTGGTTTGTAATGGTGCAATACTAGTATTAAAACAACTTAGATCCTTGTTGATCTGATTGCGAGTTTGCACTCCAGTTTGTAAGCTGCCGATGATATTCTCCGTTGGATGATAAGAAGTGTCCTTGGCATTACTTCACTCGGAACATCCACTTGAGTTTGCAAATCCGTGATCACTTCATAAACAATCGGTGTAGAAGATGTAGCTTCATTTCTGACATTTGATTAATCAGCTTGAGCATTCAGGAAGCTTTCAATATGTTCAGATCCTTCATCGGAACTAGATCCTCCATCATCAAAAGTCGGTTCATGATCAGAGTCGGCATTAGGCGGTTGTTGGGGAGATGATTCAGCAGTGTTCAAGAAAGGTACATATACAGATTCTTGAAGAGAAGTGCTCAGACCTACATCAGAAGTGCTGATAAGAAGTGACGGGGAAATCACCAACGGTCTATAAACATGCTCTTGATTAGATATTTGATGCTATTGAAAGAGCATAAACTAGTTCTTCTTCAGATGGCACTTCTGATAGATCAAATGAATTCCACAAACCTTCGTAGTTGAACAGCCATGGATGCCCAAGTTTTTGTGTTGCCTAGTATATCGTAGACAATCAACATGCTGTGCAAGAATAACCTGGTTTAGACTCGGAAAAAACACACGCTTTTGTGGAGAAGCATAACCGATGAAAAATCCTTCCAAGGATTTGGCTCCAAATTTACCATCCTGGTCCAATATACTACACGGTGATCCAAAAGGATCCTGAAATGCAAGGTTCGGCTTCCGTTGATTTAGCAGCTCAAAACAAGTCTTGTTGTGAGGCTTGACTGTTAACACATGATTGAGGGTATAACATGCTTATGCGACTGCTTCGTTCTAGAAACTATTTGGCTGTTTTGAATCAGTGAGCATTGTTCTGGCAGTCTCGATCAATGTGCAATTCTTACGTTCAGCTACTCCATTTTGCTGAGGAGTATAAGGAGCGCTGAATTCGTGACGAATCCCCTTTTCGTTGCAGAATTCGAGCATCCTTTTGTTCTTGAACTCGGTACCATTTTCACTGCAGATTCTCTTGATAGGCAAGTATACAGGTTTTCAAGCTTCCTGAAGAGAATCACTAGGCTTTCAAACGTTTCATCTTTGCTCTCTCTATAAAGAAAACCCATGAGAATCTTGAGAAATCATTTGTTACGACCATGCAATATAGATCTCCAGAAATGCTTTTGACGTTTACTGTCCCAAAAAGATCCATATGAAGCCTCTCTAGTGGTAGCTTGATAGAATTTAGAAGCTTTCTTGGGTGTGATTTCTTATGTTGTTTCCCCTTCTTACAGCTTAGACAATCATCAGATAACTGAAAATTCTTCAGATTAACACCCTCCACTAGGTCGTTGTCCACCAAATAATTCATCTTTCTAAAATGTATGTGCCCCATCTTCCTATACCATAAGATAGACTCCTTCTCGGTTGCTTTAGAAACAAAACACTGAACCTTCTTTGATGTTGTAGATGCGACACTCATATCAAGGACATAAGATCATTCTCTCTTGGAGCGCCATAAGAATCCATTCCTCAAGAATCTTGAATCCTGGCTTTAGAATTAAGCATTCTTTACCGTTGAACTGTGTTGTGAACTTTTTGTCACAAATTTGCGAAATACTCAGAAGATTGTTCTCTAGCTCCGCAATGTAGTTCACTTTGTCAAAGGAAACCACTCCATTTGTAAGAATACCTTCTCTAACGATTCTTCCAGCTTGAGTTCCAGCGAAACCTACGTAACCTCCTCGGATAGCTTTGACGTCGTGCAACAACGCAAGCATCCCAGTCATGTGTCGTGAAGCTCCACTATCCATAATCCATTTTGACATGATCGATCTCGGGATCCCCTACACACATGAGGAAGAAACTATTTAAACAGAGAAACCCAAGCCTGTTTGGTCTTGGGTGGGTTTGGAATATTAAACTTTGGACCAACTTTAATCTTGACATTTTGTTTGGGCTCTGTTTTGACTGGAACAGACGGTTTCAGATCTACCTTAGATGGTTTGTCTTTTGCGCCCCAAGTTTGTGTTTTCAAATTGTCCCTTTTTGAATAAAACTTTGAATCCTTTTGATGATTCTTGGTGGATGCTTCTCCAATTTCAAATTTAGAATTAAGTTGAATCGTTGAGTTAACATTTTTGTTAAATTCAATGTTTCTTTTCAAAATCTGTTTTGGTACAACCATGGGTGCCTTTTGTTTCATATCTTTGGTAGATTGTTGGAGTAGGAAACATATTTTGGATTTCTTTGTGAACAATGTCGTGCAATATGCCCAACATTTTTACACTTGTAGCATGACCTACTGTCCTTTCGAACAGAAGAATCCAAAACTTGTTTTCTACTCTCTTTTTCTTTCTTGAACTCATCATTGGATTGTGTACCAATGATCTTTTTTTCTTTTTCAGTAGTTGTTCCAAAAACAAAGTTAACTTTCTTTGTAAAGTTCAACTTTTGAAACTTATTGTTTGTTCTTTTCTTTTGAAAACCCAACCCAGCCCTCCTGTTTTCAGGATATTCTCTGTTTCTTTGATGGTAGGGTTTGTTAACACATTTTGATTTAGAGTAAAATGATGCATCGTGTTTTTCTAAATCAGAATGACTCACCTCAACAAGTTTGAACAACTTTTCATCACGATCCAGATTGACATTCTGGATTGGGAAATCTTCATCAGAATATAATTTATCAAATCCTTCATTTTGTAAATGATGACGTTTGGATCAGTGTTTAAACTATTTTCAGATGATTCAACACCTGATTCAGATTTCTCAGACTCATTCTTCAAAACATTCTCAATCATAGTTTGAACCACATCATATTCACATTCATTTTCTGGTTTAGTGTAAGTTATATCAATGTTCGCAGGCAGCTCATTTGTCTTTTCAGTTTTCAATTTTAAGTTGAGTGCCTTCTCCACCCCTTATGGTTTCTTAGTAGCATAGCTATTCCACATGGGTGGTGGAACACGATCATAACTTGTACCTTTGTTTTCATCATTTTTAGTTTCTTCTTTGCTTTCGATTTTAGGCAGAATGTGATCAATGACGTATGAACTTGTAGAATAACTTATTAACAATTTGTTAACCCGTTCGGTTTCTATTTTCATTTTTCAAGTTCACCTTTTAGCTCAGCGATTGTATTTAAATGAATGTTAATGGTCATCTGTTTGTCCATTACAGTCGCTTTAAGCATTGAAAGTGTTCAGTCATTTCTCTGATCACCTTTTCATATTGTTTAACAGATTTACTTAATTTGTCATAAGCTTCTTTTGTTGATTTATAATCACATGACAAATTATTTGTTAGACATTTGAGCTCATTGTATCATGTTTCTTTTACAGCACATTTACTGCATTGCTCGTTGCATTTTAAACACGATTTTTCTATCACAGACTCACTTTCCGACACGTTTACCTCATTCACATTTTCCATACAAGCTTTATTGGTCTTCTCAGTCATCTCAGTCTTCTCTTCGACTTCAGGCTTCTTCTTTCCATCACAAGATGATTGATGGCTTGGCTCAAAATAACCTGCAAAAGTTTTAAGAATTTTATTAGGCAGGAGATGTTTAAAAGCACTATTTAACAATTCCTCTTCTTCTGATGATGTGTGATAATACTCTTCGGGAGCTTCGTCAAAAGATGCCTCTGCATATTCTTCAGGTTCTTCAATGATTTTAGCGACCAAAGCCAAACTTTCGTTCTTCGAGATGTACTTGTTCCAGTTGAAGCCTTCATCCTCCTGAGTAACAACAAGAGCTTTGTCTTTGGAATTCGATGGTCCATCTTCGATTTGTACCATTCTTGTTTTGGGTTGAGGACGATGATAAATGGCTTTCTTGTAGTAGTCGTCAGCGAATGGGTTTTGATTACCCTAGACTTCTCTGTTTGGACATTCGCGTTTAAAATGTCCCTTCTACCGGCACTTGAAACATGTAACTTTGGACTTGTCGAGTCCAAGTTTCCATCTAATCCTCCCAAGTTCTCTTTACCAGGTGATCTCCATGAAACATTGCACTCTTCTAACAACTCCATTTGATCATAATCCTCTCTTGTCATCTCTGAATTACCAATCTTCCCTGCTACCAAACTGTTGTATGATTCGAGAACCGAGGCTAATAATGACATATGTTGCTTTGCAGTCTTCTTGTCAAAGTTTTGAGCATTTTAATGTTGCATTGTAGAACCCGTTGAGTAGGATGAGATTGACTGTTTTGGTTAATCTGGGGATTGCTCGAACCATGTGATTATTGTGGGCTTGGAGACGTGTTTGGGTTGACAGAAGCAAAGGATTGAAAACCACTGTGTTGACTTAACGGTGGACTTGGTGTGTTGAACGCGCTGAAGGTAGTTTGGATTTTTGGAAACTGTATATGTGGAGCAAAACTACCCTTGTAATACAAATTTACGTCTTGTTGCATTTGGGCACCTTTGTTTTTTGCCATTTTCTGCATTTCGAGTTCGTGCCCTTCCAATCTCTCAATGAATCTTGGTAATGAGAAATTACCATATTCTATGCCATTCTTCAGAATGGTTAAGTAGGTAGACCATTCTCCTTGTGGTAAGGAATCCGCTAGTTTATCGACTAATTCTTCATTCGTCTTTACGATTCCCATACGCTTCATTTGTACAACCAAGTGATAGTATCTTTCAATCAGTTGTTTCACTGTCTCTCCTTTGATCAAAGTAAAGATATCAAATTCTTTACTTAACAACGCTCGCTTCCCTTTTCGCAACTGTGCACTTCCTTGGAATTTCAACCGTAAAGCATTCCATAACGATTGTGCATCATCATCATGTTGTAGGAGCACCAAAATATCTTCCTTGATGGCTTGCTGCAGAATGTTCATCATCTTTTCTCGTTAATGAACTTTTCTCTTTCGACTTCCGAGAGTTGAGCTAAAGTTTTCTCAAGACCATTCTCTCCAACCGGGGCATGATATTTTGCTTCAATGGCAAACCAGCAGGTAAAATGATTTGCTTGAATCCATTTCATAAAACGTTCACCCAACTATCAAAGTCTTCAACGTTCATCAATTTGGTGGCTTTGTCATCGTCCCATCTTATTCTTGAGGTTCATATTCTGGCTGCAGTAGTTGTGACCACTGAAGCAGCAAATGCGTTATAAAACTCTTCTTCCATTTTTCTGCAAAAGGTTTAGAAACACACTTTCGAAAATCTAATTAGAATGATTCGTGCGGATGACAAAAATGCTCGGTAGGACTGAGATGGTCGTGCGAAAGATATACTTGTACGATTCTGAGATTCGTACGAATGAGATGTTCGTGCGGTGAAATGTTACTCGTGCGAGTGACTGGTTCGTGCGAACGTCTAATTCATGCGAATCATTGCTTTGTGCGAATGACTTATTTTTAAACTTGTAAGTTTTTATAAAAACTTATTTGTTCATTCGTACGAATGACTTAATTTGTACGGATATCCGTTCGTGCGAGTTGTCTCTCTACTCGTACGAAACAACTCAGGTCACCAAACAGATGAATTTTATAGTTTTCGACATGAATTAGTTCAATTTTAGATCTGAAATTTTCAAGGATTGATTTTAATGTGATATACTAAAATTCTAGTCAATTTGTCCATGAATTCGTCCAATTCCTAGATCTGTATGGGAAAATGTAGATGTAGAAAGCTCCAATGGTTGAATCTGAATCTGAAACTGTTGGTTGTCCTCAGATCATGCCTCAAAGGCTCTGATACCACTTGTGAGGGGGGATCGGCTCTCCTTCGAGGTGGAATTCAGCTGTTAGTGAGTTTGACAAACAAACAAGTAAGATCTACTGCTTAAACGCCTTGAATTGTATTAATAAACGTGAACAAGTACAAAGCGAGAAAACAGTTTGACAGGGCTCGCTGTACATCAACCAATGATTCCTAACACAACACTCAGGCTCCTCTATTTATAGGTCGACATGACTCGCACAGGAGGAGAGCGTGAGTGTGACTCGTGCGAGGATGCCTCGTATGAGTGACAGAGTGTCACTCGTACGGTCACAAGGCTCACTCATATGAGTCATTCTCTAAACTAATAAGACATATATAAACATATACACACTGACGCTCTAATCCCTATATACATAAACAACATATCCGAGACATAGGCAATAGACATTATGCACCAACACAACACAAGGCATCGAAGTAGTGGTGCAAAGTAACCTTTCTTATAAAGTATTTCTTCATGTAACACATATTGCCTTGACTTGATGCGAACCCTTTCAGCCTCCATCTGATCATCCGGTAGCTCACCATTTCTCAGGAACTTGATTAGAGGGGTCATCCAATTTGGCCCTTACTCTGTAATTATATCTTGCACTTCAAGCACTTGAATGGATGGTGTTTCAAATACCTCAACTAACACTTTCTTAGTGAGATGAGAAAATGTGAGGGATGCAAGTTTGTTAATGCATCAGCCTTCTTGTTTTCTGACCTTGGAACATGTTTAATAGTACATGATTGGAATGTACTCATGAGTTCCTTTGCCTTCTCCCTGTATTTCTTTATGTTAGGCTCCTTGGCTATATAGCTATCATTTACTTGGTTTGAGACAAGCAAGGAGTCCATGAAGACTTGAAGCTTTTGAACATTCATCATTTTGGCTAGCTTGAGTCCAACAATGAGTGCTTCATACTCGGCTTCGTTATTTGTTTTCTGAATTCAAGCCGAAGAGCATATGTAAATTCTAATTATTCGAGGTTGATTAAGACTAGCCTAGCTTCTGACCCTCAAGGCTGGAAGCTCCATCGGTAAAAAGCTTCCAGGTATCAGGGTTAGATGGTTCAGTTGTGGTAGCGTTAACTTCCGTTGATGTTTCCTTTGTAATTTCCAAAATAAAATCAGCCAAGACTTGGGCTTTGACAACCTTCGTTAGAACATAAGTGATGTTATGTTAACTTAATTCCACTGCCCATTTGGCTAATCGCCCGGAAGTCTCAGGCTTTTCAAGCACACTTTTAATGGATTGGTCAGTGACCACTTGTATTGGGTGTGCTTAAAAGTACCATCGAAGCCTTCTGTATTTTTTACAAGGGCTAGGGCACGTTTTCCAAATGGGGGATACTTAGTCTCTACCAATTCTAGAGTTTTACTAAAGGAGTAAACGGTACCTGATCCTTGTTTCGTTCAATGGTAAGGACCACGCTGATAGTTCCCCTATTTCTGAAAGATAGACAGAGATTAATTCCCCTATTTCCGGAGCAACATTGTCTGGGAGTGAGGCTAAGTGTTTCTTCATTTGGTTGAAGGCTTCCTCTGCTTTTCAGTCCACCAGAAGTCTTTCTTGTTGTTGCACCTTGAAGGGTTTTGAAGAAAGGCAAGGACTTTTCTGCTAGCTTGGACATAAAACGCTTTAAGGCTGCAACCTTTCCATTCAGGCTTTCCACCCATTTCTTGCTTTGTAGGGACTTCGTGTCAAGGATGGCTTTAACCTTGTTAGGATTAGCCTTTATGATTTACTTTCCCATGATGCGCCCCAAGAACTTGCCTTCTTCCAAAACCAAGTTAATACTTGACAGGATTAAGCTTCATGTTAAACTTTCTCAAGTTCTAGAAAGTTTCTTGTATGCCATCAAGTATTTGACCTTCAGTTTTACTTTTGATTACTAAATCATTAACGTAGGCTTCATATTTCTGCCTATTTGTTCGGCAAATGCTTTGTCTACCAAACGTTGGTAAGTTGCCCCTGCATTCTTTAAGCCAAAAGGCATCTTTTGGTAACAAAAAATACCTTTGTCGGTGTGAAATGTTGTTTTCTCTTCATCTTCTTTCCTCATCTAAACCTAATGGTAACTTTTGTAGACATCCAGGAAGCACTTGAATGGGAAGCCTATGAGCGAGTCAACCTTAAGGTCGATTTCTGGTAACGGATAGCAATCCTTTTGCAAGCTTTGTTTAGATCCTTGAAGTCAATGCACATTCTCTAGGACCCATCAGGTTTACTAACCATGACCAGATTGGCTATCCAATAATGATACTTGACTTCTCGAAGATTCCGGCTTGAACAAGCCCTTCAACCTCCTAACAGGCTGCAAGGCTTCTATCTGGGAATAAGCTTTTCTTTTGCTGGACAACGAGTTTTACATCAGAGGGAATTTTGAGCTCGTGCTCGGCAACATCTCGGGGGATGCCGGTCATGTCTTCAGGACACCATGCAAAGATGTCCATGTTGGGTAGGAGCAGATCTTGAGATAGGAAGGTGTCTTCGGTAAGGTTGGTATTTACCCTTATCCTTTGTTGAGGATATTTTGGGTTAATGATCCATCCTTGTTCATCTTTCTCGTTTTTCTTTGAGCTTTCCCCTTCAACCAAGAAGGCTTTTTGGGTGGGTTGAAGGGTTGCTATCTCTCTTTTGGTTGGGAACTTCACAGTGCTTTGGCCAACTGAAACTGCCATTCCAAACACACTTTGCCCTAACCTTCCTATGATGACATCATAGTTGGAGGGAATGTTGATTACCACAAAGGTGAGTGGTTCGGTTCTTTCCATCTTTCATTCGCTAAACAGACATCAAAGGTTATTTGGCCCAAAGGCTTGATGGGTATGTCAGCGATACCTTTGATAGAGGATTCAAATCACTGAAGCCTTGAACGTTCGTCATTGCTGAGACAGTTGAAGCATTTCTCAAACATGATTTCTGCGGCTGCTCCAGTGTTAATGTAGTCTTTGTGTGTCTTGATGGTTCCTACTGTAGCTTCTATCACCAAAGGGTTAGAGAACAAGTCCCCTTCGGGTGGTGGGAAACAAACATATTAGCGTTCCCAGGCCTCCAAACGTGGGCGCTTATGGGAAGCTTTTCCATCAAAGTCCACCATATTCACTTCCTTGCTCTTTCCTTCAGCCATCTTATCCCTTACCCCTTAACCAAGTGGGCTTGTTCTTCGGACTTGACAGCTTCTTCGATCCTCTTATTGAGCTGGAAGCAATCATTGGTATGATGGCCTTTTTCTTCGTGTAACTCACAATATTGGATGGAGTTTTCATTTCTCTTGCTTTTAGGCAAAGGTCGGGGAGGTTGGAAGCTATGTTTTACTTCTTCGGTGGCCAAGATTTCTTGTGGGGTGTTTGTTAAGGCTGTGAAGCTTACAATCTTTTCTCGGCTTGGAGGGTTCCTGCCTTCAGGCCTTCTTGGATCTGAACTTCTAGAGCGTTTGTCATAAGAGCCAAAGTTTCCTCTTTTTCTGTTGGGACTGTTGTTTCGCCAACTAGGAGCTCTTTTCCTTTGCTTTTTAATGTCAACAGCTTTATCCCCTTGAATGTGAGCTTCAGCCCTTTCGAGGGCCTGATCAAGGGTTTTGGGTAGGTATTTGAAGGTGATGTCATTCATGAACCCTGCCACCCTCATCTTTTCATCAGCACCCACGTAGGTCAACCCTTCATTCTTGTATCTTTCGATTAACTCTCTGAGACTTTCATCATCTTGTTGCTTTATCTGGAAGATCACTGTAGCATCCTTAGCATACCTCCGTTGTTGTGATAAATTGGCCACAAAACCTTTACATAGATCGTTAAAGGTTTGAATGCTTCTTTCAGGTAGATCGTTGAACCATATCCTGGCAGATGCTACAAGGGTTTGCAAGAACATGTGACAGCACTCGGCATTGGACCATTTTTCAATTCTTGCTGCCCCAGTAAAGATTTGGAGGTGGTCTTCAGGATCCTTAGTTACATCATAGGTTCTTATGTGGGATGGCATTTTAATCTGGGCTTGAAAATCATAGTCAACAATTTGTTGGGAGAAACAAGACAAATTGCTAGGCTTGTAGGGTTTGGCAAGATCTTCTTTTACTCTTGAAGTCGGATTATTGGTTCATTGGTGGGTGGTCAACACTTGATTGATGAAGCGCTGCCAAGGAAATTGTGCCATCATCTACATCATCAGTTGGGGCATAAGGTTAAAGCCTTGAAGGCTTTCCGATGGTATTGTATAAGGCATTCCATGGAATTGCTCATGACCGCACCTCGAGCCAAAGGCAAGGTGGCTATGGCTTGTTCCCAAGAAATGGCAACAAAAGGAGGAACACTTGAAGCTAGTGACTGCCACAATTGATCAAGGGTGGTTTCATGCCTAATAGGTGCACTAGTTAGGAGGTGAACAAGGGAAAAGCGGTTGGACTTGGCCTCCCGAAAGCATAAAGGCTTGGGTTGAGTGGCTGGTTTGTCACACTAGGAATAGCTTCAAAGTAAGATGTGGCTGGACGTGAGCTGCTAAAAGGGAGAGGCGGAGGACCGGGTGATAATGTGGGTTCAGACTCTTCATAATCTAGTCTTATTCTTACCACCTTTTCCCTTTCTCGGCTCACATGCTAGTTGAGAAGGGATCTCAACTGTAGGAAGTTTCCATCGGGAACCAATTTGAGTAGAGGAAACCCCTGAGCGAGATGGAGTTGGTGTTTGAAAAGAGGAAAAATCCGAAAATGTGATTCCCGTTGGAGTGCCTCCCGGGGTAAAAAACGGTGTAGATGTAGCTGGCGATGTTTGACCAGCATTAGGTGTTGAAGTACGAGGTACTTGATTAACCTCACCAATAGACTCGCTTTCAGACAGGACGAACTTAATGGAGTTGGAGCTACAATACTGGTATTTAAGATAAAGTAAGTGGCGTAGCCCCACGGTGGGCGCCAACTTGTTGCTACAACAAATATTAGACCAAGGATAGCAGATGGACGGGTCAGGCAAAAGAGTTCAAGGGTTTTGGTTTGCCTAACGCAGGTCGTGGGGTTCCCCACGTATGCAATACGTAGGTTGGGATCACTTTATTATTGCTTGGTTAGAATTCTGGATTGAAGAATATTCAACCCAAAATGTTTGTGTGCAATGTGATTGTATTAAAGTTAGTGAAGAATAGAACATGTAAGGAACAAGTTCTAGAGATAAGAAGTGAGATTTTAGGATCTGTACAACTGAATGACAAGGTGTTGTCATTTATAGAGCAAGGGCTGGCCATAAGAAGAAACTTTTGACTAGCGATCATGGCTGCAGTGTAGGGCTTGCCATTTTTGGTAGGTTAAAGGCTTTGGACCTGCGGGTAAAAGGAGGTAGTCTCCCACATGCTCCTTGTGCGGCTGAGTGGGGGGGGGGGGGGGGGGGGTTCACACATAAAGTGTGATATGACCAGTCATTGTCTTGTGTTTTTACTGTTCACGACAGTTGGTCAATTTCAAACCCTTTTACCTTTCAACTCTTTAAGCTGTATTGCATTCTAGTAATTTTCTTAAGTTTGAGCTACCCACGTCATCGTCATCGATATTTAACTCACATGTTAATCTTTTTTTAGAATTAGAATTACCATATAGCTTCATTATGAGTGGGTGGGTGTGTATACATCAACAACTATGATGTCACAACCCTATTTGGAACCTTGACCAAAGCCAAGATATTGTTGGACGACGTTGACTTTTTGAGCAAATGTAGTAAGACTTTCAAAATCAAAAAAGAAGATAAAGTTGTATGATTGAGATGAGTATCATTATGAGAAAGGAACCACGAGAAAAGAAAGAAAAATAAAACTGATTTGAAAGGGTTTAACGGTCATGAACTTCAAATTGAGATCTGACAAGATTTATAGTTGTATAACATACATATATCAAATAGTTTAAGGATAAGCGAATTATTGTAATGAGTGTAACCATATGATTGGGACCCCCGTTGCTACTCCGTATTTGCTTTTAAGCACAACATCTAATATGTCTTTTGTTGTGCTCTTAGGTTGCATTACTAATACCTCGTGTAAAAAGCCAATGAAAATGAATAATCAAGCCTCGGGATGGGAAAATTGAACTAAGTTTTTAGTTAAACCAACTGTAATATTAAACACTCACAGGTTTAGAATTATATTATAGTTTTAAATGATACCTTACTTTTGAATGTAAATCATGTTTGTACAAATCTTAAGTACTTTATAAATTATTAATGTTCACGAGATAAGTTTTGAAAAATCTAAGACCAATATATTATTAAAAAAAAGTATAAGAATAAGAGTGTTAAAACCAAAATGAAGGTTAATACCAAAAAATTAGGTTTTGGGTTCGATTCCCACAAGAAGGGGGTTTCTAGATTTATTGGGTTTTCTCCTGAATTGGTGTATATGTATTATTACCTAGTGGAGATGGATATGATCGGGTGATTCTGCTGATGGCACGATAATACTCTAACGATTTATGAATGTTCCATATTTATCGTTAAAAAAATGCCTCTCATGTGAGGATGAGGGTTACGCTGGGTACATGAGCGTAAGTTTAGTCACCCCTTTTATAATTGTGGAACATGGGCCTCAAAATGGAGCACCTAACAACACATTTATGAGACAAAGAGTACACATTTCAATCAAATGGTCATAGTACAAATTTTATTCCATACAAAAGAACTCGTGTTTTCTTATAAAAGAATATCTACGTTTCTTTCCTAAGAATATTAGCGAGAAGCTAGCAACCATGTTCAACACAATTACATCCACCCAACCTTCTATTTAGGGCTCCAAATGAACCTCGACGAACAATTTAGGAACAGTTTGGCGGAAAGTTCATTTGTGTTCGTTCATTTATTAAACAAACAAACACAAGCAAGAAATTTCTTCGTTTGATTAAATGAACGAACATGAACAAAGGCCGCATTCATTCATTTATGTTCGTGAACATACGATAACGTGTTCATTTGTGTTCAATAGCTCATTAATGTTTTTATTATTATATTTTATTAAAAACTTCAAAATTCTGACAAATAAAATATTTAGTTTGTGTTCATGAATGCTTATTTGTGTTCTTTTGTTTCCATTTATGTTCATGAACATTATTTTGTGCTCATTTGTATTCATCAACGTTTGTTTTCGTTCGTTGCCTAAATATAACAAACAAACACACAACACCACATAAAACGCAGTGGATCGATTCAATATACACGCTTCTTCTAACCAATTCCAATTTTGTTGGAACCTGTTTTTTTGCCACCCTCCAAGCTAGAAAGTTTACTTTGATAGGCGACCACGTATTTCATTCAAATCTAAAGCAATTGTCCAACACACTCGAACTTCTCAGCTTTGTTCTTATACTTTTAACTGTGAACATACCTGAGGTATCGAGCATCCACTTCCACTTATCTTCTGAAGCAGTCATCTCCACAGAACTCAACATCTCAGTGAGCCTGTTAATTTCCAGCAGCTCTTCAGGAGTTAGAGGCCTTCTGTTCCAGTAAAATGGCGTAACCGAGCTGCCCCGAACCCAGTCGATCATGTCCTTAACTAGAGCCTGCTTCGACCATTCAATAGCAAACAAGGTGGTGAATCTTAAGCTTAACGGTACCTCGCCAATCCAGAAATCCATCCAGAATCGTATAGCCTGACCACTACCAACCACTCCGCTGATTAATGAAGGCAGACATACTCCCGCCACTTCAAAGTCTTCGAAATCCCACCAATCTGCTTCCATGGGTTTTTTAATGACAACATCATGGGGATGTAATTCCAGTTTCTTGACCCACCATGTATACTCCATACCACCTTCCTCCATAAACTTTTTTCGTCCACCTTAAATCTCCACCACCACTTAGCCAACAATGCTAAGTTGGCTTCTTTCAACGAAATGATTCCCAACCCAGGAGCCATGACGTCTTCCCATGCCACCCATCTCATTTTTGGGACATCTGAGCCTCTTTCCCACAAAAATCCCTTTTAATCCTTTCTAATTGTTTAAGGACCTGAACCGAAGCCTTAAACAAAGAGAAAAAATATGTCGGCAACGAGCTCAACACGGATTTTATAAGCGTGATGCGCCCCCCAAACGAGATGGTGTTGGCCTTCCAAATCGACAAGCGTTTCTTAAAGGTCTTCATCCACTGGTACCCAAGTTTTTACAAGGTTCATGTTAACCCCAGCTATCAAGGCCAGATGTTTAAATGGAAGCTCCCCAACCCTACACCTAAGTAATGACGGCAAACTCTTGAGTTTCATCCGAAGTGACCCCAATCCCGTAAAGCCAACTCTTAGATGCATTCACGCTTAGACCTGAAGCCAAATAAATACACCGAAGCAGCCGATTAAGGTTTAAGGCATTCCGTTGACCAGTTACCAACAAATATTGCATCGTTGGCATAGAAGAAGTGTGATAACACCGAACCTTGAGGATAGTACGAAATCCCATCTAGAAGCCCCATAGAGCACACCCGTTTCACCACCCCCCGAGAGAGCTTCCATAGCCATAATAAATAGGAAAGCTGACAACGGATCACCTTGCCTTAGGCCCCTATAGCATGAGAACTCTTGTGTCGGGGAGCCGTTTACCAAAATCGAGGCCCTAGCTGTAGTTACCATTGCCATGGCCCACTTCCTCCACAAGCTTAGAAACTTCATTTGTGACATAATCGAATCTAAAAACCCCGAAATTTAGTGTATCATAAGCTTTCTCTATGTCCACCTTATATACCATACTACCCCATTTACCGTCACTTCAACCAAGGTATGATCTCATTAAGAATTAAAGGGCCGTCCAAAATACTCCTATTTGATAAGAAATTTGTTTGTTCCTCGGAAACAAGCTTGTGGATAACCACCTTCAACCGATTCACCAACACTTTGGAGATTACCTTGTTTATGCAACTGATCAAGCTTATAGGACTATAGTCCCCCATCCCCTTCGGATCCCCGCACTTAGGAATCAAAGTAATAAAAGACGATGTACACCCCAAGTAATGGTACCATTGTGGAAAAACTCATCCAAAAGCTTACCAAAATCCGATTGAAGCTACCGCCAACATTTTTTTACGAATTGAAAGTTGACACCATCCGGACCCGGGGCTTTATCACCTTCACACTCCCATACCGCCTTCTTGATTTCGGACATAGAAAAACGCATCAATAGTGTGTTCGCCTACTCCTCGGTAATGGTATTCAGATTCGGACATGTTAGTGTCGGCCTTGAGTCCACGGGTTCTAGAAATTTTCCTGCAAATATCATCTTTTGTTAAGGTAGGAGAGGTTTCCCATGTACCGTCAATCCAAAAACCTTTTATCTGGTTGTTTGCCAGTTTTGCGTTAATCACCCCATGAAAGTAATGTAGTATTTTCATCTCCATCCACCACCCACCGAACTCTAGACTTTTGTTTCAAGTCCATTATCTTCAATCTATATGCCTCCAAGATGCCTTCCTTACAAGAAGATCCCTCTTGTAACTCTTGTAAAGATAAATTCCTTTATTCAGCAATAATTTCTAGTTACTCCAGTCACTTTAATTTTTATTTGTAAATCCCTTCACTCGTTGTTTTGACATCTAACACCCATGTTTTCAGTTTTTTTTTTTTTTTTTGCAGCCACCTGAGTTTTATTGCAAGTTTCAAGTCAGCCGCCCCTTCGAACCTAAAAGAGTTGCAAAGCGTTTCCATCTCCTCCATAAAATCCGCCCCTTCGAACCTAAAAGAGTTACAAAGCGTTTCCACCTCCATAAAATCCGGAAATTTCCATTTAGGATTTAAAAATCCTAGATGGAGTCATAGATTACCAATTAAAAAAAGTTATCCAACTTAGCGTTGTAGCCAATGTGGTTGTATGTCGCCCTACGTAAGCATATGCCAGGATTAGGACCTCCCCTGCCCTACTTTGGTGCTATGCTTATTTTTTGTGTTATCAGTGACAGATTTAGAAAATTTTTCCAGGGTTCTTTTTGGTAGATTTTTATTAATTCTCACTATTTATTCTTAAATCATACAAGGTTTCCATTATTTTTTTTTAAACCGAGAAGGTTCCTAGGAACCCAGGAACCCCCTGAATCTGTCACTGGTGTTACATCCCATTTGCTATTTAGAGTTCTCGTAGCCATACCTGCAATCTTTGCTTTTAACGGTGGTTCTGGTTTTAAGCTCAACTTTGCATGTGTTTTTGTTGTGTTCTCACTTAGCATTGTTAAGATGTTTACTAAAGGGCTATGGTCACGTGAAAAAAAAAATAAGAGGATCAAAATGAATGATAGTCTTGAGGTGACAAAATCGAAATTAGTTTTGAGTTAAGCCTATAGTGATATTAGAACACTCATAGGTTTAGAATTATCTTGGTTTTAAGTGTTACCCCACTTTTTCAATGTAATCATGTTTGTTCAAACTAGTTTAATAAAGGAATAATGGGTTTTAATAATCTTAACTATTAGTCGTTAGCCGGTAATGGTTTCAACTTCAAAAATAATCAGTGGTGGTCTCACATTTTCACATATTGTAAACCAATGGAACTTTAATAACAAAACCTTTATTTCTTTTTGAGTCCTTATTCTTTTCGGTTTAGTAAAGTTCCATTAGTTTACAAATTGTGAAAATGTGTGACCATCACTTGTTACTTTTAAAATTGGGACTGTTGCCGACTAATGTCTAATAGTTGGGATTATTAAAATCCATTATACGTTTAATAAGTCATTAACGTCAGTCTCCGTATTACATTTTTGAAAAATTCTGAGAAAAATTTTGTGAAATATTATAAAAAGAAATGTTGAAATACTAGTGTTGCAACCAAACGAAGATTGAATCCACATGTTGTTAGTTTATCGTCACGGTGTCATATTCCTCTATGACTTGAGTTTCATACTTTAGATGCATTTCTGATTTCTATCACTTGTATTCATTCAATTGAAAGGCTATGGACCATTTAGATAAATGGATTTCCAATTCTTTGTATTTCTAGAATATTTCTATTCTCCTTTCCTTCTTTCATTTTTTCTTCTTTTCTTTTTATCTTTTGAAAACGAATTAAAACTATGGGGTGTGAGGCGTAGGTTAGGCGGCGATTGCCAAGCAACGCTAGCTAAACTACACCAGACTAGCGTTGGCCACAACGTTAGGGATGGCAATGAGGCAGGTATGGGTTGGTGGTGGTTAATCCCATACCCATACCCGGTTGTAAAATCTTGTCCCCATACCCAGCCCATTACCCGTCGGATATGAGATGGCTATTTATGCATAGGGTATCGGGCATACATGCGGTATCGTGTATGCCCAATGAGATTTTCATGTATATATATTTTTCTTTTCCTTATAATTTTATGTTTTAAAAACCTATATGATATATTAAATTATGATAAATAACATAAATATCATAATCACCGTAATAATATTTGATATATTTAAAAATATAAATATATTATAATATTGATGTTAAAAATAATTTTTTCTTTCATAGCATATATAAACATGAACAATGCCATCAAAGTATATATTCAAAATGAAAAGTTTGTTTTTCAAATAGTAAATCTATAAGAATGAGACATTACTAAACTAGTTAAAGGAAAATAAATATACAACTTTAAAGTTTTCGGTATATATTTTGGGTAAACGGGTATATAGTTTCGGGTAATCGGTCGGGGTATCGTCTAATCCCATACCCGTAAAATATTTTTTTTCCATACCCATACTCGGCCCAATACCCGTCGAGTATCAGGTATACCCGTCCCAAATGCTCCGGGTTTCGGGTGTACCAGTCGGGCTCAAGTATTTTTGCCATCCCTACATGGCGTTGTCCCCTGGTGTGGGTTTGAAGCCTGGCTGGGGCAGGGGGAGGGGGTGGGGAGAGGTGAGGTGAGGCTGGTTGGATTGGCTAGGGAGAGATGACCGTTGGGCTAGCCGTTTGGCATAGACGTTGGCCAATGGCTATTAAAAAAATTCTTTTATTTATTTCTATATAAATCAAACACTTCTTAACTATTTTAACTATCTAAAAATTCAAAAACCACTACCAATCTCCAAAAAAAATATATACAATATGATAGATTTGTTTTGTCATCCTCATCCAACGACGGGGTGGAAATATTATTAACAACATGGCGACGGTCATAAAAGCTATTGTTGAAGATTCAGATGAGGGGACTTCCCAACCCAACTAAAACGGAGGAAATATATTGTTCGTGAACGCGAAAAGCAAACGATTTGCGGGTAAGCAATTATTTCTCACCCGAACCAACGTATGATTAAAGAATGTTTAGGCCCTGTATAAGAAAAACTTATTTTTAAGAATATCAAGATTTGGAGGATACTTATCCTTTTTTCCGACAAAGACCCGATGCGCGTGGTAATTTAGGATTTACCACGTGGCAAAAGGTTATGGTCGCCCTAAGACAGTTAGCTTACAGAAATAGTTCCGACATAATGGGCGACTATTTAAAAATGTCGGCACGAGTAGTTAGGGAAAGTCTTCACATTTTTGTTTGTGTATCACTGAACTATATAGGAAACGATACTTTAGAAAACCGACATTTAGTGATATGCAACAAATTTTGGAGCATCGCGCTGATTAATCATGGTATCCCCGGGATGATAAGTAGTTTTCGATTATATGAAATGGGAGTTGGAACTTTGTCCAACTGAATGGCAAGGCTCTCACACAAGCGGATATCATAGAATGCCGGCTATGATGGTTTAAGCTGTTGCATCATAAGATCTTTGGATCTGGCGTGCATTTTTTGATATGTCCGGTTCACATAATGATATATACATTATACATCACTCGCCCCTTTTCAATGATCTAATAAATGGTGTTGGACCGAATGGAACATATTTTGTAAATGAGGTTGAATACAAGTATGAGTACTATTTGTTGATGGAATTTACCATGAGTGGGCTGTTTTTGTGAAATCATTTTCAAGAGATGGAACCCTAAATCCTAAAAGAATAAAGTTTAACAAAGTTCAGATGGCGGCACGCAAAGACCTCGAGCGAGCATTCGGTGTTTTGTACAAAGGTGGCGCATTTTGAGTATGCATTAGTCGATTGTATGAAAAGATCAAATAAGAAACATGATGTACGCTTGCATCATTCTACACAACATGATTTTAGAGGATAAAGATCGTGCAATAAGTGAATATTATGGTGAGGAGACCGAATCAAATAACGAAGACATTAGTGACGAAGAGAGAACGCAAAACCAAAATCTAATCGAGTCAAGACAAATAAATTCAAAACTTTCGAGCTAATTTGGTATAACATGTTTCGATACTTCCTAGATTAGACTCCATTGAAGATGAAGATAATTGATTTTTTTTTGTAATATAAAATATTTTTTTATTGTAGTTATTTAATATAAATAAAAGGTGTTTTTAAAATTACTTTATTAATTTCTTTGATTAATATTGGAAAAAAAATTGATGCACATGGCGACATGCCCCTTCCATACCACACCTTTTTTGGATGTGGACGGTGAAGTCCACAATCGTCGTGTGTCGAGCAAAGTCCCCAACCCAAACTCCCTCACACCCATAGTCTAAAATTAAATATTACATACATTGTTGGCTTTATGTCTTCCTATTAAACCTTATGGCCCTGTCTAGGAATGGTAATAGGTCGGTCCAGGCCGGGTATTGGTAATCCTATACCCATATCCGGTTATAAAATCGCGTTCCATACCCGACCCAATACCCGTCGGGTATTTGGGTTTTCCCTCGGGTTTCGGATATACCCGCGGGTATCGGGTATACTCATTAGTTTGTTAAAAGATATACATTGGAATTTCTAAGTACATTTTTTTACTATTATAATTATTAAATAATTTTGTTTATACAACAACAATTATAATTAAAAATGTACATTACATACATATAAGTTTATCATAAATTAGTAATAACTTTATAATACTTATACACTTACATATATATACTTCACAACATACAAAATATAAATACTATTATCAAATGCATATAATAAAAAAAATTTTAACATTATGAACATACTAAAATAAATCATCAATAGACAAGGGTAATGGGAAATAAAAATATAAATTAAGAAAATCGGGTATATAGTTCGGGTAAACGGGTATGTGGTTTCAGGTAATCGGATCGGATATCACCTAATCCCATACCGACCCATACCCGCAAAATTTTTTAAAACTAATCCCATACTCGGCAGGTCTCCGGTTTACCCGTCCCATTTATGTTAGGTTTTGAATATACCCGTCAGACTATGGTATTTTTGCCACCCTACCCTCCACCCTCCACCAATAACCATGCTTTGTGAATCATGCTTTCAATTATTATGCAAGTGAACATGGGCCGCTGTGGGAAAAATAAAATGTTGCACCTAACAATACATCTACTCTACTCTGAGTCTCTGACCAAGAAAAAAAAAACTCATGTTTGCATTAAAAGAAATATCTAAGTTTCTTTTGAAAATATTAGCAACTTGAAAATTTAAGAAATGGTTAAATGTTCATGTCTTCTTTCAGATGAAAATCATTTCCTCCATAAAAGCGTGGTTTTATAGAAACTTTTTTTTTTGACAATCAAAGGGTTATTGGTTTTCTAGAGACATGGTGCGTGACAACTAATAAGGCTTCTCATCTTTATTTTAAAGATAATGGGTTCAAACCTTATAAGATGTGTGCCGGTATGATAGCTAGTAGGATTGGATTAAGATAGGTAGGGTTGCGAATGAAGACGAATGAGTTTTTGTTCGTGTTCGTTCGCTAAGAAATAATGTGTTTACAAACGTTTCATGAACACATATCGCTCATTTAGGAAAGAACGTGTTTCTGAACGGTTCACAAACACAAATAAAATTGGCAGAGGTGACGGAGGCTAAAGGTGGATGGCGAAGGGAGCAACACTGGAACTTGAAGCCCTAATCATAAAAGAGAGGTCGATATTATTCGTTGATGTAAATAATGAGAATGAAAATGAAATGGTACATAAACAAGGTGAGATTAGAGTTTCCTATTCTATATGTTAGAGTAATATAATAATAAAGAATTAAGAAATATAAAAAGTTTGGATAAAATAAATAAATATGCAAAAAACTTTAGTGAATAACATAAATGACAAACACGTACAAACATAAATGAACAAACTGTGAGTACTAAACGTTCACGAACAAACTGAACGAATGATGCTTGTGTTTGTGTTTGTTCATTTAACTAATCGAACGAAATTTTTTGTTCATGTTCATTAATTTATTAAACGAACAAACATAAATGAACTTTCTGCCAAATAGTTCACGTATTGTTCCCTGAACATTCAGTTCGTTTACAACGCTATAAAGAGGTTATTTGCAAATAAAACAAAGGTGGCCGGCTCGCATTTTCTAAAGCCTCTACTTTTAAAATATTATTCCGTAACATTTCTTTCTTTTTTTGAACTTTAAAAATTTACATTTATTGTTTAAACTGTTTCGTAACTATGTTAGCAAATAATTCTATAAGCTACCAATTTGCTTTCGATGAAAACCAACTTTAGTCCTTTTTGCTTCTTTATAAGGCATAAATTTCAGCTCGTATAATAATATTAATCTTTAAATCGTTGTCTTAATAATTTTTTCAAGTGTTTGTTAACTTTAGAAGAAAAAACTAGATAAATAATTGTATGTTTTTTCTCTAAAGAATTTGATATAGCTTTTATATAAAACGGAGTTATATTAAAAATTAGTATATTTGGTCTCATAAACTATACTAAGTACCAGTATCATCAAGAATTGCATCGATACTGGGCCAAACAACATTGGTATTTGTGTTATCAGAACTAGTATTTGTGTTTGTTATTATGGTTTTTAATGATGTAAAACACGTATTAATATTTTTTTGGCATATCCTGACTTTTTTTTGGGTTACTAGTGGACGTCATACATGTAGATAAATAATTGATACCCACTGAACAAATTTTATAACAGTATTTATATTATTATATCCTGTAATATTATTATTTTTTATGGTTTTTAAGGTTTTTAATCGATGTAAAACACGTATCGACATCCATGTTATATCACAATTTGTTTTCTAGGTTTTTTCTTTTGGTTACACAGGACGACGTATGTGTAATCTGATCAAATATTCATGCAAATAACTCTTTTTTAATATTTTTATAGTATAAATTTTCCTCACGACATCATGCGGCTGAAAAAACATGTTTTTAGATAACTTAGTTTTTATCACTTTAATATTTTACTATCAGTTAAAGTTTTACTTAAAACAACATTAATTACTAATTAAAGAAAGTGAGTATGAGACTTTTACATATCAAAGCTTAGATGAAAAACTTATCGAAACTACATTGTTTTGATTAATTCACATTAAAACTACACCATTTTGATCACTTGTCTAGTAACTAAAACTAAAAGAATTAATCATTAAAAGTATCTTTTGACTGCTTTCATTGAAATTGAATCACAATGGAAGGAGTAAAAATCAAACCCTATAATGGCTACTTTCGAATAAAACATTAGGAACCAATTTAATTGTAAACTTTGTATATTTTTGTTATTTAGGAATCCCATTTCTTTGGCGTGCCCAAATTGAAAACTGTTTGATGGTCTATTGGTAAAGGTAAAGTCTTTAAATACCTGGGTTTTGAAGGGAGAGATTTTATATTCAAGTCTCATAGACGATGTGAATTAAAAGAAATTTATCGTTCAAAAAAATTACTTTTTCTGACGCAGCCAATTCATTTGAAAACTATGAATAATCTGATAATTTTGGAAATTCCATATCTACTTTGTTCGTAGCCATCGAATTAATATATATTTATCATTTTATGACCTGAGGATATTCATATCACCATTGATGGTCAAGCGGTGCAACAAGTTACTTGGTTTAAATATTTAGGATCGTTTGTACAATGGATGGAGAGATAGATAGTGATGTTGTCCATCGTATACAAGTTGGCTGGTGTAGGTGGAGAGCAGTCCGTTGGGTATTGTGTGACAGGAGGTTCCAACTAAATTAAAGGGAAATTCGATAGGGTTACAGTTAGAACTGCTATGTTATATGAAACACATTGTTGAGTTATCAAAAAGATACATACGTGCAAGATGGAGGTGGCAGAGATAAGGATGTTGTGGTGGATGTGTGGGTACCAAGGTTAGACCATGTGAGAAATGAGGTTTTTATGGAAAGGCTAGGGGTGAGTAGTATATCGAGTAAGATTAAAGAAGGGATATTGAAATGGTTTGGGCATATGAAGAGAAGGCAGATGACGACACCAGTTAGAGTAGTGGATTTGTGTAGAGGGTAGGAGTAGTACAGGAAGTCCCAAATTAACTTGGGATGAGTGGATTAGGTAAGATTTGCTAGGGTTACACCTTTCTGAAACATGGTTCATGGAAACGTAGGATTAAGGTTAATGATTTTTAAGAGAGGGTACTAAAGTGTTTGAGCTTTTTGGATTAGGGGTAAATATTTCATACGTATTAGGTGGACTTTACATGTGATTCTTGTAAGTCCCGAAATTGGATCTAATACGATATCACAAAGACTAATCGATTGCGGAAATAAAGATTAGAATGAATAGAACAAACAAGTTCTTCGATTAAACAACTTGCATACACCGAATGGTGTCTGATACAAGATTTTGAATAACACACTGACTAGCAACCAAAATATTAACCCAAACACACATATATATATACTAGTCACTAAACCCATTGGTTTCAACCCTAGGCCCATAAGGCTCTAGGAAGCCCATTTTTCCCTTTAGCCCAAATGCAACACTAATGTGTAAACCCTTTAGTTAGGGGCCCAACAATCTCCCCCTAGGTTTATAACATTAGGCGTTTAATCCTCTGGTAGCGGATCGACTCCCATTCTTCCAGCTATTATCCCAGCAACTGCTGCCGTCCAATCTTTAGCACACGCTTCATATTACTCTGCAATTTGAATTTGATTCGCTGCTAGGACTTGCAATTCTTCATCGTGAAAGCTCACCAGATCAACCCACATCATTCACTCGAAATGCCTTTTCTTTAGTAACAATCGCCACACTTCCAACCTTCGGATCGTACATCCAGAAATTAAAATTCTTCAGAATACCTCTTGGAAATGTTGGAGCGACTGGTATCACAAGTTCTTTGTCAGTTGGAGGCCACATTACTGATTTAAACCTTCTACCAGTTCTAGCATCACGAACACCCTTAACAGCACACAGATATGGTTCAGTGGTTTTCATTGTCTTGAATCCACTCTTTACTTCTTGCTCCAATCTTTTAAAGAACCTCCACCCTGGTCCACGCTCTGTAGTGTCAGTGTTAGTGTATGGAGCCCTTAGAAGATCAGTTAGTGCAACCTTTGTCCAGGTCTCAAACTGAGAGTTCTTTGAGTAGTATTCTCGTGTACCATCTTGTTTGACAATCAGCCACATTTTCTTCACATGATCGTAAGTCAAACTCAGCACTCGTGACTTGTTTTCGATCTTACTATAATAACTCGATCCAAGCTCCATCACAAACCTATCAGACTGGTTGGTGGGATCCTTTAACTGAAAGTTTTCGTCTAGCGGATTCACATCAACATTCTTTATCAAGACCATCTTTTTCTTCTTTTGAGCAGTTTGTCGTTTTTGACTCGCAGTGAACTGTCTCTTTGGATCGCTCAGATAGTCATCCAATCTAGCCTGACGCTCAGCAGCAAGCTGTTCGGCAGCTAATCTATCATTTCTCTCTGTTCAGCAGCTCGATGACGGGTTCAACATTAATAGGGTCATCAGTTGGATCAGAGAATTCACGTCCAAATTTATTTTCCAACTTTGCCTTCAGATCGAAAACCATAGTCATTAACAACGAAACATCACCTTGAAGTTGGTCAATTGTCTGATCCCGGGCATCCAATCGAGTCTGCAACGAAGCAATCTGTGCATCTTTAAGAACGACCTCTTGCTCAAGCACGATCACTCTCTTTTTCAGGTCAACGACATCCACATCTTCTTCATCACTATCTAATCCGCTGAATTCAAATGCTTTTTTCTCTGACCGCCTCGTATACTCCATATCTTCACCTTGAATACCTCCGGAACCACTACCACCAGCCCCCGATCCTCCAGCACTCGTTGAACTACCACCTAAATCCATCATTTCTACCACAAAATATGCTGGAACGGACACGAAAGTAGAATGAGTAACAGTGAGAGGAGCTGTCGGTTCTTAGCAACAGTAGACTCAACAATAGAAGTATCAGTCAACGAAATAGCAACTGAGGATGTAACGGTAATAGGTTCTTTAGCAGCATCACCAACATGAGCTTCGGATTGCATCTGAGTTTCAGTATAAATGGGTTTTTCGATAACCTCTGTCCGTTGCCTTTTCACTAACGACACCTCTTCTTCTTAATATCTTCATCAGATTCAACCCTACCAACCGGGATATCAACACGAGGCAACACAAGAGGAGGATTCCCTTGGTGCTCCTGTATCTCCTTCAAATATGCAATGAGAGCTTCTAAATTCTCTGTAGTAAGCTCTGGTAACTTTGGAGTCGGATGGACATCAAAATATGTAATAGATTCCAACAACGCTTCTTCATCATCAGTACCTGCCTCGGAGACTAGATCTTCAATCTCAATTTCTTTCTCCACCACTGGCACATCATATTCTTCAGCCACCATTGCATTCACCGCTGAGGTGCTAGAATATCCTGACCGATAACCTCGCAAAACTTTCCAAACTTTCTCAATGGTATGCGTCCAGCAAAAATCGTCTTTGATGTCGATCTATTTTTCTTCATTGTCCCAAAAATAGTTGGACCCATAGGCTTCATGTTTAAAAGGTTTGCATCAGAAGCATCTTTAGCCAGATCCAGTAACGTGCATCCAGAATCAGCTGTATAAATCGAGGATACAGCAAAAACATTTTATTCTTTGACTGCTCCAAAATATTCTTCATATTTTCGAAAATATAACCAGAAAGTTATATTTCCAGTCCATCACTAGAGACACTATCGCAGAAGTCTATGTTTGATTCAGCTGATCCAATCCTCCATTATTCTCTGATATACACTGCATAAAGATGTGCACCAATAATCTCCAATATGCTGGGAACATTTTCTTCAACAAAGGGGGATAAGTTCCCTCATAGCTCATCTCTGCTAATAGCGGTATCACCTTCTCCTTAGTATATAACGTTGGATCACCTGTAGCATCAGTAAACTTCAACACCTCTTGGATACATGCTTCATTCATAACAACCTCCTTTCCCTGAATAATGAGCTAATGTATGGCTTCCCATCAGTGCCCCTAGATGAAATCTAGCTCGCTTCCAGAATGTATGTACAAGGTCTCGATAAATAACTGGATTTGCTCGAAGTGCATAAGAGATCCCGCAATCATCTAGGCCCACCATCATCGATCTAACTTTTGGAAAAACTCTGACAGTGGATCTGATAAATAACCCGCTTGATTGTGAAACTGCTCTTCTACCAACATGACCGCATCGAAAGCCTCTTCAGCCATTTATGTTAGAAAAATAAACATATTAAATCATACTCAGCAAAACTAACTGACAGGTTAAAAGAAGTCACTAATGAATTTGACAGGTCAAGAAAAGAGTTCATATAAAAGTTCAGTGTTAAGGGTCAACATACAATCCGGAGGGTCAAAAACAGTTCAAAAAGTTCAACACTGAATCCGAATCAAAGAGGTTCAACAGGAATCTGGATGAACCTTTCACCATTCCAGATGAATATCATCGAAATGGAATCCGAGTTCAATCCATTCCGATTAATTGTTCATTCAGAACGGAATGCCAACTGTTTGAAGATTTTCCAAAATGCCATCCGAGAGCATGGCTTGAATAACATCAAGATTTGAAGATTATGTTTTAATATTTATAATTAAGAAGCACATTATACCTAATTCGGATGAATCGGTGAAGAACAATATCAATCCGGATGATGATCAGAGGATTTCGGAAGAAAATTTTTAGTGAATGATCCGAAATGAAACTCTGATTCATTGATATACTATTCCGGTATGGGCTGGGCCTGAAACTTTTGAACCCAAGTCAATCCGGATCCAATCATCCGAGATCTAATTCAGCACAATCCGGATTGGGCTTGGTCCACTTATTTGGGCCTCAATCCGGAACAGTGACTGGACCAAACAATCATAGGAGAATTCAATTTGGTCAGTGGGCCTATCCGGAATGGGTTTAAAGGCCCAATCCGAAACAGTACCACAATAAAACCCAAAGCTGTTCAATTTCAGGACTTTCAAAATTCTATTGGATTGGCCCAATTCCAAAACTCAGCAGACCAGTCCAATACCCTTGACAAAAATCTAACTCAAAAATCAACAATTTAACTAACCAAGCAACCAACCAATCTTTACCAAATATAAAAAACTAAGTAAAGCATTTAAACAAAATCACATACACAGTCTTGCTATGGGATCAAATCGCTTTAAGCAGACTAAGGAACACTTTTCAATGTGAGCTTGGTCAGGCTTGTCTAAGCAATTACCAATATATCTGTCCATTTAAACCTAGAACTCAACTTTCTACTATATGCTTTGTGATACCATTAAGGTAATATTATACTATGATACCCGTGTGTCCTACTCCATGACATACCCCTGCGATCAAGGTAAGCATAATGATTCCTCGTAGCAGGTGAGTATACTGAGATCATCCTTTATCTTTTACAACGTCAGACTATTGGTGAACTAGGTCAGTACTTTTGTACAGTAAAGTGACCAATAGTATCTGATGAGGGTTAGGCAGATACCTTATATGGTATGTTTGAATTCATGGAATTTTCTCATGATGAGATTTCCTTTCTTTTAAGGTTTTGGCCCTTCTATTTTGGTTCTTTTAAGGATATCCCGACTGTGCCTAGGTTTGCATATAATATGGATGCAACAGAAGGGCAGCCAAGATATCCCCGGATGACTCAACAACATAAAGACCCGAAACCTTAGACGTTTGCTATCTATCAACACAAGATTTAAGACCATAAATCATATGCCGATAGTGTGTGATTCACTGGGTATATAGTTCTTTATGTTTATATCATTTTGCTTACACTATAGGTTGAGCTCTAAGCCTATCAACATATCGCTTTCGATCCAAGTCGCTCCAGCTACAACACCTTACATGTGTTAGCCAAACCTTTATCATGAGAAATCATTTCATTTCCCCATTTGATGCAAAAAGACCTTTTGTATTTTTCTGATTTTCAAAATTTTTGTATTTTCTTGATTTTCTCCCCCTCAAATAATGCATATATACATATATCGCCCTCTTCCCCCCTAAATTTGTGCATCATACTTTATGCACAAATTTACCTAATAAAGAAAACATTGTACAAAGTTTTAAACGAAAGAAAAGGAAAATATTTTTGTTGTTTTTGCTTAACCGTTCCGTCATTAGATTAAAGACTAATCAATTTCAAACTTAAAGCACGAAATTTAAATTTATACCTTTTCGCTGATCTTTTCTTACCTCATCTCTTCCAAAGGAAACATCGTACTTGTAAAAAATTTGAACTTTTTGCACCAGTGAGATGTTTTCCGATATGTCCCTAGAACAACCGCTATCAACATTCCAGATATTGTTAACAACTCCTCCTTGGTTGTTCCTGAAAAATAAGAAGATTAGTAAACAGTGGGACCCAGGGCATCGTTGTCCTGGGTTTCCCTGAAGCATCAAAATAAGACACTTCTTTCAAACACAAGTCCCCTTTTGTTTCGAGGATTGGTGATGTTGCTACCGCTTTGGATTTGGGTTTCCAAATCTATTTCATTTTAACAAACGCAGTTGTTACCTTTGATCGAGCAACTTTGGCTGTTTCAGGTTTAGTCATTTTAGAAACAGATTTTTGTTCCTGAACAGCTTTGCGTTTGTTTTTGGCAATATTCCATTACCCATCAGATGGTTTAACCTTGGGATTCACATTCTTCATTGCCTTAGGTGATGATACCTTCATCGGCTTCTAATGATTGTTATCCTTAAGTGTAACCTTCTGATTTTGAACATAATACGGACATGGGAACTATGTGTGCAGTTTCAAGCAATGTGACCAGGAATGCCACAATTGAAGCACGTTTGTCTCTTCACATATAAAGCATTCTGATCAGCTTGATTTGCTCTTGCAGGCCCTGAAGGATGAACTTATCCCTTCTGTGCTTGATTTCCTTGCACGTTTCTTGCAAACATAGATGAATTTGAATGTTTGTACTTGTCGTTTGCAAGGGCCTCTTCTGTTGTGGAGATTTCTTTAGATTCTTCTTGTTTTGTTTAGACTACAAGTCTTGTTCAGAAATCTCCCCAACCTTTCCAAAAGTTTTGCTAGCACTGTCAAAAGCATATTTTTCACATTTGCCATTAAAGACCGGCTTAACAAAAGCATTTTTCACAACACTAGCCTTTTGAGGGCTATTGCTGCCCACTGATGATTTTGGAAAGCGTGACTGTCCTTGATGTTTGGACTTCTGCTTTTTCGTCTCCGATTTGCTTGTTTATGCTCTTTTAGCTTGCTCTAAACATTTTCATCACAAGCAGAAGGTTCAGATTGTTCAGTTTGTGCACTTGGAGCATTGTTCACATTAGCTCTCTCTTCATTAGCTTTGATAAAGTCGGAGAGTCCTGGTTTATCAGATGAGAGACCAGACACTCCAGCTGAATCATTAGGAGAGTCAACAGCACCAGATGGTTCCCGTGTGTCTGACGTATAATCACTGGGTTTGCCGTACACCATATATTGTGCTTTCTCAATATCATCTTCGGTTTCAGGCATTGTTGTGTAGTTGTGATTATACGGTGGAGCAACCTGATTGAATCCTAAAACCTTCCCTTTGTTCTCCTTATATGCCAGCTGCACATTGCACACGTCTTGAACGATCTTGCTGGATGTATCAAACTTCTTTATATTAACTTCATTTTGTTGATATTTTCCAGTAAGTAGTCCCAGCTCAACTCTTACCAAGTCGCATTCCATGGTTTTTGACGGTAGTCTAGTCTTGTAATCATGGACCCAACATTTCTGTTGATTTACATGTAGGTGGAGATGAGCTATGTCTTTCGTTTGTGCTTCAACATTTTCTTTGAGTAACTTGTTACTTTCTCGAAGGCTGATGCACTGAGCCATTGCATTGTTGTAATCATCATCCATTTTGGAATTAAGTTACCTGAGTTGAGCAACCATATTCCTGCAAGGTTCAGTGCATAAAAAGTTGTTGATTATGTCAATGTGCAATCTTGGTTTGTCAGCGTCAGTTAGGGCTTGAGTGTAACATTTGTCAAAAACGGGTTTCCAGAACCCGCTCCGTTTTGTAATCGGATATCAAGTTATAAATGTCACGTTGTGTATTTATGATTATTTTGATTTTTAATGATACATAATTAATAAACAAACTAAACTATAAAAATTATATTTGATAAAAAGTGAAAACAAAATAAATAAAAATGAAATGTTGCTGCCGGGGCTCGAACCCGGGTCAGTCGGAAATTGATATCCAAAGACTTAACACTCACACACATCACCGCTCCGCCACTTGTTGTTTTCTGTCAACTCTAGGAAACAAATAACTCTTATACACAAACCTAGTTAAACCGGTTGCGCCAACTGAAAACCGAAATCGGCAATTCAACCGTCTAAACGTTTGATTAATCGCAAATTCAGGTTTATAATCGATGCACCGACAAATCCTAATCAATTCGGATCTGAATGAACTTCAATTTTGATTATGATCGGTTTTTATAACCGAAAATGATCAATGTCTGATTTACTTCAATCAAGACCCCTCTCGCGACTCAGAAACATCATACAAACCTTCCATTTCACTTTCGTCATACATTCAGTCCATTAGAAAGCTTAAATCAACTCGCAGGAAAAATTCTGCAAGTCGCCGGAAAACCGAGACTCACATCCACACGGAAATTCCTTCGACTCTTTCTGTTTCAATCATTTGATTAATCTGTCTCTAACACAACTCCACCATCAGAATCAATCTCAGTCAACGTTTATCGAAATTCCTACCTTCGCCGGAAAATTTCTGAAACTTCCGGAAACACACTAAGAGTTGGTATGATCTTTCAAACTTCTGTTAAACTTCGATTAAGTACCTCAACTTCATAAATAATCGAACAGAACTGTTAATTGATTTCAACAGCCGGAGTTCACTATCAGAGCCGAAGGACCTCTGCCAGAATTCTGTGAAAATCACTGATCGGTACATCCTTTCCCCCAAACTCTCTCCATTTCGTTACCTTTAAATTACTCATAAAGTTTAGAAACCAGATTAGGCATAAATCAGTCAAAACAGTTGGACTTTGTTTTCTGGGTAAAATTAACGAAGAAGACAAAGACGCAGTGTAATATAAGGCTAATAAAAATCGATATAATGAACGGGTTAGACACACAGTCCAGCGGTGGACTGTGTGCAAACATATACACATACGGCGCGAGTTCGAATCCTGTCCCAGCTTTACTCTCTATGTAATAAAATGCCTTTTTGTTTAAAACTTAACCGGGTTAATCTTTGTTAGTTGTTAAGTATGATAAAAACCGAAATATTAACCAGGTTAGACACACAGTCCAGCGGTGGACTGTGTGCAACACTAACTGGCACGTCACGCGTTCGAGTCTGGTTAACAGCACCGGTTCGTTGATTTAAAATCTTTTTAAAAACAAATGAATTTTGAATAAATCGAATTAGTATATAAATATAATTAA